>JARHVA010003981.1:92500-692500 GCA_037957365.1 Torreya grandis
TATAATATTGTCTTAGTTTTTAAACTTGAAAGGCATAACATGAAATTATCGGACTTTATATACTTAAAAAATGTTATCCCAATGATGATTTTCATTGCCTAATATTTATATGATTTTTGATTATAATGCTATGTATTATATTATTTTCTTTATGAATGTATTCATTAGTTACAACCAATTTAAGGTAAATATTGTTGATCAATAAAGGACAACCTTCACTACTCCTTGGGGTAAATTTCTATACATGGTCATGACTTTTAGTCATAAAAATTCTAGTGCTATTTATAAAAGTGAGATGACACATATATTTCATGATTACATGCACAATATTATAGATTATTATGTCAATGATATCTTGGTAATATCAAATAAACATGAAGATCCCTGATTTAACTTATTTAGGAATAATGAAGTTGTATTCTAATTTTAGTTAAGGGTCTATATTAATAAATTAGTAAAGAATATTTCAATTAAAAAAATCTTTATTTGTATAATTTATCTATCTTTTTTACATTTCCAAAAATATTAATAAATAAATAAAAATGTAACTTAGCTGGAAACAGGTTGAGATGGTTAAGACAAAAACTAGAACTAGTTGTGCAGGACTAGGACAGTGTCATGAATCTGAATCTAGATTTCATTTAGTGAAAGGATAAGAGAACTAAAAATAAGACACTTTGAGGTTTATCATTGTATTCCACTCCTACCATTGTCCAAACTAGTCACAGAGACCTAAAACTTTCTAGATTTTTGTATTATTCATGTGTGAGCCTGCCTATGAAATATTAAGTGTTGATTATCAACAAAACTCACTATAGAGATAATTTAATCTTCAAACCCTAACCCTCCACATGCTTGATAAAAAAATGTTTTAATCACTTTGATAAAATGGGGGTTAGTGTGTAATATCCACTAAACATGTAATTCATGCCCCTTGTGTGGGCACGCTACTTACATACCAATACTCTAAAGATAGATCAATCCATATGTAGTTCTCCCAACTAATTTGCTTTGTGAAATAGTGTAATTAAAATGCAAAAATGCCAAATTGAGAGTGCTTGAGGTGGCTAGGGACTGGTATGATAGTTTGAATGTGTTTTCAATTGTGTTGGGTGACTATATGTAGAGAATAGGGAAGTTTATTTTAGTGCTTTGTTTGTATTCTTACTTACTTTATAAGATTTGCCACCTCCTTTGTAAACAGCTTTTGATAGGCTTTTATAGGGAAAAATTTGTCATGGGTTAGATTTATTCATGCTATGTTTACATAATGAAAGATAGGGATTAGATGGAAATGACCATTGGGGCTTAAATTTTAAAGGGATAGGAACACTAAAAATGGGACACCCTAGGGTTTGGTGTTATAGTCCACATATGGTGTTCTTGTCCTACAAGTTCAAGACCTAGGGGAATAGGATTGGTCTAGGAAAAATAACTTGGTTGAGGTGGAATGACTATTTAGAAGGTTCTAAATGATCGATAATGAGCAAAAATATATCTAGAAGGGTCACAAGAGCATGCAAAAAGGAACTATGGATAGGGTGTCACAAACCACACTCAAACTATCAATTTGGACATTTTATATGACTACATTTCCCCCCCTTTATTCTAATGATGCATCAAATTGAAATACTAGGATAAAGGAAAAGTAGAAAGCATACCTAAACTTACTTTTAAGGGTGAATCCCATAAAGATGTGTGATCTTTAGTGATCTTAAGTGATGATGAGTGATGCTAAGTAATGTAAGGTTATTATGGGTATGTGTTATACCAAAAGTATTATCATGAATGGAGTTGATTCCTTAATTCTTTGAGAGTGGCTTAACAACACAAAGGCTAGCCCTTTGGCTCCATCATCACCCACTAATTGAAGCTATGTGATCATGCATGTGTTAATCTATGTTTGGACTATGTGTTCAATCCCTCTGAGTAGGTGGCTCAAGAATACAAAGGCTAGATACTCCTTTGGCTCCATTATTCCCCACTAAGTGAAGCTATGAACTAATACTAGTATGAAATGTGTGTCATATGAGATGGATCCTGAAGCCCATGCATGCTTTGAAATCTAACAATGTGGCATGGATATTTGAATGTGTACTAAGAACTAGTATAATATTGGCCATTATGAAAAGTGGAAATTAGGTTTTTATGAAAGCCACTCCAAAACTAAGAACTAGGATTATATGAAAGCCACTCTGAAATGATGTCAACCATTTATAGATGGAATAAGGCATGCAACTATTGAGAATACCTAGGTAATGCACTAAAATTCAAAAGAAAAGAAGGAAAATGTGCCATACACATTACCCCCAATCACTAGTGTCTATAACATTGATTCTGATCTGTTAGTTGTACCAACTACCCAATCTAAAACTAGAAGTGAGAGCCATCATGCCATGCATAATTCCCCCTGTATTTGGATACTCAAAGTAAATATATACTAAAAATGGAAAATATAAATGATATTTTAACTGACAAAACTATAACTGACCTTACCTTTTTATTTATTTTTGGAAAATCTAGGTTTTTTACTGCTTGGATAGGGGCACCAAAAACAAGACACCTTTTTGTTTGATGTTGTAGTCCAAGTATGGTGCTCTTGTCCTTTACTTTTTTTATCTCTGTTTTATATTCATCACTATCTTTCTGGTCTATTCTACTTGGTTTGAATTTTGAATGTTGTTTTGAGTGTTTTGAAAATTGATTTTTAACCATTAGGAGGCTTTGATCTCTATGACAAAACCATAGTTTGTTTCCCCCTCCTCTAAGGGTAGGAATGAAGACCTTGTAATGACTAACCTTAGAATAAATATCCCTACAAGTGTGTTATGCTATTAAATACATGATATAGTAATGATAATTAAAAATATGTCTCAAGATATAGCATAGTTTGTATTGGAGATTGTTAGATTAACAAGGGTATGCCTAGATAGATGTAATTAATGTAATAACATATGTAGTATACTAAACTAAAACTACAAATATTTTAGTTTTTTAGTTTTCAAGGAGGGATGGATCATGATGTCCATCATGGCATCCAAGAAGGCAAGATAATGCATGATGTGGATCATGTCATTGTAAACAATTGAAAAGCAAACAAACAAACAAGCATGCAAGGTAAGAAGTAAGAAGTATATAAAAATGACTAAGAGGCCAAGAAAATAAAGGACATGGGCATATGTCACTCAAGTGGGGAATGTAAGCATATAAGGCATGTTCAAATGACATATACATATATAATTGAAAATAATCAAGGTTGGCACGAGGGCCACAAGTACATACAAGAGTAAAAGCAAAGGACATTGGAAAATGTCCTAAGCCACACACAAAAATACAAAATAGGAACTGATAAATGCAATCACATCTAGTTACTCAAAACAAGAAAGGAAGGAATGTAAATGATAGAAATAATATCACATCTAACTAATCAAAGTAAGAAATGAAAGTATGCAACACATGTAGTATAAGACTAGGTAAATGCTAAGAAATACACAAGTTTTATATATTAGTGAATATTGATAAAATAATCTATATATTCTAGTAAATAATGTACATCACCATGATAACTATAGTATGTGGTGTAGGAATGACATAACTTGGATGGTGTAGTCATGTATAAGATGCCTCAAGTGGGTAGATATGTCGATGTATGTCTCAAAAGTAGACGTATGATGCCCTCTCAATGGGTAGAGTAAATCAATCAAGGATTTGGGTGTCACTGCACACACTCAAAGAAGATCAAGTGAAGTATGGTAATCTAGATAAATTGATAAACAATAGCATATAATAGTAAATGTAAGTCTAGCATGGTAGTAGAAATGTAAAACATTGATAATACATATAGTTTGAAATGGTTTTGGTATTTTGAGTTATTTGAATGTTTTTATATTTTTACATGTTATATTGTTTTTGGTATTTTTTAGTTATTTGAATGTTTTTGTACTTTGAAAATAAGCTATGTACAAGCAATCATAAGGAAACTATATACAATAATTTTAAAAGAGGTTATGTACAAGTAATCTGAGAATAAATGATGCTAACCGATGAGTCTCGTGAGAGACTCCCTATCATGGTATCATGTATCAACAAGAGGGATTGTGGGTGATCATGAAGTATGATGGAAGGGTTGAGACTATGACTCTAAAAGTTGTGTATGTTTTAAGTGCTCTAAAATGTCTATAGTGAAAATTGACTATGGGGTCCTCCTGTAACTCTAAGAAGTAGATGCAATTATGGGGCTCTTAGGGACCCATCTGGTAGTATAAAAATCTCTCTAAAAATGTGCTTTATGTGTAGAGGCATGAGACCTCAATTATACTAATCTAGGTGTGAATATTATAGTTAGAATTATCTAGAGTCCTAAAACTATCATTGATGTAGTGGTCACTCTAAAAGAGGCCTCTATGGAAGTGTATGAACTCTTTGTGCTAGTGATGGAGACCTTAGTTGTGTTTGAATCTCAATTGGAAGAAGAACTGTAGCTAGTGGAAGATCTAAAATTGGTGACTATGGAGTAGGAGATGGATCTGAAGTGGGCAGTGGAAAATCATGCAAAACTCCACCAACTATAACAACCTAATTAGCATGAATGAATTGCATCCATCTATGAACTATAGAAAGTACTACTCAAAGTTTTTGAATCCATGGTTGACCAAGTAACATGTTAAAGACTCATGCACTGGGAATAATAGTAAATAGTGTGGCCACATGTGTACATCTAACCTATAGAGGAATTACAATCTCACCCAATGAACTATGTATGTGTCAATTGAATACACTTATAACTATGTCCATTAGGGTAATATCCTACTCTGAATATCCCAAATGCTAAAGTAATGTCATAGTGCACATGTTCACACTAGATCCATTATCTATGAGAACAATATGAATGGAATAATGATCAATGTAGGCTCTAATAAAGAGTACATGGCAATGTAAATCATCCTCAACTATCTCTTACTTTGAGAAGGAGAGCAAAGGTCTAGCTAGAACTCTATAATTAAACACACCAATCATGTTGCTAAAAGGATGTGACTCAACTAAAGGTGTCTGATATGTAGCTAGTGGAGGGTGTGCATGATATACATGGTGAACACTTGATGTGTCCCCTATCTCTTGTTTAGAATGTTATGGTAAAGGATCTAATAAAAAATTTAGAGCCTTGTCCTATGTTTACTTTGCCTAAGGAGGCTCAATTGGAGTACCAAGATCAATGAGGTTTCCTTCTATCATGTCTTATATCTTGTGCAAAAAATTGATGCATCTATTCATTGTGTGGCTTGGTGCCCTATGAAAATCATAAAATGCATTATAATCATATCCACATGCAAGAGGATTTGTTGTATCAACTTCCCAAATAGGAGGGAGAGATATGATATTGTATTCTAATAACTATTATAAGACTCTGGCTAGAGATACTAGTAGATTGGTAAAGGCTTGCTGAGGAGGTGCTGATAAAACCACTCACTAAGGGGGCTCTAAATCCACATTAGCTATAGGTTGATTTTGACTTTTTTTTCACTAACCACTACTTTAAATGGGACTTTCTATTACTCTTATTTGTTGTTTTTGATATCTTTATATACTTGAGTTTGCCCATTAAAATTAATTTGACTTCCCTTTCCTTTAGTATATGACATAACTCAGTGAAAGAAGAGAACCTTTTGAGCATTATTAACTCATACAAAGTTGTTAGAATACTCTATTTGAACATATCCCATAATTCTTGATTAGCTGTGGGGATAGTCATTTTATCCAAGATAGTCTTATATCGAAGAACATAGTCTATGAGATACTCATTTGACCTTTATTTCTATTGTGTAACTTGGGAATAAGAAACCTTGTCACATATGTTAATGCTAAAATTAGCTAGGAATGTATCAGGTAAAGGATTGAATGCATTAACCAACTGATTTATTAGACTATAGAAGCATTGTAAAGCATAATCCTTTAAACTATGTGGAAATAGCTTGGTTAATAACTAGTCATTTAGCACATAGTCTAAGCATGTTGCATGAAAATCTCTTAAATGTGTCTCTATATCACCCTTGCCATCATATAGAGTGAGCTTAGGTTGACCAAAACCTGGTGGCAAGGGTGTAGAAGCAATACAACATGCCAATGTGTATGAAGTATATCAAAAGAATCCAAATCGTATGTTGGTCTAGAGGCACCTTGCTCAAGATGTATCACCTTAGATTGAAGATATTTTATCTCTTGTACAAGGATAGCCACATCATGAGACAAGGATCTATTAGCCATAACTGGCAGTGCCTCATAGGAGGTTGGGATGCTATAGGGGGTTGTTGAGACATAGTTGCCCCCATAGTGTCATTTATAACTAGTTATTTTGAATGAATGAAAGACTCAACTTAGCATTTTTAATTCCCATAATAGATTGTAAGATAAGGGCATGATATTAGATTTGTTCCCTAAGTCTCTCTCTAAAAATTTATAGAATCAAATCCTTGTTAATGACAACATCATTATCAATAATAGGTGGAAGTGGATCAATAGCTTGATGTGGTGGTTCATGAGCATTGGTGTGTATATCAACATTATTATTCTCATACTATTCATTGTCAAAATTATCCTCATGGAAATTAGTGTAATCTAGATGTGTAGAATCTATAACAAGAAACTGAGTTGGTTGTTTATCCATGGTATATGGATGGGTTGGAAGAATTTGGGTGAATTCAAGAGGGTTGCCACTAAGTCTTACACTTCATCTCAAAGGAATATATGTGAGGAGCTTAGGTGGCATAAGGAAAATAACTTGAAAAATGAAAGAGAAGATTAAATAAATGTAATCTAGGATTTGAAAAATAGCAAACTAGAATATTCATAAAAAGGATATGAAGCTCAAAAATATGTAAGGTGATACCTCAAGAAGCAAAGGGACCTAGTAAATTCAAATAGGGTTTAAATGAAATAATTTTTAGAATTACTATGGTGAATTTTAAAAATTAATGTAAAATTTTGATTTATATATGCAAAAAGAAATCAAAAAAAATATTGCTAAAATTAGTAAGGAATTTTCCCTAGGGTTTCTAGGGTTTTTATGTGCAAATGAAGTCAGGTTCACCAAATGATTTAACTTATTTAGAAATAATAGAGTTTTATTATTATTTTATGTAAGGGTCTAAATTAATAAATCAGTAAAGAATATTACAATAAATATAGTCTTGATTTGTATCATTTATCTATCTTTTTTGCCTTTGCAAAAATAGTAATAAATAAGGAGAAATGTAACTTAGCTAGAAATAGGTTGAGATGGCTAAGACAAAGGTTGGAACTAGCTATGTAGGACTAGGACAATATCATGAATATAAATCTAGATTTCATTTAGTGAAAGGACAAGATCACTAAAAATAATACACTTTAGGGTCTGGTGTTGTAGTCTACTCCTATTGTTATTGTCCAAACTAGTCACAAAGACTTAAAACTTTTTGGGTTTTTGTGTTGTTCTTGTGTGAGCCTACCTGTAAAATCTTGAGTGTTGATTATTTATGGAACTCACTATAGAGATAATTTAATCTTCAAACCCTAACCCTCCATCATGCCTAATAAAATAATGTTTGAATCACTTTGATAAAATGGGGGGTTAGTGTGTAAGATGCATTGAACATGTAATCAACACCCCTTGTGTGGGAATATTACCTACATACCAATACTCTAAAGAGGGATCAAGTTATTTTTAGTTCTCCTACCTAATGTTATTTATGTAATAGTGTAATGTAGATGCAAAAATGCAAAATTGAGAGTGTTTGAGGTGGTTAGAGATTGGTATGATGGTTTGAATGTGTTTGTAGTTGTTTTGAGTGACTGTATGCATAGAATAGAGAAATTTTTCTTAGTGATTTTATTTAATTCTTTCTTTCTTTGTAATAATTATCACCTCCTTTTTAAATGAGATTTAGATAGGTTTTTATAGGGAATAATTGGTCATGGGTCAAATGTATTCATGTTAGGCTAACATAATGAAGGATAGGGACCAGATGGAAATGATCATTAGGGCTCAAATTGCAAAGGGATAAGAGCATCAAAAAAAGGACACCCTAGGGTCCAACACTATATTCCAAGTAAAGTGATCCTATCCTATAAGCTTGGGACTTGGGGGAATAGGATTGGCCTAAGAAAAGGAGCCTGGTTGAGGTGGAATGATCATTTAGAAGGTTCTAGATTATGGTAATGAGAAAAAAGATGTCTAGAAGGGTCACAAGAGCATGAAAAAAGGATTTACGGATAGGATGTCACAAACCACACTCAAACTACCGATTTAGACATTTCATATGACTACAAACCCAAAAAATATTTTAAAATACATTGTACTATTAAATATTAAGAAATATGTCTTTGGTGTTACATTTGTAAAATAATTTGGATTTATCATTTATTAATGTTGCATCGAGGTTGATCCTAAAAAATCACAAGCCATGTTTGATATGATTCCACCCCTTTTATTGAAACAATTTAGTTTACAAGGAAAAATCCAAGCCATTTAAGGGTTTATAACTAAGTTAGATAATTAAAACTCAACCTTTTTCTATATTACTATGCAAATATACCAACATTGAAGGTGTAGATACTAAAATATATTCTTTATCACTTGAAAATGATAATATTGACACACATTTACCATGCATGAATTGAACACCCAAACAAGGTCCTAATTCACCATTCTCTCACACTTACATATTATTTATGATTCAACCCTTCAATTTTATTTCCATACACCTACAATATCTTCATTATATATTTAAAACCTAATAAATATACTACACAAATATCTCTATACTCTTAGATAAATCTACATGTACACGGTCTAATTTTGATGGTACATTCGTTATTGCCAGGTAATAATGACTTGACTAGTTGGAACTGTCCCACTCTAGTAATGTATTTTTTTCTAAAATCAAACCCATATTTATGTTAAACCTATTAACTTAAGATGTCAATGGTGTGATGAATTATTAAAAATGATCTATATATAAATATAATAATTCACAATTTTAAATCTATCTAGCATTTATCTATAACATATCTATACATTGTTGCACATTGAGCAAATATTCCCTATTATTCCTAATTTGCACACTATTCACTAAAATTAGTCATAATCTAATTCTAAAGCACTCAAAATATAGGTTAAATCAAGCATTTTCAAGTACCAAATAAAATCATTAGTTTCATTCATATAGCAAAGCGGCATATTTTCATAATCAAACTAGGTGAGAAAATTGTCTATGGATTGATTTATCTCCTTAGAGTATTCAATCCATAGGTAGTAGTCAATCACTAGGCATGGATGATTGGTATTAGCTCAACCTATTACACTTATCACTATTTTTAAGTTTTATAACCTCATAAGCACATATATGATTTTAAGGTAAAGGAGACTAATTTTTAAGTATATTTGTGTCATCAAGGATCAAGATAAAAAACATAGAACATATAAATACAATCATAAGTCACTATGTTGCATTTTTTTACAGGTCAATTTAAATTGGTAGGTTAGTATTGACCTATGGTAGTAATCCAATCCTAGTGGAATTTACTCATCATAGGTAACATATCAATTCTTGAACTAAGTGGATCACATGCGTGTTTATCCTTGATTTTCACTTCCATAACACATTCATAGATAGTCAACCATAAAATCTAAGTATCATGATCTATTTATTACTTTCCTTATTTAACACATGCCCTAATCAAATCAAAAAATATATTTTTTTTAGATCAATATCAAGGTTATATGAGCCCCTTTCCCATAAACATAGAGATGAAAGAAAACCAAATGGCCTAGCTTAAAAATAGAATTGTCAAGGCATATGACCAGTTAAAAACCAAAAAATTTATAACCAAACTTTATAACAACATTTTCAATCGATATACAATTAACCAACTACATACTGAAAGGAACAAAATAGTGAACATCAGCCATCAAAGCAAAAATAGCCTACTTTTTTATATGTCAGCTTCTAGTCAAGTATTATTAACTCAATTTTTTTCCTAGCATTATCAACCTTTAGACCTAATTTCATCACTCTCAATTTATTTTGTATCAAATGATTTTAGACCAATTGAAATTTAATGCACTCCTTTGAATCTAGACTAACCAATTTAAAAGCTTTAATAAATATTAGGGTCATAGAATCTACTATCTTTAGAAAACTCAATATATTTTTGTAGCTTCTTTGCAATTTATTCTCTTTCTTCTAATCCTACCACCATGGTAACTCCTAAAACAAGCCTCTCACAAAACCCCACATTAACCATTTTATCACCTTCAGTCTGTCTAGAGATGTTTTCTAAGCTCACCACACTTCCAATTGTAGAATGGGAATTAACAAATGTTGCACATATGGCATAGTTATTCCTCTACATTCCTCCTTACCATTCTCCCTTGAATAGGATTATTTAACCTCTTGATAAAAATTTATTAAAAAACCTTTCTTCCAAAAATAAAAACATTGATAAATGAACAAAACCTAACCCATCCTTATTAGAAAATAAAAATTCCAAAAATGGACCCAAAGGTAGGGATTCTAAAGCCAAAATCAAACCTACCATGTGTTTAAGCCAAATAAAAACTCCATTTTATTAATCTAATCCCTCTCAGAAACAACTAGACATAAGTTAATTGCAAAAAGAGATGCTAAATCAGAGTTAATTCACACTCTTTTACTCTCAGACAACACTTCCAAGCCCAAAACCACCTCTAAAACATCTGCCACTTCTTTAGAAGGAATCTAGAAAAATTTCATCATCCTCATTTTATAAACCTTTCATGTGAATCCCATTTCCCTAGATTTGGCACCTCCAAATCTCAATGGCCAACCCAAGGTTTCCACAAACTCAGACTCTATTTTGAGGAACCAAACCAGACTGGCTTTCAAAAATGATAACTGAAATATAGTGTCAAACACCAATATAATCATCTTCTTGAGATATTTTCATGAAATACCATTATGACCCCATTAAATCCACCTATTTTCCATTAATACTTTCATCATTACTTCTACCATCACCCCAAAATCAAATAAGAAGCTCACAAGAAAAACCACTTAGTCACCATCTATAAAAAAATATCTTTTTTATTTTTTATTAAAATTTAAAAAAAAATAAAAAATTAGAGGTCTACCAATTCTAAGCCCTTAGAATCACTCCAACCTTCCTTGGTATCATCTACCCTATATATCTCAACTTGATCTATTCCCACATTGGCGAGGAAATATGCTACTCGATTATTTTCCTGAAAGCAATAAGAGCATCTCCAATTTTTAAATTTATTTAGTTTAGGCCAAATTATAGAAAGAATATTCTCTAATTTCCTATAATTTACCTTTTGACCAAACAAGGCCTGAATAATAACCTAAGAGTCCCCTTTGATTTCTAGAAATGATATACCACAATCTAGAACCAACTCAATTCCTGATACTAGAGCCTGAGTTTTTGCTCCATAATTAGTTCCATCATGAAGTTTTAAAGAGAGAGTTCTTATTAAGGAGCCACTACAATATTTGATAACACAACCAGCTCTTGAATCCCCTAGATTCCCTCTACAAGCTCCATCAAATTTTAGTTTAAACCAACTTGGTTGTGGAGGAGTCCAAATTGCTTCATTTCTTTTCCTTTTTTCTTCTTATCAACTATTGACCCTTTAACGAGATAATCAAATCAAAATATTAATTATAAATATCTTTTCATTGATATCTATGATTAAATACCATATCTATTAATTTAAATTATATTTCAAAGTTATATATTAACTAGATTAATCATTTCCATTAATCCAAATTAGGGTAAAACATATTGGCAAACTCGTACACATATCAGATAGTGCAAACCCCTAGGTTTTTCCTAGGAGTTTCATCCTTTTAAGATATTAGATTTCAGCCTTAAGGTTTTATTTTAAGACCCAATTTTTAATTTCCCTTTCCCTCAATGCAAATTAGGTAATTTTATCTTTTTCCCTAGGATTTTACTCTCATTCTCCTTTTAGGGTTTCCTTTATTAGGGTTATTCCTTGATTAGCTAATATTTAGATAAAATAGATATATTTTTAAAACTCTTAGAGTTTTTTGTTATTCATATTTATTGGGTGGAAAAAATATGTTCATTCACCAAAATATCATAAATATTTTCTATAATTTCCAATTTACTATATTTAATAAATTTAGCTAAGAGTATAAATGGTGTACCTATTTTCAAAATAATTTATAGGATTCCTTACATCTATAGATTTTAATCAAAAAATATCTTGGATTTCAAAAATACCTAACTCATCTCTTGGAGTGGTTACTTATTTATTTGACCCTTGTAAGGACAATCCCTCCATACTATATAGTTATTTGGATTAGGCCTTGCTTATATTATAATATATTTTTTAAGGCTTAATAATTTACAAGTGGAGAACTATTCAGGAATATCTAATGACTTTTTGATTATGGATTCTTATTTATTTCCTTCAACCTTTTCTTAAAGTGATAAAGTCTACTTTCCCTCTAAGGACATTAATGATGTCACTATCCCAAGAGTCAAGGTGACCCTAGCTATGGTAAAATATATATTCCATTCAAATTTTACCCTCATCCCCATCCACTTCCCAAAAACCTTATTCATGGTTTTTGTATGTATGTTCAATTATAAGTACCTAAGTTTTATGTTTGTGAATCCCTTCAAGATCAAATAGTCAATATGATACTGTCCATATAGGAGGGAAAAATAAAATTTAATATTTCAATTTAAGGATCACATCACTTAAAAATAAGATCGCATATACAAATAATCTAGATCATTCAAATGTTAATTATATATACACTCTATCTAAATATATTTTTCCTAAAAATACTTCATATTAATATTGGAAGCCAAAACATGATATATCTAAAACTAGTTGTCACATTTTGTCACTCTCTTCAAAAATACATTAGTATTAGTAAAAGAAATGAAACTAATGATTAGTAATTTATGTTTTTTATGTTATATTTGGACATTTATGTTGTATAATTAACAACTATGTTATTTTATTTCATTTTTAGTTATGATTAGATGATACTCATATGTGAATTTGGATGTATATTATATTGTTGTGTATTGTAATATTATATGATGTGATTTAATTTACATAATAATTTTTATTTCATAGGTGTAACTACATTATGAGTAATTTATTATTCTATTTCAAGCTCATATTAACTACCTTTTTTGTTGACTGAGGTGTTTTCAGGACTGTCCCACCCCCATAAAGTGGATTAGAGGGAGAGTATTACAGGGTAGGATGATGAAATATCAGAATTGGGGATAGGAAGAGTTAAACCATACCCACCCACACACTTATGTTATTATCTTCTTAAATGAATTTAATGTTAATGGTGTTCTATGAATGTGCTGAGTGTTTGATATTCATTACCTATCTTTGTGGATAATATTTTGTGTTAACATTAATTATGATTTGGTTTTTTTTTAAGATTATCTTGATTAACATAATATGTTAATTAATTTAGTATTCATTAACTATATTAATCTCCATAAAACCATTATATGGGTTAAACTCTACTACTAAGTTATGCTTATAGTAAAATTATTTTATGCATTTAAACCCATAGATTATTGGTTGTTTATTTAATCATGTTTTATATTTAAATAATGTATAGGTTGTTAGACTTATAAACCCCTTTTGGTATCCTAATGAGGAGAGAATAGGGGGAAAAAGGGAACCTAATAAATTATATAAATAAGTTTTGTAACTTAGGACAAAATGTGTTTTGGATTGTATAAGGTTCTAATAGTTTTATTTCCATGAATAGTTTGAATCAAAAAGAAATTAGGTTTGTTGATTTTATGATTTTGGGTTGACTTCACTATTTGGAAAAGGATGGGTTTTGCATGTAGTTTCCATGCCCAAAAATAGGGTTATGGACTGCAATTTAATGACAAGAGGAGAGTTTCATTATGGTGAATTCATAGAGTTGTAGAACTTCTAGGTCATGTAAAATGTGAATGAGATGTGTAAATATAATAAGAGAAATTAAGAGAAAATAATGGGAAAAAATGGCATAAGAGAAATGAGTATTTACAAGGAGAGAGGTTACCAACACTTACATTGGAATAGTGGCATTGAAATAACGAAACAAGTAAATATTTTAATTATAAAATAGAAAATTTAATGGATTTTGATTTGTAGATTTAGTTTCTATTTGGGATTAAAATAATGAATGTTTTCTTATCTAGGTTGGAGTATATCCCAGCCAAATGTATATGTTGGTAGATTCTTCTGTAAAAATTTAGGGATCTTTATAAACCTAGGAATGGAACTTTGTTCCATCTACATGCCCATAAAATGATATTACAAACATTGTGAAATATACTCTTCACAACCGTATGGCTTGTGTATGACAAAAAAACAAAGGATGCCCTTGGTATTATGAAACATAGGCAATAATTTACCTTGATTAAATTTTATGGATTAGGAAATATCCAAGAATGCTCTTATTTTAAATTTATTACCTATAGGTGTTTATCTTGCATAAAAATATAGGTTCATTCATTATGTAATAAATATCTATCTACAACCATATGCATGTTACACAAATAACAATGCATATTTATTGATAGAACTTTGAACATACCCATGTGATATGAAAATGAGTGGTATAAATTAGAGTAAGCATTGGTAGTTGGTTATCTTTTTAAACTCATTCTAGTTGTATTTATATATTATAAAAATAATGGTATATGCCACATAAGTATATTTTCAAAAATGAACCATCAGATGATATGCTAGGTTCATTTTGGTAATTTCATATATATTTTTATAGGTTGTAATTTTTCTTATGTTATGAATAAAAAATCTTCCATATGTATTCAAAACATAATTTAGACTATAATTTTTACACACACACACACAAACAAACATATATATTTTTACATTTGAATTGGGTGTTTGTCATATTTATAATGTATATCTAGCCTCTAATTGTACCTTGTTTTTTTATATGGTCTCATTATAATTTATTTAGTCTATAATGTAGACTAAACTTAAGTTATTATTATTTTGAACATATAAACTTACACACACACACACATGATCATGTGTAGTATGAGACTAGATTATATATTGTGGTGATTTAGCTAAGCTTAGAGACTTATTTAGCAGTGAATGTATACATAACTATAAAAATATAACATGACTTTATATGGTATGATTTGGTGTTGACATACATGAGAAATTGGATAGCTCAGTTAAAGGTGTTTTAGTTGTAAATTAATTAGAGTGTTAAGAAAAATTTATCTACTTTCATGCACTAAAACATACTTTTGGGTGTGCATATTTATTTATAAGGATTATTTTGAAATATATAAAATTATATGTTAGAATTTACATTTGAAATTTATGGGTGTGAACATTTCATTTATAATAAATAAAATACTAGTTTTACGTGATTATGAAAGTGTCAAAATAGACAATAAATGCTTAAAGTTGTCATGAAAGTAAACATGAGTATTAATCTATTGTTTCCTATTAATAATTAATTATTGGGTATGTGAAAATGAACCATTTTGTGGTATATTATATTTAATACATGAGTTGTATAATGTTGAAAATAAATGAAAGGTGTGAAATTCCTTGAGATTAAAATAATATATATATATATATCACTTGTTTTTTTATAATCTAGGCATATGGTTTTGATTGTATTTAGGAATTCAACATGATATTGATTGATAAGAACTTGTAATCTTGAGATGTGTTAGTAATAATTATGTAATGGGAAAAAAGTTACTTATCCATTTTAAATGGATATTTTTACCATGCACTAAATTGAATAAGTAAATACCTATCTTGATTTGATGAGTGATTGTATGATACAAATATTTGATTATTATACTTTGAAATTAGTTAATGAGATTTTAACATTCATGCTTCATTTGATAGCAAGTGATAGGTATACAAGGTTACTATTATGAAATGTGTATATTTATCATCTAGTATCATAAGATATATTTAGATTCATTAGTAGAGAGTATTTATATGTGGAAATGACTCAGATCAATGAGATATCTAAATTATATAATGAAAATTTTGGCCAAAGTAATGTTATAGCTTAGACATTTTAATTCCATTGTACTTTCTAGTTCACATGTGTATGTGTGATGTCATATTAGATAGAGGATTATTTTACATGATTATTGTGTGAATTAAAAATCATAAAATACATGGTTTCTAATTGAACTCTTTATATCAACACTAATTTTATCTACCTCTCTATGAAGGGAAGGGCCACCCCTAGTGGGGAGGTGTACGAGATAACGATAGTCTATGGTTGGAAGAAAATCACCCTAATGATGTTCTCCCTCTCTTCAATTGACCAACCATCTAGGAATCATACTCATGGGTATTTGTAATGACTAATGAGCTATATTATAAGGTTCAAATGTGTTATTGTACATCTTATCATGTGTACATTGATATTCAGTGATGAAATATACATTCTAATTTATGATTATTTAATATAAATATGATTGTATCTATTATACATACTTATAAATATTGTATACAACATAGGTTACATATTTTTGTATAGTTGTAAATGTGGATTATTTTAATAAACCTATGTATACATCACTTTACTATGCTTTATATGTGGAATCATATCTTCTATTTTTTTCTACACTATTTGAAAACTAAATGGGTTGCATATTTACTAGTGGTTTAATTATGTTTTCTAAAATTACTATTATAGATGCATTTATCAATAATATAGTAAAACATAAAGACAATTATTGAAAATGAACATGAGATAAGTATGTTTAAAAAAAATTGCATAACATATTATGTAACCCGATGGAGTCTTAACATTGTGGTATTATAGCAAAGGTTTAAACTCTTGGACCTAATGAGTCCACTAATATTAATGTATTTCTCCTATTTTATGTTATTATAATGGTGTGAGGTAGTTAGAATGTTTAGGGTACCTCTAATTCAAACCCTGAAGTTGATACTAATTAGCTAGCAATCAAACAAGCTATAAAAATTGATCAAATACTCATTGTCATGAATGAAACTAGAGACAAATTAGTATCCCTAAATAAAAAAGTTCAAGGAATATAGGAGGAAAATGAAGAATAAATTCTATAGGAATAACCAACTAGTTAGGAAGATCCTCAAGATCAGTGGCATAATGAGGGATGTCAAGTAGCAAGAACTCAAGTAGCTATAAAACTTTCATGAGATATGAAGAAAGTGAATCCACCTAAATTGATGGTATAGTATTGGGTGATGGAACTGAATCCTATCTTATAGAGATGGAAAAATATTTCAAGATTTGAAATTACTCTAAGGTAACCAAGGCTGTTTGGGGAGCCTAAAAACTAGTTGTACAAGCAACAACTTGGTAGGCCAATGAGAATTTAGATATAGGTCTTGAATTTACCACCATTACTTAGGACTAGATTGTAACCTTTTTTAGATCTTGGTAGCTACCCTAGTTATATTTGATCAAAAATTAATAGACTTCCAAAACCTAAAATAAGGGGATCTATTAGTAAATAAGTATTGGGAATTATTCACAAAGTTATTAAATTTATTTTATAGTATCAATGGGATGAACATTTTTAAATCAGGTAGTTCATCATGGGTTTAAAACCCTAATTTGATTTGAATTGGATACCCATGGGCCATCCACCATGGATTAAGTCTTTGAAAAAGTATAAAATAGGATTAAAAGTTAAATCACTTGGTAAGGTTACACAAAAAATTTAAAAGAAGTTTGGTAGCTCAAAGATAACTTTCAAGAAAAATAACTAAAAAATAAAATGGTAATTCTAAGAACATATTCAATAGTCATTATGTAAGGCTAAATAATGCATCAAGAAATAGGAAACATGGAAATCATTTCAAATAAGGATTCAATGGAGGTAATCAATATGAGAGGAAGGGGACAGCTAGTTTATGTTTTACATGTGGAGGAGACCATTATGTTAAACACTATCCTCAGTGGAAGATAGATAGTATAAATAAGAATTCATCCACCTATACATCATAACAAGTAACCTTATAGCAATGAATTCACATAGAAACTGACAATCATCATACTTAATTTCAAAATTATCCCATTGAATTATTAGGTACTCTATTTGGTCATACTATTTATATTTTGATAGATACAAGAGCCACTAAATGTTTTATCTCTCATATAATGTTAAGTAAAATATCTAGAAAAGTTAGTTCTATGGAAAATGCTTGGTCACTTCAGTATATGAATGAATCCAAGATCAAGGTTGATAGGTGTCTTGTAGAGGCTAAGGTAAAATTGATAGAATTAATTGTGATAGTTGATCTTTATATAACACCACTAGGATCATCTAACGTGATATTAAGAGTGAATTATCTCTCTAAGCACAAATACAAGGTTGATTATTTTCTCAAGAAAGTTGAGTGTCTAGATGATTTGGGAAATCAAACCCAAATTCCAAGGGAAAAGAGAAAGTTGAAACTAAGCTGAATTTCATCCATTTAATTAAAAAAGGCTTAGTAAAGGGATGTTAAGTGTTCTTAGTCAAAGTTGATGAAATTAAAGGAACCAAAGAGCCCTCTATGCAAGACTACCCCTTTTTCAATAATTTTAGGATGTTTTTCTAGAGGAATTACTAGTTCTATCTCCCAAAATGGAATTCAACTTCACTATTGATATCATTTCAGGGTCAAAATATCAATCCAAGGCTCCCTTTAAAATGATAACAACTAAATTGGTTGAGTTAAAATCCTAACTTCAATATATGTTGGCCAATGGTTTATTTCATCAAAGTGTTTCAACATGGGGTGCACCTATAATTTTTGTTAAAAATAAATATGGAACCCTTCATCGATGCATATATTACTAAATGTTTAAAAAAGAAACAATTTAAAATAGGTATCCTTTACCTCGTATTGATGAATTTTTGATCTGATGCATAGTGAAAAAGTTTTTTCCAAGATTTAAATTTGAGATTGTACAATCAATTTAGGATAAAGGAGGAATATATTTTAAAACCAACCTTTAAGACTAGGTATGGGAACTATGAATTTATAGTACTTCTTTTTTGGATAATGAATTTACCTACAACATTCATGAATGTCATGAATAGTATGTTAAAGGATTACCCTGATTAATTTATGATAGTATTTATTGATGACATCCTCATCTACTCAAAAATTTAATAGGAGGATATTGATCATTTGTGTCTATCTTTCAATGGTTGTGGGAATGTAAACCCTATTGGAAATTGTCTAAGTGTGATTTTGTTCAAATAAGAGTATATTACTTATGACATATTTTTTTTGAAGGAATTTATATGGATATGTCCAATACTAGAGTCATTATGGAATGGCCAACACCTAAAAATGTGTATAAGGTGTGTGTATGCAAAGGGAAATACAACTAATCTATAAATCAATCATAGCTCAAAGAAGATAAATCCTACTTACACTTCCAATTATCGATACATTAGATATTTAGGGTCATGACCAAGATGGATCTACTAGACCTAGACAAGGGATCTTGTACCATAATAATATCACTACGAAGGGTTACAAAGCCTCTAGTCAAGCAAAACTAATCAATAACTCTGACTAGGTCCTATGTTTTTATATTCACTAAACTAATAACAATTTAAATTAAAGTCTAATATACTACTCACCAAATCTAGTGGCATAAAATGGGGTTAGTAAACATAAAAAAAACATGCATAGGAGAACCCTAATTAAGCTATGTATAGATAGGAACCTAATATATGAAGAGAGTAATATATTCAAATTAACTTAGCAACTAACAATCATCTTACTAAATTTCAAAAGTATCCCATTGAAGTATTAGTTAATTTATTTTGGCATCCTACTTCTATTTTTATAGATACAAGAGCCACTAAATTTTTTATCTCTCATATAATGTTAAGTAAAATATCTAGGAAAGCTATTTCTATATAAAATTCTTGGTCACTTTAGTATAGGAATGAATCCAAGGTCAAGGTTGAAAGGTGTCTTGTAGAAGCTGAAGTAAAATTGATAGAATTAAATGTGATAGGTTATATTTTTGTAACACTAATAGGATCATATGATGTGATCTTAAGAGTGAATTGGCTCTCTAAGCACAAAGATAAGGCTAATTGTTTTCTCAAGAAAGTTGAGTGTCTAGATGATTTAGGAAATCAAACCCAAATTTTAGAGGAAAAGAAAAAGTTGAAACTAAGGTGAATTTCATCCATTTAATTGAAAAAGGCTCAATAAAGGTATGTTAAGTGTTCTTAGTCAAAGTCAATGAAATTAAAGGAACCAAAGAGCCCTATATGGAAGACTACCCCTTTTTTCAAGAATTTTAGGATGTTTTTCTAGAGAAATTGTTGGGTCTACCTCCCAAAATGGAATTCAACTTCACTATTGATATCATTCCAGGGTCAAAATCTCAATCTAAGGCTCCCTACAAAATGATAACAACTGAATTAGTTGAGTTAAAATCCCAACTTCAAGATATGTTGGCCAAAGGTTTGATTCATCAAAGTGTTTTAACATGGGGTTCACCTATAGTTTTTATTAAAAATAAAGATAGAACCCTTCATCTATACATACATCATTTAATGTTTAAAAAAGAAACAATTTA
This sequence comes from Torreya grandis, assembly GCA_037957365.1. Classification (NCBI taxonomy): domain Eukaryota; kingdom Viridiplantae; phylum Streptophyta; class Pinopsida; order Cupressales; family Taxaceae; genus Torreya; species Torreya grandis. The sequence continues at coordinate 113,140 of JARHVA010003981.1, forward strand.
AAATAGGTATCCTTTACCCCACAATGATGAATTTTTTATCTGATGCATGGTGAAAAAAAAAAAAGATTAAAATTTGAGATTGTATAATCAACTGAAGATAAAGGAAGATGATATTTTAAAACTAACCTTTAAGACCAAGTATGAGAACTATGAATTTACAATGCTTCCTTTTGGGATAATTAAGGCACCTACAACATTCATGAATCTCATGAATAATGTTTTAAAGGATTACCCTGATCAATTTATGATAGTATTTCTTGATGACATCCTCGTCTACTCAAAAATTTAAGAGGAGCACTTTGAGCATTTGTGTCTATTTTATAATGGTTACAAGAATGTAAACCCTATGGGAAATTTCCTAAGTATGACTTTGTTCAAATAAGAGTATAATACTTATGACATATTATTTTGTAGAAGGGATTTCTATGTATATGTCTAATACTAGAATCATTATGGAATGTCCAACACCCAAAAATGTGTATGAGGTGTGTGTATGCAAAGAGAAATGCAACTAATCTATAAATCAATCATGGCTTGAAGAAGATAAATCCTACTTACACTTCCAATTATCGATACATTAGATATGCAAGGTCATGACCAAGATGTATCTACTAAACCTAGAAAAGGGATCTTTTACCATAATAATATCACTAGGGAGGGTTACAAAGCCCCTAGTCAAGAAAAATTAATCAATAACCCTAACTAGGTCTTATGTTTTTATATTAACTAAATGAATAACAATTTAAAGTAAAGTCTAATCTAGTGCACACAAAAGCTAGTGGCATAAAATGGGGTTAGTAAACATAAAAATAAACATGCACAGGATAATATTAATTAAGCTATGTATGGGTAAAACCCTAATGCATGGAGAGATTAATTTATTCAAATTTATGTAGTAACTAATAATCATCACACTGAATTTCAAAATTTTCCCATTGAAGTATTAGGTATGTTATTTGGGCATCTTATTTCTATTTTAATAGATACAAGAGCCACTAAATGTTTTTTCTCTCGTATAATTTTAAGTAAATTTTTTAGGAAATCTAGTTCTATGGAAAATACTTGGTCACTTCAATATAGGAATGAATCCAAGGTCAAGGTTGACAGGTGTCTTGTAAAGGTTAAAGTAAAATTTATAGAATTAATTATGATATTTAATCTTTATGTAACACCACTAGGATCATATGGCATGATCTTAAGAGTGAATTGGCTCTCTAAGCACAAAGACAAGGTTAATTGTTTTCTCAAAAAAGTTGAGTGTCTAGACAATTTGGGAAATCAACCCCAATTTTAAGGGAAAAGAGAAAGTTAAAACTAAGGTGAATTTCAGCCATTTAATTAAAAAGGCTCAATAAAGGGATTTTAAGTGTTCTTATTCAAATTCAATGAAATTAAAGGAACCAAAGAGCCCTCTATGGAAAACTACCCATTTTTTATTGAATTTTAGGATGTTTTTCTAGAGGAATTATTGGGTCTACCTCCCAAAATGGAATTCAACTTCACTACTGATATCATTCTAGGGTCAAAATCTCAATCCAAGGCTCCCTACAAAATGATAACAACTAAATTGGTTGATTTAAAAGCCCAAATTAAAGATATGTTGGCCAAAGTTTTTATTCATCAAAGTGTTTCAACATGGGGTGCACCTAGAGTTTTTATTAAAAATAAAGATGGAACCCTTCATCTATGGATATATTATTAAATGTTTAAAAAAGAAACAATTTAAAATATATATCCTTTACCTTACATTAATGAATTTTTGATCTAAATCACGGTGAAAAAGCTTTTTCCAAGATTGAAATTTGAGATTGTATAATCAATTGAGGATAAAGGAGGAAGATATTTTAAAATTGACCTTTAAGACTAGGTATGGGAACTATGAGTTTGTAGTGCTTCTTTTTGGGATAATGAATGCACCTACAACATTCATGGATCTCATGAATAGTGTGTAAAAGGATTACCCTAATCAATTTATGCTAGTATTTCTTGATGACATCCTCATCTAATCAAAAATTGAAGAGGAACGTATTGAGAATTTTTGTCTATTATGCAATGGTTATGGGAATGTAAACCCTATGAGAAATTGCCTAAGTGTGACTTTTTTAAAATAAGAGTATAATACTTATGACATATTATTTTTATAAAAGGGATTTCTATGGATATGGTCAATAATAAAGTCATTATGGAATGGCCAACACCCAAAAATGTGTATGAGGTGTGTGTATGCAAAGGGAAATGCATCTAATCTATAAATCAATCCTAGCTTGAAGAAGATAAATCTTGCTTACACTTCCAATTATCGATACATTAGATATTCAGGGTCATGACCAAGATGGATCTACTAGACCTAGCCAATGGATCTCTTACAATAATAATATCACTAGGTATGGTTACAAAGCCTGCAATCAAGCAAAACTAAGCAATAACCCTAAATAGGTCCTATGTTTTTATATTCACTAAACTAATAACAATTTAAAGTAAATTCTAACCTAATGCTCACCAAAGATAGTGGCATAAAATGGGGTTAGTAAACATAAAAATGAACATGCGTAGGATAATCTTAATTAATTTAGGTATAGGTAAGACCCTAATTCATAGAGAGAGTAATATATTTAAAATCCATTACTTATGCTACTTCTATCTACTAAAATAGAGGAGTAAAGTTAGAGATAATTATATTGAATACAAATTTATTAAGACTCAATCTCTCCCTTAGCCAAATGTGCTTCACAAGAGGTTGTTTTGGTTTTTAAGGATCATTAAGAAAGGCCAAATTGTCTAAGACTTTTCTATAAGATAAGATTATTGTCCAAGTAGAAACCATAAGCTAATACTCTTCAATTAGAATGGTGGAAGAGCAAATTGTAAAAATGTGTAAATGAATAATTAACTCTTGTTGTCTCTCTAAAAAATGATGAAATGGATGTGTTTATATAGTTGAATCTAACCATAGTCCTTTCCAAAAGTTTACTTGATAAAGTTAGCCCAATTGAATCTATATCATTATTAACAAAATCAAATTAGGTTTTGGTCTATGTCAGCTAAGGGTTGACCTAGACACTAAATGAGTTTTGTCGATTAGAGTACAAGGTTGATGTGTTTGACAGTGTATCATAAACCATTAAAATTTATTTTAGGTTAGGTAAGGGTTAATGAAGGTGGAAAATAACTAGAGGATGGTTAAAAATATGAGGCAAAGTTAGGTGAATATTTTTAGGAGATGTTTAGAATGATAGCAAATGGTAGTATAGGGATAACAATCCTGCAAAGCACCAATAGTCTACCCACCCCTTTTTTGGTTCACCCTTTAAGGAATTCACTAAGAGAGATTGAGACTCAATTGGTTATTATAAGAGAGAAAGCATTAATAATTGATAAAGTTTGAAAATATTATGTGTATACATATGCCCCACTCAAATATCATCATGTGTCACTATGGTGCAACATGGGATGGTGCTTCGGTAAAACAACATAACAATACACAATGTTGAAGATAAAAAATTATAGTATTTTGAAGAAAAAATATCTAAAATTAAAATTACTAAAATGGAAATAACTAAAAATAAAAGTAATGTATGTGTACCTTAACTTATCTTTATCACTAGATGGTTGTTTATTATGTTTATAGTTTTGATCATAGAGGGCACAGGGACTAATTTCAACAAACTCAAGGATAAAAAACTAAAGAGAAACAAAAAAATGCATGGAATCCAAGATAATTGATGTTGTGTATGGGATGTACTTGTAAATTTGGTAGGCTAGGTGATAAGTTTTATGTTAGACCAAATGACCAAGTCAAAAATGGAGCAAATCAGGTAACCAAAAATTTAAGTCTACTAAAGACCAAAAAACTCAAACAAGTAAACCTTAAGTAATAAAAGCAAACTCACCAATTCAAACCAAGGATAAATTTCAAAAATGGAATGGAATCAAACATCAATGTGAAAGTAGTAACAATCCTTACTTAAACAAATATGGTCAAGTAAAAGATAAAATAATATTGATGAGTGAGCGGTAATAATCCTTACTCAATCATCAATGGAAAAAGTCCATAAATCAAAAAAAAACATTGGTTAGTGAGAAGTAACAAGCCAAATATACTCAACAATGAAAAAATTACATAAAAGTAAAAATAGACTCAAATGTCTACAAAAATGGGTAGTAAAAAAAATAAAAAATGGTATAATAAAGCAAAGTGATGATGGGATGTAAATCCATGTTGTAAAGAAAGTAATCTAGAGTTTCTCAAGCATATTCTTGTGTTCTAAGGATATGAAACAACTTAAACAAAGTAGTGCTATCATGTTTTTAATATGTGAAGAAGAGAGAATTATAGAATAGGGAAAACAAATTTAGAATCACACTTGCTTGTCAAGGGGGGAAATGAAATTGGTGGATGAGAAAATGAAATAAAAACCAAGGTAGAGGAAATATTTATCAAAGCTAAGACACTCAAATTAGGTTTGTCAAAACAAGAGGAATTTTTACATTAAGGACTCTGAAGAACTTCTCCTAGCCACACAAGTCTTAGGGAAACAAAATGAAGTATGTAAATCATCTTATGAATGCTATATGTATGAAAATTAAAATGGGCCTACCATTCCACATTGTGTTCCCCATTTTTTAGGACCCGTAATAAATTCATCAAGCTACTATGAAGATTAGGTACTTATGTTAGAAAGTAGGTAGTACCATAGAGTTTTTTTAATTCTCCTTTTCCAATCTACTAGCCTACCACACCCCAATGGACCTTGTCTTTATCATGAGGCCAACTATGGAGTTTGATTTTTGATTAGAGATATGAGATGTGCTTGTAATCACATATTTTGGTGTGATTTTGACATTTGACTTTGAATTTTACCTTTTGTATGACTTCCTTTTATTTCAAATGATTTGGCTTTTAACTTTCTTGATGGGTTTTTTTATTCCTCCTCTATACAGATTTGGAAAACTAAACATGGGTACTAAAGATGACTTTCATTTGAAAACTTTGGACTTGGCTACTAAGAAAGAGAACTTTGGAGAGCATGGTGTCTAAAATTCTAGGTAATTTAGGTGAAATAAAGTGTTATCTTGACTTCGACCTTGTTTTATGTAAAGTGGAGTGAAAGGAAATGAAATCAAGAGGAATGAAATATGAAATGATTTGAATTACTTCAAATTTCAAAAAATATAACAAAGGGTGGGAAAAAAGGATACAATGATAGTAAAGTGTGATTCCTTATCATAGTAATGAGGGAAGTGGAGGAAAATATGCTAACATATTTTTTTATGTAGATTTTATCTACAAAATAAGTAAAATCTAAAGTTGAGAGCAAAGATCAAAAACTCATAACCATTGCTAGACACATTCTAAAAAAGGAATACTAAATTAAATATGATGATTTTATGAGGAAGGCATTATCTTATCCATGGTCTTACACTACAACTCATAATATAAAAACCCATGAGGGTACACAAAGCATGTGAAAATTAAATTTGATAAAGATGGTATATGTAAGAAAGTCAGTCATATCCATGGTCTTACACTGCAACTCATAAAATAAAAACCCATGAGGGTGCACAAAGATTGTGAAAAGTAAATGGGATAAAGATGGTATTTTTGAGGAAGGTCAGGTCCTATCCATGGTCTTACACTTAAAATCACAAAAGAGAAACCCAAGGGGTTCAAAAAAGTATTCGAAATCAAGGAAATAATGAGAACAAAAATAGAAATCATGAGGAAGACTAGGTCCTATATGTGGTTTTACCATGCAACTCATGAGAAATTAGAAATCAAAGGACTAAAAATAAAAGACTAAGGTTTTTGGAAAGTGAGACTTCTATAGAGGGTGATACCCAAGTATCCTATAAAAAGTGTTAGAAGGATAGCATATAGAAATCATGATAAGAGGGGAAATATCTAGCCTAACATCTATATCAAGGATGAGCATGTGAGAGACAAGCCTATGTGTCTCAGAAGGTTTTGTGAAGTTGAACTAGTTTGGTATCATGCAATGTAGAACAAGAGTGGGTATTGTAATATTACCCAATGGGTAATTATATATAGGTATGGGCATCACAATATGAAACAAAGGATGAATTGATATGTGGGTGGGCATCACAAGATGTCTTAAAAGATGAAAATAGGAAGAAAAGATAGGAAGAAAAAATCACCCCATATACTGTCTAAATGGATTCAAGTTATCTAAGAAGATTCTAATAGGGGATTTTATGATTTTTGATGAATGAAACTAAAACTTTGGGAAATAAGAAGAAGAATTAGGCACAGAGTTGGCCAAACAGAGAACATAGTCAACTAGATAAAGAATAGGGTTGGCTAATAAAGGTTAAAGTCAACCTATAGATATCGAATCAACTGGGTTGATAGCATAATGATAAAACATAGGATGAAAAGAGTATACAGTCGTATGGGTTGAATGTGTACTAATGGATAGGTGATAAAATAGAGAGATAGGAATACATAATCATTGAAGTTAACTATGTATTATAGATAGGAAGGTGAAAACCATAGTCTATAAGAGACTATATCAACCAAGATGATAATGTTATAAAATAGGGGAAAATTTTTGTGAGATATTTTGAATCGAGAATGAAATTAAAAACACAAATAATTGGATCAATTTTATTGATCGAAATGGTACACACAACACAAACCTTGTATCAACACTAGCCAATACAAGTTTTACAATACAATAGACAATAATCAAAGAGAAAACAATCAACTGAAAAGTAAACGCTAACTAATACGTCACCCTAAGTGTTATTAGGTTATTATACATTTTTGATTTTAATGTGATATGAAAATTGTCTAAAATAAAGAACTAGAAAGTAGTCTAAAGTTGATTTCAATATTTTTGGGCTAAAAAGGATGTATATTGGCAATTGTACTCTCTAGGTATTGGTGCCTACCCCCTCACTTCACAATCTTGTACTAATAAGGGTGTTGGGTGCTTTGCTAATATATTCTATTGACCATGTACTTATACTTGGCCCTAAAACCATGTCATCTTCCCCCTTGGTTATGAAATTCAAGTAGGTAGTCCTTAGGAAGAAAAATATTTAAATGCATTTTGAATGTTAAATGATTTGGTAGTGTGCAAAAGAGTAAAATAGTGTAGCTAAAATGGTAATTTTTAAAAACCACCTATTATATTATGTGAGTTACTCTAAGCATGTAAAAACTAAAAAGGAAATGTGAATTAATTACTAAAAAATAAATGTTAATTCCTTAATTAAGAATAGTATAAAGTCAATTCAAGCAACACTATATGCAAATAGTACAGAATAAAGTTGATTGGGTCATTGCAATTTTTCAAAATCAAGGTATTTAAGAATAATGTTGAACAGGTCGACTATCTGTTTTAGACAAAAGGAGACTATAGAACTAAGTCAACTAGGTCAACTTAGTTAGTTGTAGGGTTGTAGTTTTGAAGACTACTAACTTGTGAAAAATATAACTAAAAGAAGTAATGAAATGATAGACATAGAAAATAAAGGAACCTTGGTAGCCTTGAAGATGATTTAGATTGAAATTTTTTATGTTTTAATGCTTTAGTTTTTTCTCTCAAATTTTGCAAACTGGGTCAACTAGTTCAACCAAGTTCTATAAAATTATATGTGTTGAAGAAGAATAATGAACAAGGTCAACCTATTTGATAGTGTTCATTGACATGTGTGTTGGTAGAAGGAATTAATAGACAGAGTCAACCTATTCAACTATGTATGCTAATCTAGAAATAAATAATAATACTAAGTCAAACTACTCAATCTAGTAACCTATAGTTGATGAAGACCTACATAGACATAATAGAGTCATTTTGAAGTGATTATGTGTTAAAAATGCACATAAAAATTTAGAACTATATCAGCTAGCTTTATGTATTATTTCAAATATGGAAAAAAATAATAAAATGATAAAAATGATTGCATGAAAGAAACCCTATAAGGGTTAGATTCATGTCAAGTTCACCAAAATATTTACAAATGGAAATATAATTGATCTATAAATCAATCATAGCTTAGAGAAGATAAATCCTACTTACACTTCTAATTTTTGATACATTAGATATTCAGGGTCATGACCAAGATGAATCCACTAGACTTATCCAATGGATCTCTTACCACATTAATATCACTATGGAGGGTTCCAAAGCCTCCAATCAAGCAAAACTATATAATAACCCTAACTATGTTCTATTTTTTCATATTCATTGACTTAATAACAAGTAAAGTAAAGTCTAATATATTGCTCACCAAATCTTGTGGCACTTGTGTAAAAGTGAAGTCTAATCTAGTGCTCACCAAAGCTTGCTCAAAAAAGGATACAATGATAGTAAAGTGTGATTCCTTATCATAGGAATGAGGGAAGTGGAGGAAAATATGCTAACATATTTTTTTATGTTAATTTTATCTACAAAATAATCAAAAGGTAAAGTTGGGAACAAGGATCAAAAACTCATAACCATTTCTAGACACATTCTAGAAAAGGAATATTGAATTAAATATGATGATTTTATGAGGAAAGTCTTGTCTTATCCATGGTCTTACACTAAAATTCATAATATAAAAACCCATGAGGGTACACAAAGAATGTGAAAATTAAATTGGATAAAGATGGTATTTGCAGGAATGTCTAGGTCCTATCCATAGTCTTACACTACAACTCACAAAATAGAAACCCATGAAGGTGCACAAAGCTTGTGAAAATTAAATGGGATAAAGATGGTATTTGTGAGGAAGGTTAGGTCCTATCCATGGTCTTACACATAAACTTACAAAATATAAACCCAATGGGTGCCAAAAAGTATTGGAAATTAAGGAAATAATGAGAACAAAAATGGAAATCATAAGGAAGACCAGGTCCTATCTACAGTTTTACAATGTAACACATGAGAAAATAGAAATCAAATGACTAAAAATAAAGGACTAAAGTTTGTGGAGATTAAGACTACTATAGAAGGTGATACCCATGTAAGTATCCTACAAAAAGTGTTATAAGGATGGCATATAGAAATCATGATAAGAGAGGAAAGATCTAGGCTAATGTTTATATCAAGGATGAGCATGTAAGAGACAAGCCTATGTGTCCCAGAAGGTTGTGTGAAGTTGAATTTGTTTGGTATCATGTAATGTAGAACAAGAGTGGGCATTGTAATATTACCCAATGGGTAATTATATATAGGTATGGACATCACAATATTCCCCAAAGGAAAAATTGATATGTGGGTTGGCATAACAAAATGTCCTAAAAGATGAAAATAGGAAGAAAAGATAAGAAGAAAAGAGTACCCCATATAGCGTCTAAATGGATTCAAGTTATCCAAGAACATTTTTATAGGGGATTTCATGATTTTTTATGAAGGAAACAAAAACTTTAGGAAATAAGAATAAGAATTAGGTACAAATTTGGCCAAACAGAGAACATAGTCGACCAGATAAAGAATAGGGTCAACTAATAAGGGACAAAATCAACCTATAGGGATCAAGTCAACTGGGTTGATAGAATAATGATAAAACATAGGATGAGAATAGTATATATCTTTATGGTTTTAATGTGTACTAATGGATAGGGGACAAAATATAGAGATAATAATACACAATCATTCAAGTTGACTGTGTACTATAGATAGGAAGGTGAAAAACATAGTCTATAAGAGACTGTATCGACCAAGATGACAATGTTCTAAAATAGGGGAAAAAATTTGTAATATAGTTTGAATTAATAATGAAATAAAACACACAAACAATTAAATCAATGTGATTGAACTAATTAGGGCACACAACACAAGACTTAAACCAACACTGGCCAATGCAAGTTTTGCAATACAATAGACAATGATCAAAGAGTAAACAATAAATCGAAATTAAATGCTAACTAATTGGTCACCCTAATTATTATTAGGTTATTATAAATTTTTGATTTTAATGTGATAGAAATTTGTCTAAAATAGGGAACCAGAAAGTAGTCTAAAGTTGACTTTAAGATGTTTGGGTTGAAAGGGATCTTTATTGGCAATGATACTCTCTAGGTATTGGGGCCTACCCCCTCACTTCATAATCCTACATTAATAATGGTTTTGGGTGATTTGATAATATATACCATTGACCATGTACTTATACTTGGCCCTAAAATCATGTCATCTTCCCCCTTAATGATTAAATTCAAGTAAGTAGTCCTTGGGAAGATAAATGTTTAAATGTATTTTGAATGTTAAGTGATTTGGTAATGTGTGCAAAAGAGTAAAATAGTGTAGCTAGAATAGTAATTTTTAAAAACCTCATATTTAGATTATGTGAATTACTCTAATCATGTAAAAAACTAACAAAGGAAATGTGAATTAATTACTAGCAAATAAATGTTAATTCCTCAATCAAGATAGTACAGAGTTAGTTCAAGCAACATTGTATGCAAATAGTATAAAGCAAATTCGATTGGGTTGCTGATATTTTTCAAAATCAAGGTATTTATGAATAGTGTCAAACAAGTCAACTATGTTTCTCAGACAAAAGGAAGACTATAGAACTAAGTAAACTAGGTTGACTTAGTTAGATGTAGGGTTGTAGTTTTGAAAACTACCAAATTGTGAAAAATAGAACTAAAAGAAGTACTAAAATGATAAATATATAAAATAAAAGAACCTTGGTAGCCTTAAAGATGATTTATATTTCAAATTTTTTATGTGGAAATGTTTTATTTTTTCTTTCAAATTTTTCAAATTAGGTCGACTAGTTCAACCAAGTTCTATAAAATCCTATGTGTTGAAGAAGAAGAATGAACAAGGTCAAATTATTTGATAGTGTTCATTAACATGTGTGTTAGTAGAAAGAATTAATAGATAGATTCAACATATTCAACTATGTATGCTAATCTAGAATTGAAGAATAATACCGATTCAAACTACTCGATCCAGTAACCTATAGTTGATGAACACCTACATAGACATAACAAAGTCATTTTGAAGTGATTGTGTGTTAAACTTGCACACAAAAATTTAGAACTATATCAACTGGCTTGATATATTATTTCAAATATGAAAAAATATAATAAAATGATAAAAATTATGGAATGAAAGAAACCCTGCAAGGGTTAGATTCATGTCAGGCTCACCAAAATATATGCAAAGGGAAATATAATTGATCTATAAATTAATCTTAGCTCAGAGAAGATAAATACTAATTGCACTTCTAATTGTTGATACATTAGATATTCAGGGTCATGACCAAGATGGATCCATTAGACTTATCCACTGGATCTTACCATATTAATATCACTGGGGAGGGTTCCAAAGCCTTCAGTCAATAAAAACTATACAATAACCCTAACTAGGTCCTATGTTTTCATATTCATTGAGTTAATAACAATTAAAGTAAAGTCTAAGCTAGTTCTCACCAAAGCTTATGGCACAAAATGGGGTTAATAAACATAAAAATAAACATGCATAGGAGAATCATAATTAAGTTATGTATAGGTAAGATCATAATGCATAGAGAGAGTAATATATTTCAAATCCATTACTTATGCTACTTCTATCTAATAAAAGAGAGGAGTAAAGTTAGAGATACTTACCTTGAAGATGAACCCATCGAGGCTTAATCTCTCCCATCGCCAAAGGTTCTTCTTCAAAGGTTTTTCTAGTTTATAAGGATCACTAATAAAGGCCAAAGTATCCAATAATTTTCCACAAGACAAGCTTCTTCTCCAAGTAGAAAGCCTGAGCTAAGAATCCTCATGTAGAATGGAAGAAGAGCATATTGTAAAGAAACACAAATAAATATTTAACTCTTGTTGTCTCTGTAAGAAATGAAAAAAATGGATGTCTTTATATAGTTTAATCTAACTGTAGTCCTTTTTGAAAGTTTAGTTGACATGTTTAGCCTAATCAACTCTATATCATTATTAAAAAAATCAAATTAGGTCCTGGTCTGTCATCCAAGGGCCGACCTAGACCCTAAATGATTTTTTTTAATTATAGTAAGGGGTCGATGGGTTTGATAGTGTATTATAAACCTATAAAAAGTATTTTAGGTTAGGGAAGAGCTAATGAATTCATAAAATGATTAGAGGATGTTTAAAAATAGGAATAAAAGCTTAGGGGAATATTTTTAGGAGATGGTTGGAATGATAACAAATAATAGTATAGGGACAACAATTCTACCAAGCACCAATGGTCTACCCACCCATTTCCCAGTGCACCTTTTAAGGTGTACACTTAGAGAAATTAAGACTCAATGGGTTATTGAAAGAGAGAAATCATGAGTAATTGATAAAGTTAGAAAATATTATCTATATACAGTGTGAAACTTTATGGGTTTAATAGGGTAATATAGGATTTTTTTCCAACTTTATCTAAGATATAAAATCTAATCACCTCTCTTTAGTGGAAAGATAAGAATTATTTTTTGTCTGATAAGTTCAAATAATCCTTTCAAAATTTGAAGCATAAGCTTATTTTATAACCACTATTATGGATTTTAGATCTAAATGATTATTTTACAATGATAATTAATGCTACAGGAGATGGTTTAGGAGTTTTTATGTAGGATATTTGGTTTTAGATTATGAATCAAGGAATTTGAATCCATATGAGGTAAATTATACCCCACATTAATTATATTTATCTTTCATAGTGCATGATTCGTAGGTATGGAGGCATTATTTGTTGGGAAAATACTTTGAGCTTAAAACTGATAATTTGGGACTCAACTACATATTTACCCAACCTAACCTTAATGCTCATCAAATATGATGGTTATACTTATTATCATAGTATTATTTTGACATTATCTACATTAAGGGAAAATAAAATAGAGGTATAGATGACCTTAGTTCTTAGAAGGTACGTTTTATTTTTAGTTACTATAAGGACTATATTTCAAGATCATGTAGTAAAATTATCACTAGGAGATAATTATATGATCAAGTAAATAAATATTTAGAAAAAAAATCATAGGATATAAGATACAAAGGGTTCCAACTTGAAAATGATGGGCTTTTGAGATATAATAGAAGAATCTATGTGTCTAATAGGGAAAATTTGAGAGGTATTATGCTAAAAGAGTTACAAAATGATCCATATTCAAGATATCATAGTGTGACTAAGATATTAGTATAGCTAAGACCATTATATGGAAAGGAATTAAGAAATATATTGTAGTTTTTATGTCTATATACTTGGAATGTAAGTGAGTCAAGGCTGAACATGTGCAACTTTCTAGGTTGGTATACCCACACTCCCTACCATAATAGAAGTGGAAATTTATTAGTATGAACTTTGTCCAAGTATTTTCTATGTCAAGGAATCATCATGACATGATATTGGTGGTTGTATATACACTCACCAAAGTAGTACACTTGATTCTAGGTAATTTGATAGATGATGCACCAATACTTACCAAAAATTTTATAAAGGAAGGGTATAGATTGCTTGGCTTTCTATAAAATATCATTTTAGATAAGGACCCTAGTATGACATAAATATTTTGGCAAAGTCTTAATACAACCTTAGGTACACAACTAAACTTTAGTATAACTTACCATCCATAAATAGATGGACAAATAGAGGGAATATCTTTTGAGGATGTAATGTATGGATCAAAAATACAAATGGAAATAATACATACCTTTGATTGAGTTTTATTATAACAACTCACTCTAATTTAATTTCAATTTGGTTCCTTTTGAAGCATTATATGGTAGGAGTTTTAGAACAATAATTAGTTGGGATAAATTAAAGGATAAAATTCTTTTTATAATTGATATGCTTGATGAAATGGAGGAATAGGTGAAACTAATAAGGTAGATATTGACTAAAGCTAATGACATGAAAAAAAACTATGTTTATTTGAAAAGGACATCAAGGCAATTCTTAGTTGGAGATAAGGTTTTTCTATGAGTCAAACCCCAGAAGATTTCTATTTAGTTTTGGAAATCAATAAAATTTTCACCATGATATGTGGGACCTTTAGAGTTTATATAAGTGATAAATCATGGAACATATAGACTTGATTTTCCACTATATTTAACACAAATACATAATATTTTTCATGTATCTTATATTAATAAATATATAGTTGATCCTTCACATGTTTTAGACTAGAATGCATTACAAGATATGTATATAGGGGTGGTCACAATAAAACTAATCAAAATAATTAATACTCAAGAAATTATCTTACATAATAAGTAATTATCACAATGCAATCTCCATCGGGATGAATATTCTAAAGATAGTGCCATATTGAAGGATTGTGAGGAATTCTATATGATATTTCCTCATCTATTTGTATAATATTCTATTAAATAATATTATCTATTTTCATAAGTTTTGTTTGAAATAAAATTCTTCAGGATAATGACCTATTTTAATGGGTAAGGATGTCACATCATGTCCCACTCTTCAAAAATTACATTAGTATTAGTAAGAGAAGTGAAACTAATGATTAATAGTTTTTATTTTTTATGTTATATTTAGACATTTATGTTGTATAGTTAACAAATATATTTTTTTTCTTTCATGCTCAGTTACGATTAGATGAAAATCCAATGTGCATTTAGATGTGTATTATATTCATTTTTATTGTAATATTATATGGATGTGATTTCATTTATAGAATTTATTTTCAATTTATAGATGTACCTACATTTTGAGTACATTATTAGTCTATTGTAAGATTGAAACTACATTTTTATTGACTGATATGTTTGTAGGACTATCCTACTCTCACAGAGTGGAAAAGAGGGAGAGTATAATAGGGGAGGAGGATGCATATATCAGCATTGGGGATATATATAGTGAAACTGAACCCACACACATACACTTACACTCTTGACTTCTTAAATTAATTTAATGCCAATGTTTCTCTATAAATATGTTGAGTAATTTATTTGCATTTGTTATATATATGCTTAAAATTAAATGATTGAATTTATTTTGAGTTTGTTATGTGTTTTATATGATCTTGAATAACATAATACAGTATGTCAGGAACCTAGAACAATAAACATGCTCTAATACCACGTGTCAGGATCTTGCTCCAACAATAGAGCATATATGATTACTTCTTGTATTAGCAACTAAACACAGAATTTAGCTAGAATCAATAAGTAACTAGAAATATGAAACAACACAGGAATTGAGAGACAATACACAATTGTATTAATAATCACTCAGAAGAATATACAATAAGGAAGATGCCACTTCTTCCTCCACCTCAAAGGTTCGCCACACCTCAAGACATTCTTCCCTCTCTCCCTTGGTCCCAACAATCAACTCCAATACAGAATTGATGTTCACCTCTCCAACCAGTCAGTAACATGCTACCAGTATGTCAAGTACACAATTGTACTCCAAGTAGATCTCCTGCTCTCTGCTACTACCTGTAAATCACTAGACCTTACTCACCATTGTAGATCTCCAAAAGAAGCCATGCTCATCTGCTGACTAAGATCATATGAATACGAAGAACCCTATTGATTTTCCAATCTAGTAGCCACCTTGGTACTGTGGCACTAGGAGGAAAACTCCATTGCTCTCTTCTCTCAGAAGGAGCTTATTGCTCTCTTACTCCCTAGTTACACTTTTACACTACAGCCTATGAGTCTATTATATAGATCTCATGCATACAATAATTAGACTATCCTAATTACAATAATTAGACACACAACTCAAGACCAAAAATAGCCTTTGCATGTAAACACTTGATTCAACGAACTAACTGTCTATGGAACAAGCAGTTCTAAAACTGCCACAGGCAATCGACGTCAATCCCTGTCTGCCTGGAGGTGACCGACGTCGACCGACCTCCTGCCGATATTGGTTGCCTTCCTGTCCATCCTATCGTCGTTGGTTGCCTTGTGCACTACACTCTGCCGACACCAGTCTCCCTGGAACTCAGCAACCTCCTCCCTGTTTTCACCAGTTGAAGCTTTTAACTCCACATCCTAACAATCTCCCACTTGGAGATAAATAGCTGCAACTGTACCTGTAATTGTACACTATCTAATTTGTACCCTAGCTTGTATCCCTCTTCAAGATCAATCTTGAAGACTAACCACCACACCCTGTGATGCTCTAACCTTTGTGCCTTTGTCATCTAAGTAACCTGCCACATCCGCATCTACAAACCTATGTAGAAAATAACTTGACCCTGCATAGCATGTTGACCTATTGTTGATCCCTATAAGAATCCACTAAACTACCCTTCGGTACCTCTTCCTCAAATTGGCTCCATACTTTCTGACAACTTCCACTGCTTGGGAAAACTCAGGTCTACACTAGACCTCATGTGATTTCAAACACTTGTTCTAAGCTCTGCTTGAACTATCCATCCCTTGGTGTGCTTTTCAATTCTGCATCTTGAACCTCGCCAACACCTTCACATCAGATTCTTATTTGAGACAAAATCAACCTGTGATCCTCTATGTCTCTTATGCTAAAGAATTTTGCTGCTACCAAATTCTTCATAACATACCTCTGAAACTAACTTTACCTTTTAGCTCAGAGAACTCCCTGCATATGTAAACCTGGAATAAGCAACCACTCCACATACAGTAACAAGATGATGTCGCGACTCATCATCCACTTGGTAAAGAAAAGAACACAATAGTTACACTGACATTGACTAAAGCCATGCTTAGTCATCCACCTGTCAAAACCTGTACCACTATCCTGCAGCTAACTCAAGACCATGTACCTTGGCCTTCTATCTCACTTATCCATTCACTCTCTTCTCTAATAAGGGAATCCACTCCTCTCCCAGTGCTCTCTCTTAGCTAACAAATCTACCAAATCTCCTGCTTGTTTATCTTCTGAAGAATTCATGCCATGCTGCCACTGTTTCTAGATTCTACCTACATTGCCTCTATACATCTTCCTGGTTCTCAACCATCAGTAAGCAATAATAAAGAAGGTGAACAACAAATATGAGGTTCACTTACCATTTCTAACCTCTACATGAGCATTTGAGACTTGTTGATAGCTTGCTATCTGCCCAACATTCGTTCCAGTGACCAATCTCGGCCATCTCCCAACATGCACCCGATCGATGTCAGTTCCCTGCGACTGCTTCCTCATTGATGTCGGTCCTCATGACTGACGCCAGTTTTTACCTATCCCTATTTTTTCAACATTGGTCTGCACATAGCCAACATTGGTCATTATGAGGATGCCAACATTGATTTTCTAACCAACGTTAGTTTCTGTGTTTTCCTTGTGAGTGATAACTTTTACCTGTGAGCTCCTTTTAGGTCAAAACCCTATTAAAATTAACACAACCCTGCTCAGAATAAATTAGTTTCCTCACCTGATCTCTATCCATTATCTCCATGAAAACCAAGGCTTTCCAGTTCTTTAGCTTGTCAAAGACATCTGACTTCCACTTTAAAACTTGCATTCTCCTTCTACATATGTGACTAAGCCTACGAAGCCACATCTCTCCAACAGAAGGTGAATCAGTAATATAAGTAGATAGATAAAGGATACCTACTTTCTTACCACCATCTAATTCAAGTGTATCCGCTATGAGAGTTACATTGCATCTCCCATCACCCAAATTTCTTGAAGAAATTAGACTCATCTCCAAGACTGGTACCTGCATGACTTCCTTCAACCACTGTGTGTCATCCATCTGCAATTTTAGCTTCACTTCCCCTTTGTCAATAATCTGACAAGGCTCTCCAACCCCTAAATAAATCTCTCCAAAGTCTCCAACCCCTAAATAAATCTCTCCAAAGTCTCCAAAGACATACCCATGAAAATATGCTCTATTTCAGGCTGCATGGAAAGAGGCAAAAGAATCTATAAACAAAGATTCTACTTTATCCAGAGCAACCTGTGTAACGTCACCTGCAACATCTGCTTCTACACACTGATCTTCTACCGACCAACAATCTCTTTTTACCTACTCTTTCTTTCCATCAATCAGACCATTCGTGCTATTCAGTTTCTCCATTCATAGATTACTATCTTCTACCATTGCTATACTCCCACTCAATCTGAAACCCCTGTGAGTGACTTGTAATCAAAAACACTACCAGATCTGAAACCACCTATTAGTCAACCTAACCAAAAGCTCTGATACCAATTGTCAGGAACCTAGAACAATAAACATGCTCTAATAC
Organism: Torreya grandis; assembly: GCA_037957365.1. Classification (NCBI taxonomy): domain Eukaryota; kingdom Viridiplantae; phylum Streptophyta; class Pinopsida; order Cupressales; family Taxaceae; genus Torreya; species Torreya grandis. Next base: position 131,261 of record JARHVA010003981.1, read on the forward strand.
CACGTGTCAGGATCTTGCTCCAACAATAGAGCACATATGATTACTTCTTGTATTAGAAACTAAACATGGAATTTAGCCAGAATTAATAAGTAACTAGAAATATGAAATAACACAAGAATTGAGAGACAATACACAATTATATTAATAATCACTCAGAAGAATATATAATAAGGAAGATGCCACTTCTTCCTCCACCTCAAAGGTTTGCCACACCTCAAGACCTTCTTCCCTCTCTCTCTTGGTCTCAACAATCAATTCCAATACAAAATTGATGTTCGCCTCTCCAACCAATTAGTAACACGCTACAAGTACGTCAAGTACACAGCTGTACTCCAAGTAGATCTCCTACTACCTGCAAATCACTAGACCTGACTCACCATTGTAGATCTCCAAAAGAAGCCATGCTCATCTGCTAACTAAGATCATACAAATATGAAGAACCCTGTTGATTCTCCAATCCAGTACCCACCTTGGTACTGTGGCACTAGGAGGAACACACCATTGCTCTCTTCTCTCAGAAGGAGCTTATTGCTCTCTTACTCTCTAGCTTACACTTTTACACTACAGCCTATGAGTCTATTATATAGATCTCATGCATACAATAATTAGACTATCCTAATTACAATAATTAGACACACAACTCAAGACCAAAAATAGCCTTTGCATGCAAACACTTAGTTCAACGAACTAACTGTCCATGGAACAAGCAGTTTTAGAACTGCCACAGGTAATTGACATCGGTCCCTGTCTGCCTGGAGGTGACCAACATTGGTTGACCTCCTACCAATGTCAGTTGCCATCCTGTCCATCCTGCCATCATCGGTTGCCTTGTGCACTGCACTCTGCCAATGCCGGTCTCCTTGGAACTCAGCAACCTCCTCCCTATTTGCACCAGTTGAAGCTTTTAGCTCCACATCCTAACATAGTAATTCAATTAGTATGCATTATTTATTTGAATCTCCATAAAACCATTATATTGGCTAAACTTTGGTTGCTAAGTTATAATTATGGTAGACTTATTTTATGCATTTCAACTGATAGAGTATTGGGTGTTTATTAAATCATGTTTTGTATTTAAATAATGCATAGGTTTTTATACTTATACACCCCTTTTGGTGGCCTATGGAGGAGATAATAGGGCAAAAATGACACCCAATCAATTATTTTAAATAAGTTTCATAGCTTAGGAAACTTAAGGTTTTGGTTTGTAGAAATATCTAATATCTCTGTTTCCACGTACAATTCTAATCAAAAAGAAATTAGGTTTTTTTATTTTTATGATTATGGGTTAACTTTATCATTTGTAAAAAGTGGGGTTTTACATGTGGGTACCATGTCCAATAATAGGGTTATAGATTTCAAGTTAATAATAAGAATAATAGATCATGCATTAATGATTTTGAGTTTTATTATGGTGAAATTGTAGAGTTGTAGGATAACTTGTATGTCATACAAAACGTGGAGGAGAGGTGGAAATAAAATAAATGAAGAGAAAAGAATGGGAAAAAATGTTGTAAGAGAAAGGCTAATTTAAAAGAAGGAAATTTTTTACTAACACTTACATTATAATGATGGACCTTTCAATAACCACGCAAGTAAAGATTTGAATTAGTAAATAGAAAATGTATGGAATTTTTATTTTTAGACTTATTTTTTTCATTTGGGAGAAAAATAATGAATGTTTTCTTATTTGGGTTAGGGTATATCCCATTTGAATGTATATGTTGGTAGATCCTTGTGTAAAAATTTAGGGTTTCATCTTTATAGACTTGGGGATAGAAATCAGTTCCATCTATAAGCCTATAAAAATGATATTATAGACATTTTTAAATATAATATTTGCAATTTTATGGCCTATGTATGACATAAAAAATAAAGGATGCCTTCGGTGTTGTGAAACTTAGGCAAAAATTTCCTTTGATTAAAATTTTTGGATCAGGAAATAACCAAGGATGTTCTTTAAAGTTATTACTTACAAGTGTTTATCTTGCACAAAAATTATAGGTGCATTCAATGTGTAATAAATAGTTATCTAAAACCATATTTATGTTAAACAAGTAGTAATGCATATTTATTGACAAAACTTTGAATATACCCATTCAATATAAGTGCAATTGGTAGAACTCAAAGTACATATTTGTAGTTGGTTATCCTTTTAAACTCATACTAGTTGTAGTTAAATATTGTAAAAATAATTATATAGACCACGTAGGTATATATGCATGAATGAACCATCAAATGATATTCTAAGTTCATTTTGGCAATTATCAAATGGTTTGTGGTTGAAGGAAAAGCATCTCAATGATGCTTTCCCACTCTTTAGTTGATAAACCATCTAAGAATCATACTCATGGATATTTGTATTGATTATTGAACTAGCTTATGAGGCTCAAATGTAATTTTGTACATCCTATCATGTGTACTTTGATATTCATTAATGAAATGTAGTAAATTTTACATTCTATCTTATGATTATTTAATATAACAATGGTTGTATATCTTGTACATACTTTTAAATATTGTAAACAATAAAGGCTACATATTTTTGTACATATGTAAATGTGGATTATTGTAGTGTACCTATGTTCCCTTTACTCTACTATGTGTTAAATGTGGAATCATATCTTCTATTTTATATTTTATTCTACATTATTCAAAAACTAAATGGATCATATCTTAACTAGTGGGTTAATTATATTTTCTACATTTACTAGTACTAGTATAGATACATTTAATAGTCAATTAGTGAAACATAATGATAGTTATTGAAAATTAATATGAGATAAGTATGTTTTAAAAAATGTGTAACTTATTATGTAACCCAGTGGGAGTGTTAACACTAGTGATTTAAAAAGTGTAGAAAAAGATATTAAGAGTTCAAGTGAGATTGTAATAGAATTACTTAGAAAATTTTGATCACATTACCTCTTCTGAATCCTATAAGAAGATCAAAATACTATTGTGTATATCATATAATGTATGGACATCATAGAAACAATTATTGGGATTTGAATAAAAAAATACAAAGTATCATTAATAGTGGTTATCCTATATTACATAAATCAATCAAGAAACCCACTCAAACTATGGTTACATCTCCTAATAATTAAGTGAAAACATATCAAAAGGAAAACTTAGAGAGAAAAAGGTTTCAAAATGAAAAATTAGAGTAATAAAAATTATAAAATGTAAAATTAGAGCAAAAAATGTTAGAAAATGAGCAAGAAAAAGAAAGGTTACATGAAAAACAATTCTAAAATGAACAATTAGATAACAAAATGGATCAAAAAAAAAATTAAGTTACTCAAATAGAATTCACTAAAATATATGTTGTAAAAACAAACTCAACATAAGTAAGAAAACATCCTTAAGCAAGGGGTTCTCATGAAATAAAATCCATATCAAGATGTACTCAAAAATACTAATGTCATGAGTGTGGTTCCAAAAGAGGAAAATAAAAAGTGTTATTCATATATAGATCCTTTGATTCTTAGTCCTCACATGGATAGTAATAAATTTACTAATTTCAATATTGTATCTTTTCATGAAGCCAATATATGTATCATGATACTTCTCTAATAACACTTGGGTAAAATTATTGTGAATTAGTGTTGCATTAGACCCATTGAGTTACCAGTAACACTTGGGATCAAAATATGTTATGTTATATTTAACATTGACCCTACCTTGGATTAATATAAAAAATCTAGGAAGATCATGGTTGAGAGAAATGAGGGAAATTTTGGGTAAAGGCCATGCTTATGTTACATTTAAGCACGAGTGCGAAAATGTTACCATTTGATGAGAGGAAGATTATTTAGAACAAACAAAAAAATATGTAAAATATTTATTTAAATGATGATGCAACTGATAAATAAATTCCAACACGATGTAGTTGCTTATAAATATTTTGTGAAATATCAAATATAGTATCAACCATGTCAATGCAAGTTTTCCAAATAATATAATATCATAGGTACGATTTCAAAATTAAGCTACTCATGAGGATCATTATCATGCACATTTATTAGTTATAAATGGTTGGAGTGATTCATTGGATTACTTCAAATTGTAACATATTATACATAAATTCTTGATTACATACTTTGCCTATCCTTATGTTTTAACATACATGTGCTCATATGCTATTTCATTGTCCATTATTTTATTCCTTGGCTTTATTCTCACTTGCCACTTGATTATTACCTTGATCTAGACATTAATGATATTTGTCATATAATGATTCTAATGAGCATCCCTTGTGGATTCCATTGATCTTAAGTGGTCATATACATAGTATCTACATACTATAGAATCACACATTGATTATCTCCTATTCGGAGCATGATGATCCTTATCTCCACATATGTTTTTCAACTACACTAATGTGATTCACATATATAGTGGGAGAATATTGTTTGTTTTCTCTTTCTCCTCATAATCATGCTATCACATACAGTACATATTATTCCTTGACATATGTTGTGGATTGTTCAAATTCCTTATTTTATTCTATTCTTAAAACCATTTCCACTTTGAATCCCATTTCAATTTTAAATATTACAAAAAAATACAAAAAAAAATCATGAAAATTTAAAAACATTCAAATCTTCAAAAAATACAAAATTAGGACCTGAGCATGATATTAAGGATAGTTAACATTTTTACATATATTATCTAACACATGATTTTGTATACGACATTTTATTTACAATACACACATACATTTCATGGTATCTAATTTTTATGTAGGACAAATATATGTTGATGCAATTTTAGTGCATAGTAAAAATTTAATGAGGTACATTGTAGGATCTCAATAGAGATAAAATCTACTCCAAGGCATGAGTTAAAATTATGGGTTAAAAAACCAAGTGGTGGAATAGTAATTTGAGCATGCAGGTTGTTAACCAGGTGTGAATGGATGAGTGAAACCTAGAAAAAAGTTAAAAACTAGTTAAGTTGGATGGATGGACCCATGTTATAGTGGGTAGATCTTTAAAAAACTCCAAAAGAGGGAAAGGTAGGGTAGAAAAGAAGGTTTTATGATTTTAAAAGGGATTACTTTTAGGTTGGTCTCTTTGTGGACAAGTGTCTTAATACTAATATTTGTAGCTAGTAGTTATTGCACACACACATGCAAACACAGTAGGTTGGTCTAGGGAATAATTGATATAGTAAACTCTAAGATCTCAAATAAATAAGGACTATTTCAGATAATCTAGACTTATGTCCCTAAATTGGATGGGAGATAATCTTTGAAAATGAATAGTTTTTGAATTATGTGAAAGTTACGTACAAAGAGTATGGTAATAATTTGGATCTATTCCCCATTTATTAGATTGAAGCAAATTTAAAATCATAAAATTTTGAATGTTGTAGGTGTATTATTGATAAAAAATTTTTAGTTGGACTATAGATAAGTTCAAATTATCTAAAATAATCCCTAAATATTGATTCTCTTTAGAGTAGATGTTGGACACCCTTATTCAAAAGATTATATCTCAGATCAAATAGGTGTCTAAGGTAGTTGTTGCTCACACCTAAAAGGTTATATCAAGAAAAACACTTCTACACACTTTGATAATTGTAAATAGACAACCTAATTGCATATAATCACTGATATTTTATAATTATACAATAGCTATTACACATCATCAATCAACATACACCAGTAATAAAAAGAAGTAATTATTTGTATATTTTACATATGTAAAATACTAAATCAAACAACAAAAAAATTAAAACCAATTAATTACACATAATTGGAATAGAAAAACATCAACATAATTGTATGACAATAAAAAAGACTTCTTTCTGTATTGATAAATTTTCCAACCCTTGAAAATAAGAGGATTACAAGTATATATAAATTTAGGGAGGGGTCACCTCATCCCCCAAATCCATAAAAAGTGTAAAATTACATGTTAATGATAATTAAAAAAATATTTATAGTTAATGCAAGTTAGGCATGCATGTCTAAACTTAGTCAAAATCGAGTCTTTCTAAATTAGACTCATTCTTACATAGTCATGTGACATGTAAATTTTTACAAAATTGTTCAATTAACTATTACATGTATTAATTACATTGTCAATTTACATTCAAAATTACATATAAAAATAATTGAATAAACTAAGGTTTACTAGTTGATGTGCCCTTTATGGTTGAGTTGACAGTCATTGGAAGGACTATAATGGAAGGTGTAGTTGAATTGGAATACTTAGCTATAGCTTCTAATTCTTGAGAGTGCTTCTATCCAACAATGTTTTGCAACCTTATTGTATCCATTTTCAAAAGGGAGGGTCTACGCACCTTTGTGACTTGTGCTATAAAATGGGCATGCTCTATCTTGGTGGTTCTAAATTTCACCCAAAATAACTCCATATTTATGACCTTATTCCTTGTAAAGCCTAATTCTTGTTTAATTTATTTTAGTGCACATCCCTGGATACTTTGATTAAAATTAATTGATGAATGTTGTATTATCTAATCAAAACTATCCCTACTTATTAATTTTATTTAATAATCAAAGGCCTAAGAAAGTTTCAACTCATCAAAAATTTGTAAGAATTATTTTTCTTATTCTGCTAGTTTAGGAATCAAGGCTTGCATGCTTGATACCCACTCTCTAACTTTTGATGTTTATGACCACCACATTTATAGCATTGGATTCTTCTAATGGTGTTTTGAAATCAAGATGGATTCAATCCTTATTATTTTTTTACAATTTAATGAAATTCAACTTATTTTTATCCTCTTTCAAAGAATTAAATAATTTGATAGTTTCAACAATGTGAGGGGTCAATTTATCACTTATTGACATAATAGTCTAAAAAGGTTGTAAAGCCTAAGATCAATGTTCTATACATCACCTTCAATCTCCCTAGGAACATGAACAATTTTCTATTATTCTCTTACCTACTTCATATCTTGTTGTAACTCTTGTCTAGACTGCTCTATGCCCTCATGAAGTTCTAGCAATGCCTTTGTATTTTCATGGAGGTAAGCTTTGAAATCCTCATTATATGGAGACTGCCCAAGTCTCCTAGTCTTTCTCCTTGATATTGAGGACACATATTTCCTTTCATCCAAGACCAATCCTATACCAGAGTTATATTCTATCTTCCTCTTCTTGACCTATTGATAGTATATATTTATTTGTCAAAAATGGAGCCCATAGTGTAAATCTCAATTATTTTCAAATCTAGTCTTTGGGAAATCAGGCTTTTAGGTTTATAACCCAAGTGGGGAATTACCAGCTATGTAGCATTTGATGACTGTGTGTCCTCAATATTAATCTCTATCAAAACATCCCTTGAAGATTGATTTAAGGCCTCTATTGTCAATGGGTCTGGTAATGATGGTTAGATGATATTAGACTAGTTTACATTTATGAACTAAGGTATTACATGAATAATAAAAGTTAGCTTCTTCTTTTTTGATTTAGTAGAGGGAGTAATATAAGTAGCTTGGGTAGTGGTGGAATAAGGCACGGTAAATCCCACTTTTTTATATTATATGCGCAATTGGGAGCTATAAAGGGCTGCCCTGGTCTTCTTAAAATGTACTTTTTTGGACTTAGGGGGAGTAGGGGAAACTATGACTAAAGTAATATCAAGGGAGGAAGAAATAATAATCAAGCAAAAACCATAAGATCTAAATTAACGTTCCCAATAGTAGAAGCAACAAGACTGGTATAAATAATAATAACACTAAAAGCAATAAACATTGAAGAATCCAAAGCAACATTAGGAACAATAGGAGCCAATGAAATGAAAGCAATAGGAGAGAAAATGTAAATGATAGGGATTAAAGAAATAATAGGAACTAATCTAGTTATGGGAGTAATGTCCTCACCTAATTTTTCTTTCTTTATTGGTGCTTTCCCTTTTAATCCTTGAAGACTTAAGATTTTGGCCATTTGTAGTTCCTCATCCTGATGCTTAATCTTAGGCCCTCTTTATATTTGTGTTTTAGAAGCTATATCCAAAGGGTCCCTAAGACTTCTAGGCTTCATTTTGTATAAAATTATTGATTTTTTGTCGAAGGGAGGAGCCCACTGAGTGGAAGTGGATGGGGCATCTGAAATTGTAGTAGTTGGAAGCAAGGATACAATCAAGAGGTTAGAATCTTTAGAATCAGAAGAACTAATAAAAATTAGTTCTTTAGATCTCCTAAAATAACTTTCAATATTAATAATTTCCTCAACCTCTTACTCTAACTTATAATTTTCCATTACAATTGGTGGTGCCTGAGATGGACCTTCATGTGAGGACCTTGACATAATAGGGGCCTCCTCCACACCATACTCCTACTTCATGATTGGCATCAAAGTAGGTGGTGGTCTAGAGGATGTTATTTTTTATTATGGCCATGGTAATGTTGATAGGTCCAATAATCTATAGTTGATCATTTTCCAAGAGGTGGGAGCCTAGTATGTGCCTCTACAATTAGTATACAAGGCTATACTTGGATGTATCTTAGAAGCTCCTCATTAGTCTAACCAATTTTTCTATTTATAGAACCTTAGAATAATATTTTGCATTTAAAAATATGAAATCATGCTCTTATGGTTCATACTAGTAGGGGATGATAAAACCTTGGATGTTCTTTTTAGTTAGGTCATGAAGATCCCAATCCATATGTGGTAAAGTCACCAATGAATAGTATTCCCTAGATTTAATAACTTCTCCAAAATGTTTTCTACTAGTATAATACATCTGACAAATCATCAAATAAGAGCCATGAAATTAGCATTTCTTTTTCTTCCTGAAATCCTCATCGACACTTCACCACACTTGGTAAGCAATCTCCTATTCAACTAGTTTTTTGCAAACATACTTTGGGAGATGTAAAGGAAAAACCTTACTCCCCATCACCATGATTACTGTGTATTTAGGATAAATCCAATAACCCCCCTATATCCATAACATTTTATTAATTATTTTTTATAATCTAAGTAAGGGTTACTCATGAATTTACTCCAAACATGAGGGTAAACATTTTAATAAATTATGACTATATTCCTCATATATGCATAGAAGTGGAGGAAGGAAAATAAGTCACATACCTAGTTTTTAATGTAATCTAGAGCTAGGATCTAATTAGAACCATTATGCATGTAACTAGTGTCCATGAAAACATCCAAAAAATATGACATCATATATAAATGGTCATGTATGGGCCTCTTATTCTTATTAAACATTTTCTCTTGTAATATTGATTTGATTATCTCTCCCAGGGTGAAGGCCACTCTGAGGTCATGAATAAATCTAATAATGGAACCCATTCTAGGTGGAGGAAGTGGATACTAGGGTGACCATATAATATATTTAATTAGGCCATCCAAATACAAATTCCTATTTGAAATTTGGTGATAGGCATTAGATCCTTGTCTTTTAGGGTGAAAACTTCTCTAAGAATGATCCATTTCTTTAGTATATTCTCAATTGTGATAATCTTCCTCTACATCTGAACCTAGTTTCCATAAAAGGTGGCATCTATAGTAGGAAAATATAATTACCCCTAGAAATAATCCCCTAAAATGCAAGAAAAAACTATCTTATGGCTTATGTGGTGTAAGAAACCCCTACTGGTCACCTTCCCAATGAAGAATAAGTCCCTCAGTAGGTTGATGCAAGGAATCACCTCAGGCTTGGATCCTATAGAATGTATATGTTGATGATTTAATGGTATTAATTCCACTACCATATGATTTTATTTGGTTTTCATATCCTCTTCACATGAATGGGAATATACATTCTCAATCACATACCAAAGAGTTAAATAATTAACATATTCATCATTGAACATAGTAGAATCAAAGATAATATATGTACATTTTTTGGAGTATTTGATAGAGAATTTGGAAGGTGTTATCACTCCCATAAATACCTTATATTAATAAGACATTTTTACTTGTTTGAGTTACATAGTTCTACTCTTTAATTTAGTTATTTTCTTGCTTTTTGGTATTAATTCATGCAAGAACATAGATATGTAGGGATTTAGATTCTCTTGTGAAAGTAAATCCACTTGATATCTTTAGTAATAAATAGGAATGATGTCTTTTAGAATACAATCATATACTATTGAGTCTATTAACTTAATTCTAGTTCATGTGCCATTAATTTCCAACATCTTTAAGCTTGTTTTACTTATTTACTTCAAACTTTACCACTTTACTTTGGTGGGTATGTCATGTACACTTTCTATACGTTCAGATAAATGGCATATTATAGTCTTAGAAAAGTGTCATATTATAATTATTTTCTCACAAATTCATTTATGCCACATATCATGCCTTCAAAAGTTAGGTTTTAAGCTTTTTTTGAGACTAAGTTAGCCAATGCTTGTGATGCTCCAAACATTGAAATGTCTTAAGGCTAAGACTGAGATGGATAGAATTTTTTAACAAAATATCCAAAGACCAATTCCTATGAACAAAACATGTGAAGAAAACTTTTCACAAATAGAACTTATGAACAACTATTTTAAATATATAATTCTAAACACAACTTGTAAAATGTAAATTCTGAACAAAACTTGTAAAATGTAGAATATGTGAAAGTAAAGTCACGAAAAAAGATGCAAATAAAAGTTTTGAGTACCAAGATTTGAAAATAATAAAACTTCCCAAGTCTATGACTAGTAAAAACCAATATTTAAAAACACATCCTGTAAAGTGTACAATATTAAAATGTAAAACAAACTGCACAGGTGTGAGAACTCATAAGTTTAGATATGCCAAAGTACATGATAAATGTTGCAATGAATAAAACATACAAAAAAAATTTGAAGAACCAAAATTAGAAATGCACAACCTCTAAAGTGAAAAAAAAACATGAATTATGAATGTGAAAACCTATATATATGTAAAACATATGAAGAACATTAATAGGTTAGTTTGAATAAATCACATGATAAAAACCTAGATAATAAATAAATGTTAATTATGATAATATTGAATAATATTCATCTACATAAATATTAACAACTTTTAAATCTTGATATTTTTAGATACACATATAAATGATGATGAAAAGGCTTTTAAAAACAATACTAGAACTTTCAAACTTTTTGTGGGTCCTTATTTGAAAAAAAAAGGATGGAGTGTGTTGAGTACAATAAATGGTGACTCATAAGGGGAATACTCTCAAGTATTCAAAAACCCATAATTTTTTGTAATAAATTAAAAATCAACATGAATCATACTTCAAAATAATAATTAAACTAAAAACATGAAAAAGACTCCCAATTTATTCATATAACATGCTAGCCTTGACCATACCTTGGATATGTGTGTGATGAAGTGATTTTGTTTTACCCTTGTCTTGAGTATTTTATTAAGGACTTGGAATAAATTATAGGTTTAATTATGATTTCTTTAAATCATATTAATATTAAGGGAAATTCTAGCATTGCTTCGTTTCCTGTCGAGCTTCCATATCCCTAATAGATATACCTTTGGTTTTTCCTCCTTTTTTCCCCTCATATTATTGCATGATGCATGATACATTAATCTTATTCATCATATGAGTCTTTGATCCCCTTTATATTTTATTTATGTTTACTGATCACTCTTTAGGATATATTGGTCCTTTTTAAAATAAAAAATATAAATCAAGTATAATAAGGAAGGAAATAACCATTTTAAGATGGTGCACGTGAAAATTTGATTTACCATAATGTCCCTACCAACTATATTTGTATCAATGGTTATTACTTTAAACAAGTATTAGAATGAGAAGTGTATTATATCCAAATAAATGAGAAAAAAAATTAAATCTGTAAGGAGTAATGAGAGTATATTTTACATACATGATATAAGTATTCATTGTGATATAGCCATGGTTAATTTATTCCATGAATTCTAAAAATCTCAGACACAAGGGTGTAAAACCTACAAACAAAGCCAGTTTGTGTGTTCCATTTTATGTCCTTCCCATACTTATTCTTATTTTGGAATGTCTCTTATGGATTAATCATACATAAACTTAATCATGGATGAAAAACCTAGTGAATTGGATATTATCTTGGTCATACCAGGAAAAATAAATTTGATTGTCATAAAAAAAAATATGTTTATTCTAGAAAAGAGGGAACTAAAGTAAAGTAAATCAAAAATTGCTAAAAATAGGATATGCTAATTTAAAAAGCATAAAACCACTTTAGAGAAATCAAATTATAAAAAAATAAGAAACCTAACTATGAAAATAGTAAATCTAACCTACTCCTACCTCTACCTTAGCACTTGTGGTGATTTAAGGACATCCCTAGATGGTACCACCATGAAGTAGTGCTTTAAAAATTCCCATTAATTGGATATGTCAGTCCATTACATTGGAGGTCACTTTTTTGAAAAGCATTATTACCCAATATCTATGATATATGGTAAGGTTTGATCCATAAAGGGGTAAAATTATCAACCTATCCTTTATTTTCATGGACTGTGTCCCATAAAAACACTAGATTAGATATTTTTAATGCTTTAAACTTTGCTCTTCTATCGAGATAGTTTTTAACCAATTTCTAATGTTTACTAAAATTAATTAAAGCTTTATTCCTTAAATCTTCCATATCCATTATATCTAATAATTGGGACTCCACTTTCTCACTTGGTTCCATGTATTCCTGCAAAAATTGATATGTTGTAAATTTGATCATGATTGGGAATACTAGTTATCGTCAATATATTAGCAAGTATGGTGAAGCTTTGAGGACATACTTGAATATTATTTAATCTACCCATAGTGCATATTTTAGTAAATGATGCCATTCTCTATATTTATCTATAACTAAGTTTTCAATGACATCAATCAAGTTATTATTTTTTAATTCAGCCAATTTATTTCTTATGGGTAATGATTGGAGGATGACCTAATGGTGATTTGATTATCAATGGCCCATTCAATGAACTTAGATAATTGGAATGATGGCCCATTGTCATAAACTAAGGAAATGGGGGTATTAAACCTAGTTGTGATGTTTTCCTATACAAAACTAATTACATTATATGATTTGGAATGGTCTTTAGTCACTACTTCAATCCACATGGTGTAGTAATATGTGGTTGTGAGCACAAATTTGTGGACAAATGAAGAATTTAGGTTGATGACATCAATAAAATATAATCCCCACTAATTAAATGGCCTTCCTTCAATAATATGTTGTGATGTCATTATTGTGTGTACTTCTCTTTTTTCCAAGACCTAACATTCATGGTATGTTCTTATGTGGGCATGTGCATCCTTAAATATTATTGTCTAATAGTAACTCATTCATATAATCTTATGTGTTGTGGTATTTCCATATGGATGACCACTACCTATCTTTGATTATATGTTATCCAAGATATTTTGAGCTTATTCTCATGATATATGTATGCAATCAAAAATGCATCACATCTATAAATCAATCCTAACTCAGAGAAAATAGATCCTACTTACACTTATGATTGGGGATACATTAGATAATTAATAACATGACCAATATGTGGATTTTATAAACCCAATTAGGGGATATTTTACCAAAATAATAATACTAATGAGGGTTTTAAAGCCTCCAGTCAATCAAAATCAGCAATAACCCTAACTAAGCCCTATGTTTTCATATTCACTATATTAATAACAAGTAAAGTAAACAAATCTAATCTAGTGCTCACCAAAGATTATGGTACAAAGTGGGGGTAATAAACACTGAAATCAAAGTTTCATAAGAGACATATACTCACATAAATGTATGTGTAATCCTAATTCATGTAAGAGAACTACAAATGCATAATATCTACTCTTATAAAGGAGGAACAAATTTAGGAATACTTAACTTTGAAGACTAACCCATCAACCTCAATATCTCCCTTGATCAAGGTGCTTAGAAAGACATTGTTTTGGTATGTGAGGATGATAAGGATAAATCAGCTCTAGCTTACACAACCTATCAATCATTCAAAAAACTTTTCCATGAGATAAAGATCTGTATTTCCAAAAAAAGTATGAAACTCTAAGCTTGCTCCTCAAGTGGAATGGTGGATAAGCAGATGCGTAATAGCTCTTACTTCTTATCTTCTATAAATAATGGAAAAATGATCTTATATATATATATATATATATATATATATATATATATATTTAACCCTAATCCCTTCCAAAAAATTTGGTTGATAGGGTCAACCCAGTCAACCTAGTATCATTATTGATAAAAACTCACTATGTCACAAACTAAGTTTGCAAAACACTGACCTAGACCCTATTGAGGTCAACATTCCCCCATTTCTTAAAATGGGGACCCTTATTTTAAATTTAGAAAATTTGTGTTAATATATTCAAAAACACATGATCAGAGTACCACTAGCATGATTACACATAGTCTTTATTTTAAGATCATTCACACCTAATTTGGTTGGCATATTTGTCCATAATTCTAATTTAATCTTGTCTAAAGTTGATAACATTATATATTCATGTTTTAGGTTACAACTCTAATGGAGTCCATTTGGAATGGGTAATACCTAGGTTTCATGATTTTTATATCAATTTGGCCTTTTACTAGCCTTTGGTCTATCAAGGATCAAATTAAATTCATGATTGAGCATCTTTAAACCCTTATTCAAATTACCCTAGCTTAGATCCTCTTGGATCAATTCAAATTTTCATGGGAGAAATTTACATGGGAATGATTAATTAAGTCATAAACCTAGTTTAATTTTTACACTAAGACTTAATCATGTTTATCAACATGACCAAGCCTTACTCTAAAAATTTATACTTGGTCCCTTCATGTCCTGTAACCCCTTGGTCAATTTTATCATCAAAATGGTCTAACTAAATGAATAGTCCCTTTTACTATAGACTTAGCCTAAAATACTTACCCTAAAGTTTGTTGTATTTATTACTACAACCAATGTCAAGTTAAAACTATATGTTATGTCTTTTATTATTTGTGAGGTCTCATTTATTATGTCTTAAAACTTGGCTTAAATATTTTAACCTAAGGTCTTATTGTGTTTTTTAACATGGAGTAAAACCATAGTCCAAAAACTTTATGCTAAGTTCTTTATTTTCCTAAACTTGACTTAAATATCAATTTCATCCACATGATCAATGGTCTATATTTTCTCAAGTGATCAAGATTGAATGATGGTAGATTAAAATTGAAAATTCAAAGCCCCATCCCTAAGATAAAATTTGAAAATTTTCCAAAGATCAATGGCGCATGTTTACTCAGGAAATATTGATCTAATGGCATGTATTGATTCAAGACTTAAATGGATCCCCAACACAAGTGAGAGGGTGACAAGTGTCACACTTGTAGCTAAAGAACACTTAGTAACTAATGGCATTAAACCTTATGGATCAAGGTCTAACAGAGGACATTTACTTGGGAAAAGATAATTGAACAATGCATAGCAAATGTTAAAAAGTTAAGGATCTTACAAATGAATGTGGAGGTGACAATTGGTATTGATATGTGCCATAAATTAAAGCTTGAGCATCTTTCAACAATTGATAGTATGTAGATGAGCATACACATTCTGATAAATGGTTCATAGATTAGGAGGCATAATTAAGTAGATCAAGATCAATAGAGCATGATTGATCCATGAAAATGAGATGATGATATGAGATTAATGTTGAAATTTCAACAAATCTCAAGGCAAATGCAGAAGTGAAAAGTGACATAATTATAGGTAACCTAGCAAGAAACCAATAACATTTGATATTTTAGATCAAGATCAATGGTCCATGTTGATCTAAGTAAATAGATATAATGGTATGAGATCAAAGTGGAATTTTTAGAAAATAATGGTCACTTTTTACATGTTAATGAGTAAAGTGCTATGAAAATGCCACAAGGATTCCATGATGATCCCACAATAAAGCCATGTAAGTATAATATGCCTAATTAAAGATTTTATAGACCTAATAAATACAAGGGTATAAGTACATAATCCAATTAGGATCTAAGTCACAAAGCTCATACAATTTCAAATAGTTACCACCATTAAAGCACTATAAAACCTTAAATAAATCCCTAAAAAGTATAAAAACCCTAATTCAACCTTGTGTTCATTATAATCAAGCCAAGGAATTTTAATTCTCACTTGTGTAAGGATAATTCGATCCATAATTGAAATATAGACCACTAGTAAGCAATCTAAAGAAGCCCATAGCCATGGTAGCCTAAACATGTGTTTCAAGGGAAGATGTAGAGCTCTATCTAACTTTAGATATAAAAGGGAGGGTTTTCTATGACACACAATTTGATGCCACATCTCTAAATATAAGGGACAATAATTAGTCGAGCTCATTTTGGACTATTCATAACCAACATCCCATCACAAGAGAACATGTCTATAAGGAGACTCTACTACAATGATCAAGGGCATCTTTTAATTAAACAAAATTTATAAGAGACTACCATCTTTTCAGTCCAAGAAGATAAATTCAAGATATATGATGACACCATGATTGACTTGATCAATTCCTTAAAATTGGTTAGAACTAAATAAGGGGCAATAATTAAGCAAAATTCTATGGATATAGGCTACATTTGCTAATGATAGGCTCCAAGATATCAAGTGAAAGACTTGATCAAAGCCTTGACCAAGAATCAATTCCTTAAATTCAAAATATTCAATCTAGCCCATTTAAATATGTTTATGGCTATATTGATGGATAAAATCAAAACCCTAGGTAGTTTTTCCAAACACATGGAAGACATTTCCAAGGACCTCAAACAATAGGAAGATAAAATGCTATACATGTTATAGCTTAATCAAAGATCTCACCTCAGTAGTCCATTAGTCTTTATCACTGATGAGGATTTGAGGCATAAAACTTCTCAATTAATGTAGAGGGTGAGAAACCAAGGTCAAAGGAAGATAGGTGTTGATAATTAAGAAGATCATGGAACTATTGTTTTCATTTAAGGAGAAGATAGGATATGTTGGGAGCATCAAACAAGCTTTGGAGATAGTTGAGAAAGATCTCAGTAACCTAGGAGATCAAGAAAAGGAACTGTTCATGAGACTCATTGTTGACCTCCAGCTAATCAATGGACAACATTATAGAATGAATATCTTGTAGGGGAGGTAGAAGACTGCATCAACAAAAGGGTCCCAAAGTTAGTTGGATTAGGAATATTATTTTGCAACTAGCATTGTATGTTTTGGAAAAGGAATATTCTTTTTGTAAAGGCATGTTCATCATGTAAAGTACATTGCCTATAGGTCAATATATTAGAAAAGGTCACTTTTTCTAGAATATAATATAAAGGACAACTATCTGATACACATATACAAATGTAATTTGTCATTACTGACCTGCATACCTCATGAATTGCCTATATAAAGAGGTATTGCCAATTGTAAAAGGGGAGAGATTTTTTGGAGCCAAAAAATATTTGTAACTTTTGAGAAAATTAATATAAGCAAGGAGTTATGCAAATTTTGTCCACATTTACTTTTGTGAATTACTATCATGGTTTTTCTCTCATTTATTTGATCTTATCTTTAGATTTGAATGGTTCTTATGAATTTTTGATGTGCATCTTTAAATGTAGAGTTGTTAATTTGTGCTAATGTTGGATTAGTTAAAATTTCTTAGGTTTACTTCACTTTATTTTCTCTTCTTGCATCTAGGATAATGTTATTTGCTTGTAGGGGTAAAATTCTTAAAGTAAATTTTGTTCTTATTTACATCATTTCATACTTTCCTTAGATGTCTACCTGATGTGTGATAGGATTTGAGCTTATGTTACTTCATTTTGCACATTGGTTAAATGCATGTTCAGATGAAATTAGAGTTTTATCATAATGTTTAAAGCAAAGATCAATTAAACTTCTCTTTTCCACCCTACCCTTCTTTTTTCTCATTTTTTATCAATTCACCTTCGATTAGCTTCATTGTGAATATCCATCTTAGTTTAGCTTTAAACCTAGTTTTGAGAACAATTCACTTGAAATAGCATAGATCATCTTCAAAATCAAATATTAACCATTAAGCCACGATGGCTCCCAACCATCAAATAATATAAATTTGTGAAATAGTCAAATTGTTATGCCTTTATTCCACCAAGGATAATAAGATTATCACAACTAGTAACTCATGCAATGGATTCTATGAATCCAAAAATGAGAAGTGTTTCTTAAAAACTATATGAATTTTTTGATACATTTAGGTGCATCAATAGGGTAAAATTGGCACTAGAAGGAGGATGAGTTAAATCTTTGAAAATTTGCAACATATTTGCTAATTTTGGTGAATTTTATTCAAATATTGATGTATTCTTTTCATATTTGTGTTTCTTTTAGCATATTTGTGTAAAGATCATTGATATTAATGATTTTAGACCAATCTTTATGCTTATTTAGACAAAGATAGATGCTCTTTAAAGTTTGATGTTTAATTATGTAAATATATCTTAAGATTTGTAAATCCAAGGTGTTTGAGGTTAGTAATAGGTATTCTATTCAAATATTGATATATCCTTTGCAAGTTTAAGTTTATTTGAGCTTATACATGTAAAGATCATTTATATTCATGTATTTGGACATATGTTTGAGCTAATTTAGTTAAATACTAAGTCCTTTGTTGTTCTTTATACATACTTGTGCAAAATTTACTTAATGTTCAAGTCTCATCATCATTATTTGTAAAGATAAGATTTACACTTTGTATTTCAAACAAGGTTCAAAGCTCTCAAGATGGAATTTCTAAGGATAAGGACCAGATCATGTTTAGAGATAAGGGTTCCCCTCCTTTCATTATAATTTCATAAGAGATCTAGGCAAGACAAAGGTAAGCATAGACTCTCAAAATCTCAACCAACTTCACCAATTTAGGGTGCTCCTGTGTCCAATCCCTATCAAGGTATGGCTTGGCTAGGTGGTTCTTCAATCAATGTGCTAGGTGTGGTACATGACCTTCCTCAAAATCATGAAAATTATTTGCCTAATTTTAGTTATAATGGTGTTATAATTGATAAATAACACATTAAATCCTTTAAAGATGCTTTAAGACTTTTAAATGTAGTTTATGAAGATGTAGTATTTAGATTATTTCCATTTACTTCCAAAGATGTTGCATATGAATGGTTCCTTAACTTTCCTAAAAACTACATAGCTAGCTAGATTGATTTTAATAATTACTTCATTGATCAGTTTGGAAAAATCATTAGTCCATGTGCCCTGTACCAATAGTTTACCATAGTCAAAATAAACTCAAATGAGCCCATAAGATCATTTAATGCTAGATTCTAGAAAATGTTTAGTAGAACCATAGCTCCTTATAGACTTGATGAGGCCCTTAGAGATATACAAGGATGCCTTAGATCCCATGACTTCTATCTTTTTCAAAAGGTCATTAATACCCTAACACTAACTTTTGTTGAACCTATGATCATTAATGATTAGATGTAACCCCAAGGACAAATAGCATATAGTATTCCCAACATTAATCCAAATTTGCCTATGTTGAATGTCATTCCAAATGTCAATCAAAATATGTCTTCCTTAAATTAGCTTCCAATTCTAAACCAATTAGATTTGAACTATGCACATCCTGGCCAACATCTGGGATTATTGAATAAATCTTCCAATGGGTCTCATCCACAAAACTAGAGAGTTTTGATGCCTACAACTAGTAGCAATACTCAAGTCCATAATTCTAATGCACCCAATAATAAGAATGATTCTATTTTAAAGATGGTTCAAAAACTAAGCATTGATTTCCTTTAGTTATAAAATCAAATTGGTCATACTAGGGAAATTTCTAATAGGAACTTCTCTTTCAAAAGGTTCAATAGGCCTTCAAATAGATTTCAAAATAACAACAGACATAATAATGAGTCATTTACTAATAAGAATGTACTTGATATAAATCTTGGTCATGTAACTTTGCCTGATTATTGTAGAGTTCATTGTACTTCAAAACATGGTGAATTATCTTATCTAGAATTTTTCAATGCTTTTGAACCTTTTTAATAATAATTTTATACCTTTAAAGTTGTACCTAATAAATACAATGGTGTAGGTACCTCAATTTCTTCAAGGTCACCTAAATCTTCTGATCCAACTCTCATGGTGGAGACATTTGAGTTCCCATTTCAAAAGGAAAATGAGCTTGAGGATATCCCTAAAGAGATTCATGCTTTTTAGAAATATCTAAAGAAGACCTATCCTTTGAGGAATAGGCAGCAAAAACAACCTTTGACTACCTCAATTCCACCAAACAATTTTGACACTCTTAATACTACATTAGATAACAATCTAGATCCTCCTAAGGGAAGTACATATAAACCTAATGCTAACACATCTAATTATTCCAATAGGATTGGATATAATATATGAGAGGACATGAAAAATATCAAATCTAACATTAATTTGCATGAGTTGACTTAGATTATATAAAAAAGGGATTTTTTGTTAGAATCTTTATCTAAGAAGCCTAGCAAACCACAAAAGTTTGCACATGTTAACATTGCAATATGCAAAAGTAAGGTAGATGTTCCACCTTTCCTACTTACAATCAGGATCTTTCATAAGAATTTTCATAAATATTTGTTAGACACTAGTGCATCTACAAATATTATGCCTAAAGGTATTTGTGAATAATTAGGTTTGACCCCCATTAAATTTGATAAAGTTGTAATTCAATTAGATAAATCAAGAGTCAAACTAATTGGTGAATTTTTGAATATTTACATGCATATTACTTCTAAACCAAGGATCTAAAAATTCATTGACATCCAAGTGGTGGATATTCCTAATGCATATGGAATGTTGCTAAGTAGGGACTAGAGTAGATCATTGGATGGTTATATGTCAACTAAAATTTCACACATGTGGCTTCCATGGAAGGGAGTTCTACATTAGATCAAGATAGAAAGCGAACCTAAAATGAAGAATATGATTACTAAATACAATGCAAATAATGAGAGGGTCAACATGGTTAACTTAGATTTAGGTGTTTACACTCTTGACACCACAAAGGTATATAACTCCAAAACTTCTAATGTTAATCCTAGATTATGGAAGATGTATTTTGATGGTTCTAAATGCTAATTAGGTTCTCAGGCAAGAGTGGTATTAATCAATCCCATTGGGAAAGAATACAATGCCTCTTATAAACTTCAATTCCCATGCATCAAAAATTTGGTTGAGTATGAAACACTTGTTTTTAGATTACAATTTACAATCAAACACAAAGTCAAGGAACTATTAGTTTTTGGTGATTCTGAACTAGTAGTTAATCAAGTCAAGAGTAAATATCAATTGAATTTGTCCTATCTTAATAAATATAAATTTAGAGTATGGAACTTAATTGAATGTTTTGATGATTTCAATATTGTGTCAATCCATAGGGAATAAAATAAGGTTGTTGATAAACTTACTTCAATTGCATCCAACCTTATGCCTAATCAAAGTTCTAAGTTACAAAGCATTACCATTGAATTAGTCTCATGTCCCTTAGTACCAGATAATGTCAACCAATTCTAATTATTTAGTGATGATTAGTAAATCATAAACTTCATAACAAGATCAGGATTATTTGAGACTCACATCATTGATGAGGTCAATTAAAATACCCTTGATGATGACAAAGTTAAAGATAAGCTTGATGACAAGGTCATTCAATTGAGTGACAATAAGATCCCAAAAGGGATGATAGCCTTAGGGAAACTATTTGATTTAGACAAACTAGCTAATATTGTCAAGATTACCAAAGTAGATGAGAAGGATTACAATGTAATGAACCTAGGTTCCCAAGGTCAACTTTAGTTGGTGAACATTGTTATAGCCTACACAAGCAATGAGATTGAGAGAGCCAAAGATTTGTTGACTAATTATAAGGATGTAATATCATGGTCCTATAATGACCTTAAAATGTTTGATCTTAGTGTCTTAACCCACACCATACCTCTAAAGGAATATTTCAAGCCATTTAGGTAAAAACAAAAGTCCAATAAACCCTATCCTAAAATCAATGATATATAAAGATGTCAAGAAGTTACTAGATTCTAAGATAGTGTTTCCCATTAGACACTCCACTTGGGTAGCTAACCTATACTAGTCAAGAAGAAAAATGGTGAAATCAAATTGTGCATTGATTTTAGAAATATGAATAGAGCATCTAAAAAGGATAATTACACCCTACCTTCTCTTGACCAAGTAATCCAAATTGTTTTTAGTTCTACTATGATGTCTTTTTTTGATGGATTTTTAGCATATAATCAGGTGCTAGTGAACAAGGAAGATAGGATGAAGACTACTTTTATTACCAAGTGGTACACATTTTCCTAAAATAGAATGCACTTTGGATTGATAAATGTAGGTGAAACTTTTTAAAGAGTAATGGATCATGCATTCCAAGGCCTCATAGGTAAGTGCATTATTATTTGCATGGATGACCTGACTATCTTTTTAAAGAATAGGGAAGATCATATCATGCACTTAAAACAAGTATTTGAAAGGTGTATAAGGTATGGAATTTCTCTCAACCCAAAGAAAACCATTTTTTTGTGTAACTGAGGGTAAATGTTTGGGACATGTTATAACTATGGAGGGGGTATTTATAGACCTAGATAGAATAAATGCAATATCAAAGACAGAACCCCCTAATAATAAGAAGGAACTAAAGTCTTTCTTTGGTAAAATCAAATTTGTGAGGAAGTTTATTTTTGGTTTTGTAGATATAGTGAGACCTTTGAATGACATGTTGAATAAAGATGATAAGATCACTTGGAATGAAGAGACCAAGAAGGCCTTCAAGGAAATCAAAGAATCAATTGGATAAGTGTGCTGATAAGTCTAGACTTTACTAAAGACTTATATTTTTAATCTTTTACTTCTGACCATACAATTGTAGTTGTCTTAACTCATAAGATAGATGGATTTGATCACCCTATTACTTTCATGAGTAATAATTTTCAAAAATGTTGAATTGAATTATTCTCTTATTGATAAACAAGCATTTGATCTAGTCAAGGTAGTGAATAAATTTAGGTATTATATCCTTAGAAATAAGGTGCATGCAATACTACCAAACCCTGCCACTAAGCTCATGTTTATTCAATGTGAGCTTAGATAAAGGAGAGGTAAGTGGATGTTTATTCTCTAAGAATATGATCTAGAGATGAAGACTAAAAAGTTGGTAATATTCCAAGGTTTAATTCAGTTGACTACTAATATTAATCCTAAACTGAGTGTAATGTAGGTAGAATAACAAAACATTTGGCCCAATGAATGGTATGATCCTATTATTCATTTTCTAATGAATGGTTATTGTCTTGTAGGTTTAAACAGATATCAAAAGAGAGATTTAAGGCTCAAATCAGCTCACTTTCTGATCAAGGATGGAGTGTTGTGCAAGAAGAAATTTGAAGGCATTTACCTAAGGTGTGTTTCCAAAGAAGAGGTGGTTGATATCATAAGCACTTTCCATGAAAAACTAGGAAATGGACATCCATCTGGAAGGACAATAGCCCATAATATCCTTAGGGTTGGTTACTACTAGCTCACTATTTCAAAGATGCTTACAATCATGTGAGAGAATGCCACTCATGTCAAATCTTTAACTCTAAAGAGCCTAAGGTAGCCATGCTATTAAATCTAATAAGGATTGATAAATCCTTTACCTAATGGGGAATGGATATTATAGGGGTCATTAACTATAATTCCTCTAATGGTCATAAGTATATCTTAACTACTACTAACTACTACACAAGATGGACTAAATTAATGGCAACCAAGTAGTACAAGACTAAAGAGGTGATCAAATTCTTAGAAGAAAACATATGCACAATATTTGGAATGTCATTATCCCTAGTCTATGATAATGGATCTGCCTTTTGTATCCATTAAGATGATGGAATGGTCATATGACAACAACATTATTCTCAAGTTCTCATCAAACCATTACCCTCAAGGCAATGGGGTGTATGAATCAACAAATAAGGACGTAATGAAAGCCATAAAGAAGTTTGTATCTAATAAACTAATAACATATCATGAACTACTCAAGTATGTCCTTTGGGTAAATAGAACTAGAGTTAAGCAAGCTCTTAAGGCATCACCATTCTTATTGGTATATGGTTAAAAACCTATATTTCCCATCACACTCAAGCTACCAACATATAGGTTCATGCAAGAGTAAATGGAGGATCAAGAATTTTCAAGTTCAAGGTTTTTGGACATCATACAAATAGAAGATATAAGAGAAGAAGCTTTTTCTAATTTCAATAGACACTAAACCATAGTCAAGAGGTGGTTTGACAAATTTTCAAAGATAAAGGTGTTTAGACAAGGATACTTGGTCCTTCTTTAGGAAAAGGCATCTAAACCCAAGGGTAAACATGAAAAATTCACTCCTTTATGGATTGGCCCATATCAGATTGTAGAAACATTAAGAGATAACACCTTCAAACTAAAAGACTTGCAAGGAGCAGAGTTCACATTGATAACTAATGGGTAATACCTCAAGCACTATTTCTCTACTACCCCACATGGAATCTTCATGGAATGAACTATAAAACTAGTTAAAGTTAGTGTAGGTAGGTTTTAGATTAGTTTCTTTCCTATTTCTTTTCCTCATTCCCTAGTTTGTGCATAGTGTTTGTATATATTTATTTGCTTGTGTGTTTTTTTCTTGGTGTGTTTATTTTCCCTACATTGTTTCTTGATTTCAATAAGTCCTTTTAGATGTTCCTCAGCCTAGAATACATTTAGATGCTAAAATTGAACTCCACAGTTTAGGAATTCAAGTATGTTTTCTCAACATTAGTTGATTATGGATTATTAGAATATGAGCTTAATGTTATAGTTTGGAGAAACTAGTAAAGACTGATGGTTAAGATAATTGTTCTTTGGGATTTTGAGCATTATTCTGATCTAAGCTTGGTTTTAAGAAGGATTACACATGTAGGGTAAAATCTTAAATTATTAATATATAGTCATGTTTGTACTTAATAAACATTATTGCATGGGACAAGGCTATAACCAAGGATAATTGTCTAAAGATCAAACACTTGACCAAATCCCTAAACCTAGCTAACTCAGTTCCAAACCTTTGTTATAAAATCAAAATATCTAAAAAATATAAAAAAAATAAAACCTTATCACAAAATCAAAGAGCTTTCTAAGTAGAGGTGATTTTGGTAACCTCCACTGAGGTTATGAACACTTAAATGATAGTGGAACAAGGCATAGACTATATCCAAAGGCATCTATGTCAAGTTTAAGGACACTTGGATCATAGTAGAGAAATGCCCAAGCCTTTCTTGAATTAAATCATGGTTCTTAATGAATACCCAAACATGTTGAAAGTTAGTTTTAATGACTAAATCCATGAAATATGGAAATTATTTCTTAAAATACCATGGTAAATAGTAAGTGGAATCAAATCACACACATGGCATGATTAGGTCTTGATGTTTGACCCTAATCCTACATGTGCAAAACTTGTTTCAACCATGAATTGATCTCAATAGTACTTGATCAAATAGAATGAATAAACTAGTTATTAGTCTGAACCAGAGTCTCTAAATTATAACATATTTCTATGTTTCCCCTAAAAGTTTCCATTTATTGAGGTCAACAATTCCCCATTTCTAAAAATGGGGACCCTTTTTATAAATTTGGAAAATTTGTGTTAAGAATTAAAATGTCACATGATCAGATTACCACTAGCATGATTACGCATAGTCTTTATCTGAAGATTATTCAATCCTGATTTGGTTGGCATATTTGTCCATAATTATAATTTAATCTTTCCTAAATTTTATAACATTGGATCTTCATGTTTTAGGTTACAGCTCCAATGGAGTCCATTTGGAATGGGCAATGCCTAGGTTTCATGATTTTTATATCAATTTAGCCTTTTACTAGCCTTTGGTCTATCAAAGATCAAATGAAATTCATGATTGAGCATCTTGAAACCCTTATTCAAATTACCCTAGATTATATCCTCTTAGATCAAATTCAAATTTATATGGGAGTAATTTACGTGATAATGATTAATTAAGTCATAAACCTAGTTTAATTTTTACACTAAGACTTAATCATGTATATCAACATGACCAAGCTTTAGTATAAAAATTTATACTTTGTCCCTTCATGTCCTGTAACCCCTTGGTCAATTTTATCATTATCATGGTCTAACTAAAAGAAGGGTCCTTTTTACTATAGACTTAGCCTAAAAGCCTTACCCTAAAGATTTTTGTATTTATTAATACAATAAACCTTAAGATAAAACTAAATGTTATGTCTTTTATTATTCGTCAGGTCCCCTTTATTATGTCTCAAAGCTTGGCTTAAAATCTTTACTTAAGGTCTTATCGCATTTGTTAACACAAAGTAAAACCATAGTCCAAAAACTTTATGTTAATTTTTTATTTTCTTGAACTTGACTTAAATATCATTTTCATCTGCAAGATCAATGGTCCACATTTGCTCGAGCAATCAAGATCCAATGGTGTTATATTAAAATTGAAAATTAAAAGCCCCAGACCTAAGCTAAAATTTTAACATCTTCTAAAGATCAATGGTACACATTTGCTCGAGCAAGATTGATCTAATGGTGCATACTGAGTCAAGACTTCAATGGATCATTAGGAAAAGTGAGAGTGTGACAAGTGTCACACTCATAGCCAAAGAACACTCAGCAACCAATGGTGTTCAACATTACAGATCAAAATCTAATGGAGCATGTTTGCTCAAGTGAAGATGATCAAATGATGTATAGCAAACATTAAAAATTCTTACAAATGAATGTAGAGGTGATAAGTGACATAGCTACGGGCCATAAATTAAATCTCTAGCATCTTTTTAAAATTGATGGTATACAAATGAACATATACATTCTGATCAATAGTCCATAAAGTAAGAGGCACAATTAAGCATATCAAGATCGATGGAGCATGATTGATCTATGTAAATGAGATCAATGGTGCGAGATTAATTTTGACATCTTAATAAAGCTCAAGGCAAATGTATAAGTGACAAGTCTCATAACTACAAGCAATATAGTAAACATCTAATAGCATTAAATATTTTAGATTGAGATCAATAGTTTGTACTGATTTAAGCAAATAGATCCAATAGTTTGAGATCAAAGTGGAATTTTCAAAAAACAATGGTCACTTTTTAAATTTTAATGAGCAAAGTGCCACAAAAATGCCACAAGGATGCCACGATGATGCCACATCAGAGCCACGTAAGTATAATATGTCAAGTTAAAGATTTTGTAGAACCTATAAATGTAAGGGTATAAGTACACAATCTAATTGGGATATAATTCATGAAACTCAAGAAATTTTAAACAACTACCACCATTAAAGCATTGTACAAACCTTTAAGAAATCCCTGGCAAGAATAGAAACCTTGTTCGACCATGTGCTCATTATAATCAAGCCAAGGAAGCTAAATTTTCACTTGTATAAGGATAATTAAATCCATAATTGAAATGCAAACCACTAACAAGCAATCTAGAGAATCCCATATCTATGGCATCTTGAAAAGGTGTTTCAAGGGAAGATGTGGAGCTCTATCTGACTTTAGATACAAAAGGGAGGGTTTTCAACGACACATAATTTGATGCCACATCTCTAAATATAGGGTAAAATAATTGGTCAAGCTCATTTTGGACCATTGATAACTAGCAACCCATCACAAGATATGAACATGTCTATAAAGAGGCACTACTACAATGATCAAGGGCATCTTGTAATTGAACAAAATTTAGAAGAGACTACCATCTTGTCAATCCAAGAAGATAAATTCAAGTTATATGAGGACATCATGATTGACTTGTTAAATTCCTTAAAATTAGTTAAAACTAAATAAGAGGCAATAATTAAACCAAATTCCATGACTATAGGCCAAGTTGGCCAATGGCAGGCTCCAAACTATCAAGTGAAAGACTTGATCAAAGCCTTGACCAAGAATCAAGTCCTTGATTTCAAGACAGTTAGCCTAGCCCATTTAAATATGGTTATGGCTATATTTGTGGATAAAATTGAAACCCTGAGTATTTGGTCCAAGTAGATGGAAGACATTTCCAAGGACCTTAAATAGCAAAAAGATAAAATGTTATACATGTTGGATAGATTAATCAAAGAGTCCACCTCACTTAGTCCTTTGGGCCTTATCACCAATGAGGAGTTTAGGTATAAAACTTATTAATTCATGTAGAGGGTGAGAAACCAAGGTTAAGGGAAGACAAACTAATAATAAAGAAGATCATGGGCCTATTTTTGTCATCTAAGGAGAAGATAGGAGATGTTGGGAGTATGAAACAAGCTTTAGAGTGAGCTAAGAAAGATCTCAATAACCTAGGAGATCAAAAAAAGGAACTATTCATGAGACCCATTTTTGACCTCCATTTGATCAATGAACAACATTATAGAATGAAGATCTTACATAGAAGGTAGAAGACTACATCATCAAAAGGGTCCCAAAGTTAATTAGATTAGGAATATTCTTTTTCAACAAGTATTGTATGTTTTATAAAATGAATATTCTTTTTATAAAAGCATATACATCTTGTAAAGTGCATTGCCTATAGGTCGGTATATTATAAAAGGTCACTTGTTCTAGAATATCACAAAAAGGATAGTTGTCCTATACATATGTACAAATGTAATTTGTTATTATTTACCTGCATTCCTCATGAATTGCCTATATAAAGAGGTATTGCCAATTGTAAAAGGGGAGAGAGTTTTTGGAGCCAAAAACTATTTATAACTGTTGAACAAATTAATATAAGCAAGGATTTCTAAAAATTTTGTCCACATTTTCTTGTGTGAATTTATATCATGGTTTATCTTTCATTTGTTTGATCTTATCTTCAGATTTGAATGGTTCTTGTGCATTCTGGATGTGTATCCTTAAATATAGAGTTTCTAGTTTTTGGTAATTCTAGATTAGTTGAAAGTTCTTAGGTTTAGTTTACTTTCTTTACTCTTCTTGAATTTGGGCTAATTTTATTTTCTTACAGGGGTAAAATTCTTAAAGTGAATCTTATTCTTATATGCATCATTTCATCCTTTTTTTGGATGTCTACCTGATGTGTGATAGGATTTGAGCTTATGCTACTTCATGTTGCACATTGGTTAAATGCATGTTCAGATGAAATTATAACTTTGTCATAATGTTTGAGGCAAATATCAACAACACTTCTCTTTTCTACCTTGCCCTTCTTTTTGCTCTTTTTTTGTCAAGTCACCTTAGACTAGCTTCATTGTGAATATTCATCTTGGTTTAGCTTTAGGCCTAGTTTTGAGCACAATTCACTTTAAATATCATATATCATCTTCAAAATCAAAGATTAACTATTAAACCACGGTGGCTCCCAATCACCAACTAATATAAATTTTTGAAATAGTCAACCTGTTCTACTTCTATTCCACCAAGGATAATAGGATTATCATAACTAGCAATTCATGTAATAGATTTTGTATATATAAAAATGAGAAGTGTTTCTTAATTACTATATGAAATTTTTGATACATTTAGGTGCATAAATATACCCTAAATGAGTTTCACCAATAAGAATACAAGTTCAACCCAGTCAACCTAGTATTATAAACTATTGAAAGAGGTTTTAGGTTAGGAAAAGGGGTGTGAAAGGTGGGAAATCACTAGAGGAGTATACAAGAGAGAATAAAAATTTTAGGTGAATGGTTTTCAAGAGACAAATGTGTATATAACAAGTGGAAAAAGGGACAACAATCTTATGAAGCACCAATGTTCTGCCCACCCCTTTCCCAGTGCACCACTTAAGGCATGCACTCAAAGACATTGAGACTCGATGGGTTCTTACAAGATATAAAACATCAATAATTGATAAAAGTTTGAAAATATTATGTGTATACAATATACATATTAGTTATATGCCTTCATAATTTGATTTATATATGATTCCTTTTTTTATCACATAGTGAGTATATTTGAGCCTCAAGGCTATCTTTTATTCTCTACTGAGTTCTGGGGGAAACTTACCTATGAATAAATATTTAATGATATCATCATACCAATCTCCTCTAGATACTTGGGTTTGATTGACCTCCTTGATGGTGATACATAGGTCAGGCTCAGTCATAAGTTGAATGATGTCTTGTCCTCTACAAATTTTGGTAGGATTGATTTCTATGTCAAACTCTTGTTATTTTTCCATCCATTTGCCTCTACACTCTCTCAATTCATTCTATTATAAAGTGAGATTCACAATAGGGTTTGGCATAATAGTGATAGTCTTACTTCTTAAGATGTAATGCCTAAATTTATTTATTGCTTTGATGAGAGATAAAATCTACTTGTCTATCATGGAGTAATTTAACTTTACTTCTTTCAAATTCATGCTCATGAATGAAATATAATGCTCACTTTCATCCTTCTTACTAGTAAGTACCATAGTAATTATGTTGAATTAAATGAATATAAGAAAAGGTCCTTTTTTAAGTCTGAGATTATTAACATTAGGGCCTAATATATGTCATCATTTATATCTTAAAAATACTTACAATTATTTGATGTACATTCTACTTTGGCACCTTGCTTAAGTATTACATTTAGAGGTCTAACAATTTCTACAAAACCTGAGATAAACTTTCTCGTAAAATTTATCATTCTAAAGAATGAATTGATTTCTTTTTTATTAGGAAATGCAATTTAATAAATCCCTTGAACTCAACTTAGGTCAATGGTTATCCCATCCTTGGTGATGATGTACCCCAATAATTTTCCTTTAATAGCACTAAATATGATTTTTTAGGGGGTTTAGAGAGATACCAAACCTTCTAAATCTTTCAAAGATTGACTGTAGATTGCCTAAGTGATCAGTTATAATATTTGAGATAATAGTGAGGTCATTCATGTAAATTATTATGCATTCACCTATTATCCCTTGATATGCATGGTCCATGGCTCGCTAAAAATTGGATCCTATGTTAATTAGGTTGAAATTCATCCTCTTTTATGTATAAGTACCCCATTTTTTTGTAAAGGTAGTCTTCATCTTATCTTCAAATTCCACCAACACCTAGTTATATCCTAAAAACTATCCAAGAAAGACATCATTCTAAAACCACTTACTATCTAGATCACCTCATCTATGAAAGGCATAGGGTAGTTGTTTTTCTTATAAGCCTTATTCATGTTCTTGAATTCAACACACAATATGATTTCCCCACTCTCTTTTTTTATTGGAACCAAGTTGGAAAATGAAGTTGAGTGTTTGATAGGGAACACTATCCTAACATTTAAAAACCTATCTACTCCCTTTTAGATGACTAGTTCTAGGATGGGATTGATTGATCTCTATCTTTGTCTAAATGGCTTATAGTTTGTCTTTAGCGGTATTGTATGAGTTATGAACCTAGGATTGAAAAATTTCAAGCCTTCATAGGTCCATGAAATTACATATTTATATTTGATGAGAAAATATTTCACCCTTTTGCTTTCTTCTAGTGTGCAACTAAAACCAATGTTGACATAGCATGGATCACCTTCATCCCCCAAGTTATCCTTTTTAAACTCAGATTCATTGACTTTAGGTAACTTCTGAGCTTGGGGATCCGTATCAAATGCTATCACCAAAAAATCCATCCCTAAAATAAGATGATTTTATTTGAGTTGAATATCTCTTTCTCCCATTTCCTCTTGGCATAAATAGCTACTTTCTTTATCATCAATAACTTTATATTCAAATTACCTTGAATTGGTTAAGAATTAGAAAATATTTTGATCATCATCAAACACTTAGAAATTTTATATATTATCAATAACTACTAGGCAAGGCACAAGTTCAATAGAAAACTTGTGTACATTAGAATCCTTAATGGTGATAAGTTGGTAGCTGAAGTAGCTAGTAATTCAATGGCCTAGTTCTATTACCTAAGAATAGATACTATGTTGAATCCCTCAAACAAATTAATAAAATCTTAAGCCTAGTGTTTGTATCTCTTAAGATATGAAAATTTGCATTGGTATTTATTTATGACTTGATTAATCATAAGTTATGAATATACTTATATTATCAATTCTTTGACATTATTTTTTAGAGCAAATTATAATCCCATAATTAGTTATTCATACTCTACCCTATTGTTTGTACATGGAAATTGAAACCTATAACCTACTAGGTGATTCTTACCTAGTGGCTCCATCAATTCAATACTAATGTGTGATCCCTACTTAGATTTTGCACCATAAAAATGGAGAGTTCATAATTGGAAAGGTCAATAGACTTATGGGCCTTGTACCTCATTCTTCATGGTAAAGGTATAAATCCAAATATTAATATATTTATAACATACTTATTTATTTTTATCATTGTATTTCATTATGGGATACTTCATTCTCAATTATTGATTAATTTGAATTTGATTTGGAATACCTTTCCAAGGCAGACAAATGGGAGAGAAGTCCATTATTACATACCTTTTTAACATCTTTCACTAATCTCTGCTTATTAATAGTCTATATCACTCTAGGATATCTAGCATGAGTATGTCTATAGTCATTTGTACATATAGCTCAGATGCAACTTGAATGCATACATCATTCATCTTTCCAACCATAGGCACAATTATTTTTTCCAAATGCAAAATTATCCTCTTGGATGGGCTTGGAGTTAATCCCAACTTTTAGAAAATAGAAGTTGGAAATGCAGTGGTTAAATCTCTAGAACCACCTAAAAAATTGTGTATATTCTTACCAAATGCTCTAATAGTTAACAATAAAAGAGGAAATTCTAGATTACTCTTGTATATTACATTGGTATTAGTGGATTTTGGCTTCTCTACAATAGACTTCCCTTTAATGGACCTCCATTAGAGCTCCTATTATTCAATAATCTAAGACAATTCATGAAAAGTGATGTTTACGTTTATCTTCTTCATGTCCTCAATGATGTTGTATCCTCATTTTCTATGTTTTTCCTTATTTATAAGTTGGCCATTCCCTTTTTAGGGAGGTGTATTGATATCAACCTTCGGATTTAGGGGAATATCATATTATTTGGAGTAGACATAGTGAGAGGATGTTGCTTCCTCAAATTATAATTACTTAGCTAGTACTATTAGAAAGTGTGTATCTCATCTGAGTTGTCTTTTGGCACATTATCATCTTTTCTTGGGAAAGGAAACTCAAGAGTTTCAAAAACCATGGTTTTACTTGAGGAACTAGTATCATGGGGGAAATTTGGTGGATTATTCATTAAATCTTGCATCACCATCTCCCTCTATACGATTTCAAATGCTTCACATAACTCAACACAATCAAACTCACTATGATATGACATGTTATGAACCCTACACAAATTGGCTAGACTAATATTCACTATGTTGATCTCTAGAAACTTATTGGCTTGTTGTTGTTCTATATTATTTACAGGCTTGTTAAAAGGCCTATTACATCTTTGAAATCTAAAATTATGATTATTGGTCAGACCTGTAGCATTTCTTATCTCCTTCTACATTCTCAAAAAATCATTACTTAGCTTTTGAACCATCCCATGTATAGATTCTAATTTCTCTTTAGTAGAATCCACACCCTAGGAAATTTTGGTATTTAATGGGATCAAATGTTGACTACATTATTGACCTTTCATTTATGAAAGTTATTCAAGAAGCCATCCTTCTAATTTGGTGTATTTTGTGTCATAAGAGGTAGTGCTACAACTAATTATAGTTAAATGATAGAACATTTTTATTTACATGAGGCATTAGATTCCAAGTTGGGAAACTAGAATTGAGGATAAGAGTGTCTGGTATCTAAAGATTTAAATACCTATCACTTCATATTCTAGTTATAGAGTGTTAGTCAAAATAACTCTTTGTATAAATACTATAGTAATTAGATCCAAGGCATTCTTATACATTTTAAGTGTTAGTGTTGTTGGTGGTTTATATATAGTACTTAACCAAGTGTACATATTTTTAAACCTTTCATTAAAAGCTTATATCAGCTCATTTGGCTCCCTCTTCATACTAGTGAAAATTTGATGAACCACACTTGGACTAACAATTTATCCAAACTGAGCAGGAAAAGTTCTTTGGCATGAGTTCTATGAAGTAATGAAGTTCTCTTGAAAATTGAGGAACCAATCATAAACAACATCCTATAATGTGAATGGGAAAATCATGCATACAACATCTTCATTAGTAACATTCATAAATCTTAAAGTATATTTGAAAAACTTGATATGCTCCTCTATCATTCTTCCTCCTAAAGGGGATAAATAAGGTAGATACTTATCTATATTCCTTGGTAAATTTTGCACATCTCTAGAGACTACAATGGTGGATCCAACTAACCATCACTAAGATATAGGATAATTAATGGGATGTAGGTTTTTATTGGGGAAGGTGTCCTAACCTGGGGTATGGTGGGAAAAACTAATGCAAATCTAGGCCTTTGATAGATCAATAAAGGTGAAACCAAAATACTAGTTTGGGATCTAAACCTAGTTACTCTGTTAGGTGTCTCTACTGTAACTCATACAAAGGGGATGACCTTTGCTAGGGAACATTACATAGTGAAAATGGCCCTCCTTCTAGTGTCATATTTCCTTTCAGTTGATATGATTTTAGTGCATATTATAAATTTAAAGAGGTAACCTCTAAAATTTTAGGATCTTAGTGGAGCTAAACTCCACTCTAGGGCACAATTTATAGATATAGGCTAAATAATCAGGTAGTAGAATAATAAGCTAAGTATGCAAGTTATTTATTAGGTGTGAATGGATGAGTGGAACCTGGAATAAAGTTAAAACCTAGTTGAGTGGATGGATGGACCTATGTTATAGTGATTCGATCTCAAAAACAAAAACTCAAAAAGAGAGAAAGGTAGGACAAAAAATAAGGTTATGTGATTTTAAAATGGTTTAATTTCAAGTTAGTCTCTTTGTTAACAAGTGTCTTAATACTAATGTTTGTAGCTAGTAGTTATTTCACACACATATGCAAACATAGTAGAGTAGTCTAGGGAAGAATATATATAGTAAACTCTAAAGTCTTAACTAAATATTATTTTTGTTTAGATTAGTTATTGCACACCCTTATTCAAAAGATTAAATCTTAGATTAAAGAGGTATTTAAGGTATTTTTTTATCACACCTAGAAGGCTATATCAAGAAAAACATTTTTTCACACTTATAGAATTTGAAATAGTCAAACTAAATGCATATAATAAATGAAATTTTCTAATTATCCAATAGCTATTGCACATCTTAAATCATCATACACCAATAATAAAAACAAGGAAAACTCTTTAGCTTTTTCATACTTCAAATTACTTAATCAAAACACCAAAAAACTAAAACCAATTAATTACATAGAATTGGAATAGAAAAATATCAACATAGTTGCATGAAAATTAAAAGTCTTCTTCATTTATTGATAAATTTTCCAACCCTTAAAATAAGAAGAGTATAATTATATATATATTTGGGGAGGGGTTGACTCAACTTCCAAATCTATGCAAATGTCTAAAATTACATGTTAATAATAATTAGAATGAGAGTTCTAATTAATGTAAGCTATGAATGTATGTCTAAACTTAGTTAAAATTATGTCTTTTGAAATTAGAATCATTCTTACATAGCCATACAAGGTGTGCATGTTTAAAAAATTATTTGGTCAACTATTACATGTCTTAATTACATTATCAATTTACATGCAAAAATACATATAAAAATAACTAAATAAACTAAGGTTTACTAGTCGATGGGGCCTACATGGTTGAGTTGATAGTCATTGGAGGGACTATAGTGGAAGGTGTAGTTGAATTATAATACCCATCCATAACCTTCTTATTCACTTCCGATTCTTGATAGTGCTTATATCTAACTATGTGTTGCAACCTTATTGTATCCATGTTCAAAAGAGAGGGTCTATACACCCTGGTGACTTGTGCTAACAAACAAGCATGCTCTATCTTGGTGGCTATAAATTTCAACTAAAATATATCAAACTCTATGACTTTTTTCTTGGAAAAGGACAAAATAATTTTAATTTATTTTAGTACACATCCCTAAAGACTTTGTTTAAAATTGGTTGATGCATGTTATAGTAGCTAATCAAAACTAGCCCTACTTATTAATTTTCCTAAAGAATCAAGGGCATGGGAAAGTTTCACCTCATCTAAAATTTATAGGACTTATTTTTCTTATTTTTCTAGTTTATGAATCAAGTCTTGTGCACTTGATATCCACTCTCTAGCATCTGATATCTAAATTTCCACCATGTTGTGAGCATTAGATGATTCCAATGGTGTCATGAAATCAAGATGGTTTTAATCCTTATTAGTTATGTATAATACAAGGACATTCAGCTTATTTTCATCTTCTTTCAAATAATTAAATAATTTAATAGTTTCAAAAATGTGAGGAGATAATTTATCCCTCATTAAACCAATATTATCCAAAATATTTTAAATCTAAAGAGAAACATTCTATACATCACCTTTAATCTCCTTAGGAACATGAAAAAATTATTATTTTTCTCTTACCTACTCTAGCTCTTGTTATAACCCTTGTGTGGCTTGATTATGCCCTTATGAAGTTATATTAATGCCTCTATATTTCCCTATAAGTAGGCTTTAATATTCTCATTAAATGGAGACTATCCAAGTCTCCTACCTTTCCTCCAAGACCAAACCTATGCAAGAGTCATCTTCTATCTTCCTCTTCTTGACCCTCTGAATAGTAACTATTGATTTGTCAAAAATAGAACCCATAGTGGGGAGATCATTTATTATTAGATTTGGTATTTGGGAAGCTTGGGCTTTTAGGTCTGTATCCCACTGGGGAATTACTAGATGTGTAACATCTATTGACTAAGTGTCCTCAATAATAGTCTATGTCAAAACATCCCCTAAATATTTCATTAAGGCCTCTATGTGAAATGGGTCTGGTAATGATGGTTAGATGATTTTAGACTAGTCTATCTTTTAGTAATGAGGCATTGGATGAGCAATATAAGTGTGGACTATTCTTCTTATATTTGGTAGAGGGAGTAATAGAAGTAGCCTAGATAGTGGTGGAAGAAGGCATGGGAAATCCAAATTGAGTATAAGATACATATAATTAGGCACTATCAAGGGTTCACCTGGTCTCATTAAAATGTGCTTTCTTGTACTTAGGGGGAGTAGGGGTAACTATGATTGAAGTAATATTAGAGGAGGTAGAAATAATACATAAACTATAAACCATAGGAGTTGAAGTAATACTCCCAATAGTAGAAGAAATAAGACTAGTAGGAACAATAATAACACTAGAAGTAATATGGACTAAAGAGTCCAAAGCAACACTAGGAACAATATGAGCCAATGAAATAAAATCAATAAGAGATAAAGTAGAAACCATAGGGATTGAAGAAACAATAAGGACTAAGGTAGTGACATTATTAATGTCCTCACCTAACTTTTATACCTTTATTAGTGATTTCCCTTTTATTCTTTGAAGACTTAATATTTTGGCCTTTTTAAATTCATCATCCACATCCTTGAGCTTAGGACCTCTTTATATTAGTTTTTTAGTGGCTATATCCATAGGGTTCCTAAGACCTCTAGGCTTGATTTTGTATAAAATTTTTGACTTTTCAACTAATGGAGGAGCCTACTAAGTATAAGTGGGTGTGACATCCACACTTGTAGTGGTTAGAAATAAGGATGCAATAGGGAGTCTAGAATATTTTAAATTAGAGGAATTAATGCAAATTAGTTCTTTAACTCTCCATAAA
Organism: Torreya grandis; assembly: GCA_037957365.1. Lineage (NCBI taxonomy): Eukaryota > Viridiplantae > Streptophyta > Pinopsida > Cupressales > Taxaceae > Torreya > Torreya grandis. The sequence goes on from JARHVA010003981.1 coordinate 169,004, forward strand.
TAACTTTAGTAGCAAGAATTTCCTTCACCTATTTATCTAACTTAAAAATTATCATTAAAATTGGTGGTTCCTAATATGGACCTTTCTGTGAGGACCTTGACATAATAGGGGCCTCCTCCACACCCTAATCCTATTTTGTGGGTGCCAGTATAGTGGGTGGTGTTCTAGAGGAGGTTCCTTTATCTTGTGGATGTTGGGAATGATAAAGGTCTAGTAATATTTAGTTGACCATTAATCAGGAGGTGGTTGCCTAGTATGTGACTTTGAAATTATTATGGAGGGCTCCACCTAGATGGCTCTTAGAATCTCCTCTATTAGTATAGTTGATTTTTCTCTTTCTATAACCTTAACATCTTTTTCATTCAAAAATATGAAATCATGCTCATATGGTTCATGTTGGTAGGGGATGATAAAACCTTGGATGTGTTTTTGAATCATGCCACAAGGCTCATAATCCTTATGCATAAAATTCACCAACTAATATTATTCCATGGATTTACCTAATTCTCTACAAAAATTTCTTTTAGTATAACACATCTATCCAATCATCAAAGATGAGCCATGAAAAAAACTTTTATTCTTATTCTTCAAATCCTCATCGTTGTTCCACCATAGTTGGTAAGCAATATCCTATTCAACTCATTTGTTAAGGACATACCTTGGGAGACAAAAAGGGTAAACCTTGATCCCCATCACCATGATTACTATGTAATCATGATAGAGCCAATAATCACCCCTTATCCATAGTTTTGTTTAATGTGTTATGATACTCTAAGTAAGGGTTCCTTATGAGTTATCCTCCTAACTTGAGATTAAACATACTCAATAATTATGACTATATTCCTTATATATGCATAGATGTGAAGGAAGGAAAAGAAGTCACATACCCAATTTTTGATGTAATCTATGATTTAACTCTAGAGATATTCATTGTACACATAATTGATACCCATGATAGCATCCAAAAAATATGACATCATATAGAAATGGTTGTGAATAGGACTCATATCCTTCTTAAAAAAATTATTTTATAGTCTTACACTGATTATCTCTCCCAAGGTGAAGGTCATTATTAAATCCAATAATGGCACCCATTCCAAATGGAGGAAGTGGATAGTAAGGTGACCATTTAAATGGTTCAATAAGTCCATCCCAATATGGATTCCCTTCTAAAATTTGGTGATAATCATTGGATCCTTAGCTTTGAGGGTGACCACTTCTCTAGGAATGATCCATTGCCTTAGTGTATTTTTTATTATGGTATTATTCTTCCACATCTCAACCTAGTGTCCATCAAATATGTCATTTATAGTAGGAATCCATGTGTACCTCTATAAAGTGTCCCCTAAAATTTAATAAATGACTCTCTTATAGCTTATGTGTGTAAGAAACTACCACCAATCACCTTCCCAATGAATAATAAGTCCCTCAATAGGTATATTCAACACATCACCTCAAGCTTGGGCACTGTAAAATGTAGTTGTTGAAACTTAAATGGAAGAAAGTCTATTACTTGCTACTTTTGTGGCATTTTTATATCCTCTTCATTTAAATGGGCACTACATTCTAAATCACATCCCAAAGATCTGAATAATTGGCATATTCATCATTGAACATAGTATAATCAAATACAACATCTATATATTATTTGGAGTCTTTGATAAATAATTTGGAAGGTGGTATCACTCCCATAAATACCTTAGATGGGGAATCCATTATTACTTGGTTCAGTTATGTAGTTCTAGTAGCCAATTTAGCTATTTGCTTGATTTATGGTAGTTATTCATGCAGAAACATAGATAACTAGGGCTTTAGATTCTCTAATGAAAGAAAATTTGATTGAGTTATTCAATAATCAATAGTCATAATGTCTTTTAGAATTCAATCATATAGTATTGAGTTTAGTAATTTAATTCCAATTTATGCATTATTAATGTCCAACATCTCCAAACTTACTTTACTCATTTAATTCAAACTTTGCAACTTTACTTTGGTAGGTATATCATATAGGATTATAAACACTTGGATAAATGCCATGTTATAGCCTTATATAAGTGTCATATTATCTTTACTTTTGTGCAAAATTAATTATGCCACATAGCATGCCTTTGAAAGTTAGGTGTCGAGATTTATGTTAATATTGAGCTAGATAATTCTTGAAATGTTTTGAATATATTAAATGCGAATAAAAATACTATGGTGGAAAAAAGTTATGAACAAAATATCTAAATATTAAATCCTATGAACAAAACTTTCAAAGAACACTTTTCGTGAACACAACTTCTAAACACTTTTTTCTAATATCCAATTTTGAACACAATTTATGAAACCCAAATTATGATCAAAACTTATGAAATGTAGAATATGTGAAATAAAATTAGTGAAAAAATATGCAAATAAAATTTTTGAACACCAAGAGTTGAGAAGAACAAAAATTCCAAATTTTTGGAGTAGAAAAAATGAATATTTATGAACACATCTTGTAAAGTGTAAAATATGCAAATGAAAAACAAACTATGTAGTTGTGAGGACTCAAAAGTTTAGATATGTTGAAGTATGTGAAAAATGGTGTGATGAATAAAGACTATGAAAAAAAACTTTAAATAACCAAAACGTGAAATGGACAACCTGTAAAGTGAAAAAAAGTGTGAAGTCCAAATGAGAAAACATATATCTATATATGCAAAACATCTGAAGACCATTAATAAGTTAGTCCAAATAAATCACACAAAGAAAAATTAGATAACAAAGAAATGCTAATTGTATTTATATTGAATAATAGACATCCACATAAAGAATAATAAATTTTAAATCTTGAGATTTTTGAATACCATATAAATGCTAATGAAAAGGCTTTTAAAAAAAGAACAATACATTTCAAACTTTCAATGGGTCCCTATTGAGGAAAATAAATACTGGGGTGTGTTGAGTATAACAATAGGTTTCACATGGACATACATATGTTGGTCTTCCATATACCCAATGGTCACATTGTAAGTATATTATTCTAAAGTTTTCATTATTAAATGTTATATATTTCTATGTCCTTTATCCCATGTTGATCCACCTACATTAATTACACATGCCTTGTTAGTTATTTATTATATAGTGATAAATTATATTCAATTTACTATGATATGACATTGATATGTATGTATAATGTATATTAGCTACTTGTTTAATGTTTTGAAGATGTTGTCACCCTTTTACATGATATATTACTTTGTGTGTGGATATTATGTATGGCCCTTAGGGATTTCTTGATTGTGACATACATTTATGTGCTTTGTTTGTAACATTTATTATGTCATCATATGTGTGGCATTTAGCCTTGATTATTGTAACATATTTATGTCCCTTTTATGTATCCCTTTGGCATATGTGTAAAAACTAACTCTTGATATTGTTGAGATTTTTATGTTTGTTGATCTTGATTAAATTGAGGGATTCCATGATTTATATCATGCAATATTATTGAGTAATCTTATTTATAGTTAATTACACTGCATGATTCATTGATGAATTTATCTTGATGTGATACTTACATACTTTGCATTCCATATGCTACATACATGACATGATAGACACACAAATTACTATAATGATATGTTATCCACATGATCAAATGTTATTACATGATGTTATCTTTATACATAAAATGATACATTTAATTATTCTTTTGAGATGGATGACTTACATTATACATCCCTAATCTCAAAGGATAGCACTATAGTGGGCTTGTATTGGATACAGAATCCTCTATGAGAATATAATCAAAGTAAAATATAGGTTTTATATATATTTATAGATTTAGATGGTTCAGATATCAAAATAATGGGCTACATGATAGACATTTTCAATCTAATAAAAAGTATAGTGACATATGCCGTTAATATGCATTCAATTTATAGACACTTAAACACAAATCCATATACACTTGGGTGTATATAAATGGGAATGTGCATAATATTTTACAAGAAAAAAATTTAGAGTTACACATTCACATTACATTTAGGATATATGTTTTCAAATTCAACATATAGATTCAAGGGGAATGATATTAATTGATGCACATAAATAGTATAATTATAGTTGAATTATAAATGGATATTGTTATACTTCTCATTTATCAAAACCTACATACATGATGGGGACGTGAAACATTATTTATACCCATGTGATCATGTTTTTCTCTTGCATGGATTAGACTAGAGCAGAACAATACATTTGAATGTATAATCCATCTATAATGGTTGATTCATTAATGAGTGAACCTTCCCTAGTCAGTTCTCTCATTTTCCTATACAGTATCTTATTTTGGAGTTGAAAATACCTATATGGTTCTCCCTATATTTTTCCTACATAATTATTTGAGTTGTTACATAGTCTAATTCTCCCCACCTTAATGAGGGTTGGTGAATTTTTCTTTCCCAATATAAGAGCCTACATAGTTACACAATTTTGGGGCATGCTCATCCCCAACACTCCAATGCTTCAATGAGGAAACACCATCACCAAAATTCTATAAATGAAACATGTTTTGAACCAACACATATGTGTAATCCAACCCTTACTCTTTTAATTTTTAGATTTCAACTTTCACATATGGACATTGACTACTTCATTCTCATTTCAAAAAATTTTATGGAGTGGAACTACACATTAAAAGCTATCCAAAAGAAGGAAAAATGTGTTGTACACACTCCAATATAATTTATACTTTTAGTCTATAAATTTCATTACTATAATTAATTATCTATAAAATTAATAATTAATGGGAATCAACTACACAATCACTAATTTTAACTTTAAGAAAATAATCATGGTCAGATAATCAATTATAAAATCTAAATATCATGATCTCTTTGTTAATTTATATATTTATCACATGCCATAATTAAATCATAAGAATCAACTATCAATATTTTACATTCATATGCATGCTTGACTACCATATCTATTAATTTAAATTCTATTTCAAAGTTATATCTCAATTAGATTAGTTATCTCCGTCAATATAAATTGGGGTAAAATCAAGTGGGATAAAAAATGTCAAAAGAATTCTTATACAAGTTATAATTCCAATTATCCCTAATAAAACATTGTTATTATACACATATCCCATTGATCATGCTTTGTGTAACCTATTAGCACCATATGATGATAAACACAAAGAAATACAAATTTATTACATCAATCACATATTGGTAAATTATGAAATGCAATATAACTCAATGGAAAAATTATGCTTAGCTATTGTGTTTGACATAAGGGAAATTATAGTGGTGAATATTAATATTTAAGTGAATATTGGGCATTTACAGACTTTGGATTTATTGTGGGTAACATTTGGATGCACAAAAAATTACCAAATAAACCCATATAAGTTACTGCTTCTCACTTAAATAGCCAAATGACTTTTCATCCCAATCATTTTTTTGGATGGTTAACAAATTGATGGTCTATGATTTTAAAACATGTATGAAATACCACACATTATATGGGACCTTGGATCATACTCACGAAAAATTTAGATAGAAATTTTGAAATGCAATTAAAATTTATAGTTCTAATCAACCCAAATGTTATGTGTAGCTATATAAATTGAGAATTAAGTGTTATTTTTCATCATCATGAATTTGAAACTTTGAAAATGTTCTATGACTTAGATAGCATAAAAGGATCCAATAAATATTTGATTCAATATATAAATAAATCAAACATTTATGGATGCAAATCAATTAATATATTGATCCAATTCAAAACTCTTCCAACATAGTAGCTTACAACCTATAGGTAAATCTATTGATCTAATTTTTAACATTTTTGTGATCATTTATAATATTTTAAATACTTATGAACTTTTATTAAATTAGTTAATTTATATTAATCTTTTCAAAGCCATGAAACATTTTAATCTTGAGATTATTTTCCTAGCTTGTGATGATTTCCTAAGATTATGATGCTTTCTTAAGTTTATGATGATTTCCTAATATTTTTATGTTTTCTTAAGATATAAATGCTTTATTAATCCCACAATGATTTCCTAAGGCCATTATGATATATTAAGCCAATAATTATTTCTTAAGCCTCTGGTGCTTTCCTAAGATTGTGATTATTTTTTAAGTCTATAATGTTTTGCCATGCATGTGATGATTTTATATCTAAGAGAAGATATTCCACACTGGTTATGATTTAAAAAACCCATAATGATTTAATGCACATGTGATGATATTAAAGGTATTAAATGATTTTATAAGCATATGATGATTTTATAGGCAAATGATGCTTTTTAAGCGTGTAATTTTTTTATATATTGTGATTTTATTTTAGGCACATGATATTTTAGATGTGTTATGCTTATTTATGATTATGATTATTTTATAGGAATGTAAATATTTTACAAGAATATAAAAAATTTATGCATGCAATGATATTTTAATGATCTATCCTGAATATTGAAATATATGTAAACTAAAAAATATATAATCAAATAAAAAAACATGTCACCTTAAGACTGATATTTGTGCTTAGTTGGAATTTGTTTTGAAAACATTTACAACCTTTCTTAAATGTAATTTACCCCTATGAAATCCTTTATTTTATATTTTCATGTCCACCTTATGGATGCAAACAATTTCATTTACTAAAAATGATATCCCAATAGTTCTAACATTCATTTTTCTCATATCAAGTACTTTACTTATCCAACTCACTCAAAAGTATCATATCATTTGAAAAATTCACTACCACCATGTCTAAAATGTTATATAATTTTAATTTTTTGATGTTATAAGAAATGTCTATACACTCATATAGGTTTCATTTTTAATCTTTGACATCTCATTTGATTTTATTATATTTAAATCTAAGTGAATCAAGGAATATAATGAAGATCAAACTATTAAATTACTATGTGAAAATTTAGAAATGACCTTCATTAAATGCTGAAAATGCAATACCCTTTCCTAAATTTATTATAATTAAAAACCTATATAACCAAATTATGTAATTAAATATTCTAAAGATGATAACCTACCATTGAGGGTTATTTTTCTATATTTTGGTTTGATTCCATGGGCCCAATGTCTACTTGCTAATTTCTTCAAAACTAACATAATTATGATTAAGAAAGCCAACATTTATTTTAAAACTTCAACACTTTATATAGCTTAGTTCACTAGAAGAAAGTTGAGTCTGATGTTTCTTGAATTTCATTGTGTAATCTTATAGAGGAATGTCATAGTATTTAAAAAACATCATTTCACTTCAAATGAATATTGAGGAAGAGCAGAAATTAAAAATTTATATTTATGATAGCTTCTTATTCTCTAAAATTTAGAGTCCTTTTAGAACCTTTTTATGGTGATTATATATTATTATGGCTATGATACACAACATTGATAGAGATCATGTGACTTATTATACCTCCAAAACCATCAATAATCTATTGATAAATAGCATGTGATTACTTATGTGGATTCTATAGAAATGTCTTATTAGCCAAAATTTAGTGCTCTTTGCTAAAAAGAAATATATGTAAAGTTTCCTTAGTTTCAGTCATTGTCAAGAATTAAATAATTCCTTTATTTTATAATTACACACATACCATCAAATATTTTTATTTATTGCAATGCTTATTTATACTATTGATGTTTGTTTAAAATTATGATGTTTTTAATTTACCATGATAAGTTTTTATTCGGTACGATGCTTTATTTAGTGTCACTTGAATTTTTTATTTTTTATAGTGTTTTGTTTAGTGTCTCACTAATAATTTTTTTATTCATATTTACATGATGATTTTGTAAACAAAATCAATGTTTTTGAATTCTATATAATTTTTTTAAATGATAAATGATGAATTTTTATGATATGTAATGATTTTATATTCTATGCAATGCTTTCCTATCTAACTTGGAGAGGGAAACTAAAATTCACCAAAATGTTTTAATAACTTTTTTAAATTAGGCAAGATTCACCTTTACATTCATAAAAAAATCGATGTTGTTTCATTTTTTTCCACAAACATGATGGCTAGTTTTTTTTAGATTTTCCACATCAATGAATCCTATTCTAACAAGGTTCACCATGATCTATAACACTTTTTTAATGGGTTACTTAAATATTTCTTGGTTAGACACATAAAACTTAGGCATTACATGTAATTATGAGATATAACATGTCTAAAACTTATTTGTTTAGATGCACATATAAGTGTAATTATAATTATAAAGTTTGATGTTAAATCTATACCATTAAAATTAGTAAAAGGGCAAGTCACTACCAACTTGCTTGTTGTGGATCTCTTATTAGACCACACTCCTATGAATGATTATTATGAAGGTGAGTTTTTTATGTGTATAAATGTGAACAAGACATGTTCCATGTAATATTAAGGGTATAAATGTGCTTTAGGTTTTGGATCCAATGTTATATTAATAACACTTCATAGTTAGACTATGCAATTAACATATCAATTGTGTTTTTCATGTACCAACAATATAACAAAATAAGAGGATTTTATTTTAGGTTTACATGACACATGAGCTTTAAAGATAAAACATTATTGTGATTTTCATATTTTCATAAATCAAGTTATGGGTACATATCAAAAAAAAATCAAAATTCCACATTGAGATTTAATACTCAATATTATTTCCTATTTTGTTGAATTTTAGATTGGAAACATGCCTAGAATAAATAATTATCATGTTTATGATATGGTTAGTGTTACTTCCATTGTTCCTATCTATATCACTGATGATCATGTTATATTGATAATTAATAGGTTACAAAAATAGACTGTTTCACTACCATATCTAGACAAAATATATGTGTTTTATATTTGATAGGGGCATATATAATTTTGAGTAGTGTATAAATATCTACAATTTTTTATCTGATTACATTGGATTTGTTATCGTTGGTGATGATATTTTCAATATATCCTTTGATGGCAAGTTATATGCCTTCAGTGGGAAGAAGATAAAATTGATGTACAAGAGGTTCATGATAGGGAATGTGGTAGTCACTTTAGTGGAAAATAAATGGCATATAATTTATTTAAAATAGGTTACTATTAGTATTCCATTGAACATGTTGTCTAGAAGATGAAAGTTTTGGGAGAAATGTCAATGGCATTGATTTCAATTTTAATGGTTATGGAGTTTAAGCCCTAGGTTTTTAAAGGGTTTGAGTACAGTAAATTAGGGTATAAAATATGAAATAAATACATCTATTAATTAATGAAAGAATTAACCTAATTGATATTTATAATAATATCAATGAATAACATAAACAAGTACTTAGAAACTACCTGAGATGAAGGATATGGAAGCTAAAACCTAGTACAAACACTAGTCTAAGTGTGGAAAATAGGATCTAGGTGTTAGAAATAATCTTGGAAAATAACACCATACCTTGGATAGTAGCATTATGGCACTAGCATCCACTTTTTCCACTAATGTCCTTTATGCAATAATTAATCTCTAATTTTGGCAACATCTATGTCTAAGTTTACCAAGCCTATTACTACATGGATAAACCCTAATTCATTGTATGTGACCTATTTTGATTTATTTTTTTGTGCAAACCTTAGACCATGTGATTATGGTATTTGATTAGCATAAGTATCAAAATTGTGATGTTATTTGGGTAGGATGGACATACAAAGCATCCCATTATGATGAGATTTTACTATATGCCAATACTCTGAGGAGGGATCAAGCTCGATGTAGTTATCCCCACCTAAGTACTAGGACAAGTACAAGTAAAGCTAATATGAATGCATGTTTGAATAATTTGAGTGAGGATTGAGACTAAAAATCTATGTATTCTAAGCTTAGGATAGTTGTAGATTTATTTATACATAAGTAGGGCAACACAAGGATTAATAACCTATATTATGCACAATTTATTTTGAGCTTGTTTGTGTGTATTTGTATATGATTTCCTTATCATGAATAAAGGCATAAAATTCATGTAGATATACTAATTTGGTGCTTGTGCAAGGTTTTAAATATGTCTAGGCCAACCCTAAGTGTCTTTGGGATTGTTAATATATATGTTAGGGATAAAAAGAGGGGAAAAGATAATAGTGCTAAACTAGGACACTAGTGAAGGGTGCTAGTGTCCAAAGTATGGTGTTAATGTCTAGGTGGTATAACTTAAAGCACTAAGGGCTTATATTAATAAAGGAGGTTCTAAGACTAATTTTGATAGTTCTAAATATGTGTAAGTCCCACACGAAAGTTGAATAAGTGTCTAAATAGGTACTATGATAGGTCTAGGGCTAATTTAGGGATGGGTGGTCTCAAGTGACACTCATTGCACTCAAGTGACATTTAAGATGACTAAATTTGTCACCCCTTTATTCTATAAATGTATAAAAGTGAAATGAATATGATAAAGGAAAATAAAGGTACCTAGAGTTACCTAAGAGGTGAATCCCATGAATCTAGATATGAGTATGTGAAATATGATCCATTATGTGTCTTAAAAATGAAACATGCATAGAATCAATCCTTAAGAGATATCAAAAGCAAAGACAAAACTAAGTAAAGAGATAAGAGAGAGGAAAGGAATGAATATACCTCACTGAGTATATGAAAAACTGCCTAAACTTGGTGACATATTATATGTGTAGTTAGTGATCAATCGATGAAAAACTTGGACTGAGTTGAATGGCTTGCTCAATCCCCATGTGTGGGTGGCATAAAAAACTCAATCTATTTTTGACTCCATCATTACCCACCCCTGCTTGGTGTATCATACACTATGAATAACTTTTATTGGACTAATTGGTTTATCTAACCCTATTATGTAGGTGGTTTAAGAAGTCAAGTAGGCCATGACCCCATTATTACCTACCCATGTGTATTAGATGCATCTATGATTGAAACTATATGATTTAATTAAAATTGTGTAGGATGGATTTGAGGCCATTTAGAAATTCTAAAATGAAAAGGCTTCCAAGGGGCCTCTTAGGCACTTTCGAATGTAGCTCAGTGACTAAATTGAAATGATAACCACTATATATTGAGTAAAAAATCTATTTGGTGCATAACTAGAACATGGTATTTGGTGTGTACAATGTAGAGAATGACATGGAGTTTACCATTCCATCTAATTAAATGGTGCATTAGTGATCATATGGAATTAATGTGATGTGCACATTCCCCCAAATTTTATATTTGAGCATATGGATTCTTGATTGAGTTATAATAATCTATATCTGAGTATCTAAAACTAAAATGGGAGCAATCAAGTCATGCATCATGCCCTTAATCTAAGAAAATTAGTATGATTTTATACAAAATTAAGAAAAACTAATAATATATAGCTGAATATGTTCAAAATTGGACTGTACATATACTTTTATAATAAATATATGTTTTCCTATTTTTGGGGGTATTGGATAGTATCACCATACCTTGGATAGTAGATATGTGGTGTTAGTTCTAATTTTTGGTGTTAGTGTCCAACTGTGTTGTTTTATACCAAACTAACTTTGATCTATGTCTGATTATTTTCCATTGTGTTTTCATGATCTTGAGCTCTGTATTTTGCACCTACATGCTAAAAAATATACTTTAAGTGCATTTTGATGGCTTGATATCTATGATAAACCTCTATAAATGCCCCCTCTTTTGAGGGTATTTATTGAACATGTGAAATAATTGTCCTTAAAATAAAAATATATAAATGATATGTGTTAGCTTGATAATATATGATATTTATGTAATAAACCACATGACATTGGAATGTAAGATAATCTGAGCATAAGTTAGTAATGTATGATTTATGTTGGATATAGCATTCATAAGGCTATCAAGATAGACATAGAAATATAAGCATGTGTAAGAACAATAAATCTAAGTAATAAATTAAGTAACTACCTAGGTGGATGCGGTATGATGTCTATCAAGGCACCCAAAGAGGAAGGAAAGATACATGAGGTCTTTCATGGCATCTAAAACTATAGTGTTTACAAGTATGAAACAAGTGTCATAGGCATGACATATACATTAAATCATACATACGACACACATGAGGCATGCAAAGTAGGCCAAGGTGCCATAATACAAGGGACACATGCACATGTTACTAAATCTAATAAATCAATACATACATAAACATGTTTAAATGTCCACTTACATAAACAACAAGCAAGTTGACATAGATCCACATATAAGGATGTGTTTGAATGTTTACATACATAATCAAGAAGGCACACACAAGAATATGGGCACATATCCAAAGTATACATATAATGAAAGGAAATGGCATAGAGTCATATAATAATGGCATATTCAAATGTCCTTGAATAAAAATGTACATAAATTGAGTCTAGAGTAGTAATAGTCAGCAAAAAAATTTGTGTAGTGTGGAATGATCAATATCAAGATATAAACAATGTTAAATTTGTGATATAGAGTATAGAAAAATATATCTTAGCAATCTGAATTATGTATAGGGTACCCCCAAATGGGTGAATATGTCAAATTAGGAATCTATGTATCTATGTGTATGCCCTCAAGTGGGTAGATGATAGAAAATTTAGATATATGTGGTGGACTTGAGTCTTTTAAGTATTTGTGAACACTCAAAAATAATAAATGAAGCATGCATGTATGATAAAACTGACTACACTACTAAAGATAACATATGTAGTACCTAGTAAGTATAATAAATATAAACATGGAAATGTATATAATATATAATTTATATTTTTTGAGTAAATATTTGAATGTTTTTTATGTTTTTGACATATTATATTATTTTTGTATTTTATCGATATAAGCTATATACAAGTAACATGAATATGAAACTATATATAAGGATCAATAATAAAGGAATTTATGTACAAATAGGGAGGAATATACTAACTAATGAGTCTCACAAGAGACTCACTACCAAGGTGTCTTTTATGAAACAAATAAAGAATTATTGTGCATGGTGTGTGAAAATATACATGAGGTCTAAGAAATGGATGTACTAAGTGATATATAGATGACACTACTTGTGGAGTACGGATAGGAATATATGAAGTTGACTTAAGTGTCTTATGAATTTTTGGGCTCTTAAAGACCCATCTGGTAGAAGATGGTGTAATTGACATGGATGTTCTATGTTAAAAACTCTAGGAACTCAATAACATTGATGTCAGAATGAAAGGGTTAGAGAGAGGATCTCTAGAATCTATAACATGTATTTGACATAGGTGTCTCTATAATAAGGGTCTCCATGTGAGATCATGCATATGTGGTAATATGATAAAATTATACCTCACTTGCACTAGTGGTTCAACTAAAATCTATGGTGTACTAATAGAAATTATACTCAAAACTATCATTGGTGGCTACTATGTAATGACATGTGGATTTTTTAGAAGATAATCATATGAAAGGCCCTCATCTATAATCACCTAATCAACATGTATATACTTGAGAAATTTTTGTATGGTGAATGGCTCAAAGTTTTTGTATCCATGGCCTACCCAATAACATGTAAAATGTGCCAAAACTAGGTATGACTAAGAACCTAATTTCCACTTGTGCTATCCCAACTTGTAATGGGAGTAAAATATCCCTAATGGAGCTATGAACATGTCAATTAAAACCATGAATATTTATACCAATCAGATAAATTTACAACTTTGAACAACCCAAATGTTTTATAAGTGTAATGGTACACATGTTAATACTCAACCCATTATCAACCATGACACTCTGAATGCGATGATGATCGATGTAGGCTCATAAAAAGAGTATTTATAAATCTAAATCGTCATCGATAATCTCCTACTATGAGAAATGGATGAGAGGTCTTATTATCATCATAGTATGATATACACTAATGATATTATGTAGGAGGTATGTGTCCTTTATAGTATTATGATAGAATGCTAGTGGTGGATATGCCTGATATGTACAGTGAACACTTGAAGTTCCTCCTACCACATTATCTATATGTTTTGGAAATGGATATAAAAACATTTTCATTGCCTTATATTTCATTGGTTAAAATTTAGGTGCCTTTATTGGTGTACCCACATCAATGATATTGGCCTCTATCAAATCCTATATCTTATGTCTCAAACTTATGCATCTATTTGTAGCATGGCTTGGTGCCCTATGATAGTCATATAATGAATTAGAATCATATTTCCTTAGAAGAGGCCAAGTTGTATCAACCTATTTTATGGGAGGGAGAGATATGACATTACATTATAAGAGCTACTATAAAACATGTGCCTGTGATTCTAGAAGATTTGTGAAAACTCTCTATGGATGAGCTAATAAAACCATGTGTAGAGGTGGCTCTGAAGCTATGTTAACTATGGCCTTTTGATCATTATAATTTTTATTAGGTGTTACTTTGTCTGGGGGCTTATTTTAACTCTTATTAGTTGAATCTGATCTAATTGTGTACTTTAATTTTCCTATAGAGAGAATATTGACTTCCCTTTCTTTCACTATATGGCATAAATTTATGAATGTTAGAAACTTCTTGAATAATATAGATTCATGAAATACTTGTAGTAAACTTTATTTTAATATGTCTTAAAGTTATATATCTACCATGGGGCTAGTCATCTTTATCAATATAGTTTTATATCACAATACATATTCTACTATAGGTGTTATGGATCTAGGCTACACCCTTGTTGAGGGAAGGACTATTTACTTTCACCTTAAACCTAGGATAACATGGGAGCGGCTTATAGACTATGGGTTACATGTTATTTAGGCCAAACCTCTAGATTTTAATGGGGTTATCTCCCTAGATTTTTCAACTTGAATCTCTTTCTCTAAGTCCTAACCCTATTAGGATGAAAAGGGGAAGAAGATTGCATAAATGAAACCTACTCTAAAGTGGTGATGTACCAATATATCATTTATCCAATCAACTTTAAACCCTTAACCACACTAATGGACAATGCATAGAGAATAACAACTATCTATAATGACTTATAAAGATAAATATTTCATCTAGAGGTCAATTGAATGATTGAAGCAAGAGGATCATGAGATAGAGGCCTAGTTTACAATCTGATCTCCACTATAAACTTTAGCTGTCAACCTCACAATACACTAGACAACCTACCAAGAAAGCTTGTTTATACTTAGGTGAAACTTGGACCTACAAAGGGAATATCATACCACTATGCATATTAAAAAAATCATGAACACACTAAGAATAAATCCTAAAAAAGCTATAAATTTATATTCATCAGTCCAAATAGGTGTATAAGTACAAAGATTGGAAGAGTTTCCTCATACCAACATGAGGGATACAATAAAAAGCATAAAGCCCTCAATATATATCATAAATGGAGAGAGATAGAGAAGGATAAATGTGGTATGAAAAAGTGGAGAAGGGTCATGAATGACCAAGGTCCACTCTATACAGTAGTCACATCAGTTACACAGTCTCTCTTCAATCTCCATGCGTATCTCTTCTTTAATGGATCCTTTTCTTATTAAAAATGAGATGATGGGGGATGAGTCAGCTTTAGTTATGATTTTCAAAGGTTTGACCATGCTTAAAATAGTAAAACTATTTTATACCTTTTGTATGTGACATTTGGTATTAGACTATTTTATACCAAGTTTTAGCATAGACCATTTGGAGATATAACTCCATTTCCTTTGACCAAGTTAGGCCAAGTTTGAGCCATTTGTCCTTTGGACATCATTTTCATAATTTATAGAACTTTAGGCCTTTTTATAGAACTTTAATCATTGATGTGGATATGTTTCATTACACTCATAATGGAGACATGTACAATACAAGTTATGATAGAAGGGCCACACAAATTATCTTTATTCGAGACCCCTATGGTGAATATGTGGTTTGTGAGATGGATCCATAACCCCCATATAATATTCAATTTGGGGAACAAATCCAAGACCCTCAAGCATAGTATTTGGTGACACCTTCTTTAGGTTGGTTAATGTATGATTTTTACCACCTCATTGATCATGGCATCTAATCCCCCACCTATATAATTAACCCTTTTTTGGCTTTTTCAAGGAAACAAGCTCCATAATGCCCTACCATTTCTATTATATCACTTCATCCTTTGGCTTGTGCATTAATATAAGCTCTATAATTCCCTACCATTTCTATTGCATGACCTCATCCTTTGGCTTGTGTGAGCAACCAAAATCCATAATGCCCTACCATTTCTATATCGAGACCTCATCCTTTGGTTTTTGAGATTAACCAAGATCCACAATGCCCTACCATTACCATTATAGGACCTCATCCTTTGTCTTGTGCAAGAAATCAAGCTCCATAATTCCCTACCATTTCTATTCCAGGACTTCATCATTTGGCTTATGCAATCAACCAAGTTCCATAATACCCTACCATTTATATACCAAGACCTCATCTGTTAGCGTATGCAAGCAATCAATATCCACAATGCCCTACCATTTCTATAGTAGGATTGTGTGATAAACTAAGCTTTATAATGCCCTACCATCACTATTCTAGGCCCTTCCATGTATAGTAACTCATTATCCCAACAATATTATCCAATCATAACTCAATGGGTCATAATTACTATCATAGGCCATAAACCAACCTTTATCAAGTCTATCATTATCCAACCACCAACCATTATTCATCCATTTCCATCCATTCCCCACTTTAGAAAACCCCTGCTAATTATCCATCCCCAACAAAGCCAATCATTACCTCTCCAACTGAGCCAATCATTTGAAAACCAAGATATGTTCAAAACTGGTATTTTGTAATTGATTACGAACCAAGGCCAAGAAAATCAACCAAGATATGTTATTTTTTGAAACAACCATTTTTGATAAGTCAACCTGTGATGAATCACCTTTTGATACTTTACTCGTCATTGAGGAATCTCACTATGATAAGCTAGTCTTTGCTGAGTCACTTCTTAATGATTATAACAACCTTTGGGAAAATCATTATCTTGACCATATGCCTATTTTCAAAGAGCCTACCCTTGACAAGATAGTCCCTAAGGAGTTATCTCTTGACCTTTTTCCTATCATTGAGGAGTCTCACTTTAACAAACTAGTCTCTATGGAGCCCATCATGACATCACAAGTCATTACTTGTCCAATACTAAACATTAAACAAGACATCATTATAGAATCATCCACACCAAATGAAGAATCAACATTAAATCTAGGTTCTATTTTTGAACCAAAATCATATTTGGCATTAGAAGTAAAATCAATGTCAATCTCAACATTAGATTTAAAGTCCTTTGAGTCAGGCTTAGCTTTAGAATGAGAATATGTTTATGGTTATTACCATATTGGTTATGCATGACTCTTAGATCAGTTTGAATATATTTTTGATCCTTTTAAAATTATTTAGGATGATTAATTCAACTACAATACAAGTTCTCCTAGTATCTTATACAAGGATTGTGTGGCCTCTTCTCATTCCATTACCATTCTACATGCCATTACCACCAACCAACTATCCATTATATTTACCTTCTACCTCCAACAAGTGTCAATTAGGACCAATAGAATCACACCTTGTTGAACTACATCCATGGTGACATATCAATTGAATAACATTAGGGAGTCCAAGACCACATTTATTCAAAAGAAGAAAAATCTCCTCGTGAAACCTTTCTGAAGGTGATAAGGGGAAATCAAAGTCCAAACTTAGCATCTTCTATTGAAACAATTTCAAAGGCACTAGAAGAGAATCAAATTCAAATGTCAACATTCCTTAGTGAAACCTTCTCAAAGGCACTTTGGGACAATTAAGACAACTTAATTGGTGAAAACCTCTTTGAGGTGCCAATAGCTGAGCATAAAATTTCTTCTCTTCTTGATGAAGACATTATCAAAGACAAAATCAATATAGCTTCCAATCTATAGCATAATTAGATGGTAGATACTCTTAGACCCAAATAATAGAAAATTTTAGTGGTCCTATCGAGAGCATATTCAAAAATATTTAGCCCCACCACAAACAAAGTTATGTCAAATCTAGAATCAGTATCAATTACCAAAGAATATCACGAACAAAGATACCTTATCTTTATGTTTGAAGTAGATAGAATCAATGACCAACAAAGATCACAACAACATTATATAAAACTAAATATGTAACTAGTTCTTGATAGAGTAACTATTTAGAAGAGGTATGGGATAGCAATTTACATGATTGACTATTCTATTTGTATCATATGTTGATCAGGACGTGCATATCCACATCATCAAGAATAATAGAACTATTTACCCAACCAAAAACTATACCCTTGTCATAGACCATACCTTAGATAGAAACATATACTTTGCCAAAAACCATACCCTGGTAGAAAACCATACCCTAGCTAAAAACCTTTACCTTACCAAAATATTTACCTTATCATTTACATTCGCCAATTCCTCTTACATACCTTGCCATTTACCTTGTCTTATCACTAGGGGGAAATCATCTTACCATTATACCTAATTTCCATCCCATCATCATTCTTAACAATGCTATATCATATACTATTTTACCATGTCATCCCTACTACTAACTAAAGCTTATTTTTAGCTACCCTAACCAACCCTTTTGATCTTGGTTCCTTTGGATCTTCTCACACCTTTTGTAAGGGGATTTTGATCTAGTTTTAGTAGTTTTAGATTTCCATGTTTAAATGATAGATTATGAAAGTAGTGTGATAATGGATATGGCAAGTTATCTTTCATTCACATTTAACTAGTGCTATTGATTATAATCACCTATGGGTAAATCAGTAGTCTATCTTGTGTTACTAATTATAACTACCTATGCAAAAATTAGTACCATAGACCTATGTCATTATTTCCTAATTATAACCACCTATGGGAAAATTAGGAACAACACCCTTTTACCATGCATTACCACATCACCTTACCCTTACTATTTTCATTTGCCTTACCATTTGACTCAAGTTGAGAACTTGTTGTGACATAGTCGGTTCTCACCACCTTTTATGTTGGTGGAACTATTATGACTGAAGATCCTATTGGGATTATGTAGGTCACACTCCATTCACATTATGGTCATCTCAAACCCCCTTTGCCATACATTCTCACCATTTTGTGAGCAACCTAAGCCAATGCTCTCACCATTTTTTGATTGGTATCTTATCAATCTCTAATGAGTTAATATACCTCAAAATTTTCAAAAACATTCAAAAAATTTAAAATCCAAAAACATTTGTCATGTCTAAGCCTAGTTAGTCATCCTCAATCTACCCTACTAGGGTAAATCTATTGTTAGGATGCTTTCTTTTGATTTTACTTTCAATTTTTTTTATGTTTGTTTATTTATTTGTTTGTTTGTTTATTTTCCTATTTGTTTTCTTTTGTTGTTGTGCCTTGACTCGATATATATGTACTCATTGGGTGATTCCTTGCACATTATTCTTGAGTCTATCCATATTCATATGTCAACATTATCATCATGGTTTTTATCATCAGTGTATTATTTTCAATTGTTTATTAGATCAAGAGTCAATATTTCTACATATTTTACCAAAGTTATCATGGTGTCTTATATCATGATGCATATTGTCAAGTGTTAAATCAAAAATCAGCTCAAAAAGTCTTACAAGCAATAGAGTTGTAGAAGTTTCTCCTTGGTAACCTTGGCAAATCCTCTCACCCTCCTATATCAAATTAAACCCTTTAACCATTATAGTTTTATCAATGCTAATAAGGATGAGCATATCCACATTGTTAGTTACAATTGAATCATTTACATTGATTAATTCTTATTCTTCTATTCATCTCTTTCATAACTTTGTGCATCCTTGTGTGCCTAGTTGGTTATGGCTTATTCAATTATAAGACCATCACATATACATTTTCATGTGCTAATATATAATCTATGCAATAGGTTTTATCCTTGAGTTATGATTTTAAATCTACCCTACTAGGGCATAATCACATCATTTTTATGGTAGTCATCTTAATGATTATTACCACCTATGGGCAAATCATTAGTTTGACTCATCAGACCTAATTGGGTCATATATCATTGCCACTAATTATAACCATCTTTGGGAAAATTAGTGTCTCCACATTTATTACTAATTATAACTACCTTTGGTCAAATCAGTACTTTTTAAATTAATGCAGACAAGTATTTTCTTGATTGGATTAATCTCACCCATGGGTTAATTTCATTCTTATTCTTACTTATTTTCGAGGAACCATCCATCAACTATATGTGATGGCCACTCCCTTAAGGGGGCATCATTATAGGCTTCCCAAACATTATTTGGAGATTTTTCTTCAATCATTATATTATTTTAGGCATACAGGCCTTTTTCATTCTTTGAGAAGATGTTACTATGTTTATATCTTGAAAGATCTTCCCAAATAGGGGCAAACTATAGATACCTAAAACTAGCCACAATTGGATTTCGATCAAACTTTAGAATGATTCATACCAACCATTACAAATTAAGCCTAGGAATTATTGAACATCCTAAATTTAATTACACAACATTTTTCAAAGATCAGAATCGCATTAAGACATCCCTAATTAAGGTATCCTATTGTATGCAGCCATAATCTATCATGGATTCATCCCTAAGCACCTTATAGCATTAAAATATTCAATTTGTCCTATGGACCTATTAAGTGGGGTACATGAACAAATATCAAATCTTGAAAGAGCTAAAAGGCTAATCAAAGTTAATTAATAAGCTAAACCAAATTAAATGTCCAGTTGAATTATCCATGTGCAATTAGTGAATTAATAAAAAAGGAAATGCAAAAATGAAAATATCCTAGCCTTTCATCATGACCTTTATGAGTTTTCAAGATCTTTGAAAATATCTTAACTTATCTCATTTTGGATACCCATGCCTATTCATTGAAAATCATAATTACTTGACAACTATTAACTCTACTGGGGTTATATTTGACTCACCTAGTTTAGGTTTGAACCCATTTCAAGCCTTAACTCTACCTTGACTCACCTTGGGTTGGGGTTATATGCATTTTATATATATATTTCATTTACTATTGAATTTTAATCTACTTTTGTGCAAATTTATCATACACAAATGACTTCAAAGCTTTGACAAGAGTAGTATTATAATGTAAAAATTGCCTTGCAAGCAATGTTATAATGCCAAAATCTTGAGCCAAGTAACATCAAGGAGATAATGATCCATCAAGATTAATTTTCCAAATACTCTTTGATGTATACGCTGAGCAAGCCACTCAACAAAGCATTTAGAGCTCCCAAGGAAGGTAAAGGATTTATTGTCTTTTATGTTTTATTTGTGTTTTTCATTTGTATTTTGTCATTAATCTCCCCCTATAGTTATAGGCTTGGAGTGTAAGTTTTAGTATGTTTATTAAAGTTTTTATTGCTTTAAATAAAATGTTACTAACCTCCCTTCTTGGATTCCTATGATCACACATAGTTGTTTCATGTCTTTATTTTTTAAATTTCCATTATTATCAGATATGATGGTGTGAGGAATCACAAAATGAAATATTATTTGATTAAGAATTAATTTTGAAATATTCATTCTAGTAATTTAACAAGGGTCATATCTTATACCTATTTTGTAAATTATTTTGTGGCATTAATGATGAATACATGGCCATATTATGTTTGAGGTAATTTACCAATGAGATATAATCCATACATAAATAATGGCCAATGAGACTACAAGGTTTAAATTTTATCTGGAGGATAGTAAATTGGATCATCATTGAGTTGAAAATGATTTCACTTTTTATCAAATATTATTGCATATTTTTCAAGGGTAGACTAAAATTATCCCATTTATTAGCATTTTTAGGTTGTAGCATGTCTATTATAATTACCACCATAAATGCTCCCATGTGCTTTCTTAAGAAGAGAAGGAACTTCATCTTGAGTAAAATAATATATCAAGGTACCTTAAACATTATGATAATAAAAAATATCATGTCTAAGGACATATTTTCAAGCTTACTTGTGGACTTTGGTATTTTCATGAGAATTAACCTCTAGAGGTAAGTATAATATTTAATGAATTGGATGATATCTTTATACCATGGGATTTTTTGAGTAGTGATTTCCTTGATGTGTAAAATCATAGATTTATCCTTAGATTTTTATGTAAATGGACATTTCCTTATGTGTATAAGTAACTATGAGGCATGTAATGCTTTATGAGGATGAAAAAGAGAAGCGAACAAAGTAAGATAATCAATTATAGCATTGTGCTCTCTTTGATTATTTAAATGGTGAAAGATGTAATATCTTTGGCAAGAGTATAGATAAGTTGATGATATGTAATTATATTTTAAATTTTGAATTTATATTCACCACTAACATGATGA
Organism: Torreya grandis; assembly: GCA_037957365.1. Taxonomy (NCBI): domain Eukaryota; kingdom Viridiplantae; phylum Streptophyta; class Pinopsida; order Cupressales; family Taxaceae; genus Torreya; species Torreya grandis. The sequence goes on from JARHVA010003981.1 coordinate 191,344, forward strand.
CATATTAGTTGTGAATATCAATGCAAAATTGAAAATATAATTGCATATCATCAACTTATCTCTACTCTTGCCAAAGAGATTGCATCTTTCACCATTGAAATAATCCAAGAGATAACAATGCTATCATTGATTATCTTACTTTGCTCACTTCTCTTTTTCATCCTCATCAAGCATTACATGCCTCATAGAATATCCTAAGGCATGTAGGTATGGAATGTCTAAATATATGGTTGATTGCATCCCTAAGATGAGAGCTTTGTATTTATCCATGTTATTAGTCACTTAAAAGTTTAATTGAAAATTTAAACCAATTATTTATCCATGAGGGTCAGCTAAGACATAGCCTGCCCTAGATTTTTAAAGGCACTTGACTCCATTGAAGTGAAGTGTCTAAGTTTTTTCATGTAGATCAATGGCAACTTCAAGTAATTATTCTATGATGACTTTAAATTTAGGTTTAGAAACTAATATTTTGTTATTTTTAAGGGTTTATGAATCAAAATCAATCATGAAGTTATGAGATTTATCTTTAAGACAAATATCTTTCTTAATACATTCAATAAATAGGATATGTTCATCAAGAAGAGTATTCCAAAGGTGACTCATAGCTAGGATGGGAGTAGAATCTAGTTGATCAATGATCACTTGGCCTTTGAATAATTTTTGGGTAATAATTATTAATTTAAATTACATTAATAGTACCATCCGTTTTCCAATTCTGTCTCTGAGTAGGAAAACCTTGGAGAAAAAGTGATGAAGGGGATCAAAATGGATGATGATATTAGTCTGATAAAGCATATAATGCTAAAGTTTTTTAGTTAAAAATTAGATTTCAATATAGTCACATTACACTTTCATGTAATGGGTTTTATAATATATAAAGGCATGACTGATGTATCAAATATTGTAATCTTTTCATGATTCATCTTGTTGTGAAAGCGTTTTCCCAATGGATTTGGGGTTAGATGATGTATACAAGATGAGAGAGAAATAACTAGAAGGTGGTTAAAGAATATGAGGATGAAGTAATGATTCTTTCATATTGTCAAAATAATTTTTGATATGTATTGGGCCATTCAATAGCAATACCTTTCTTAAGGAGATATTTTACCAACTTGATGCAGTGAGCCATCTCAAGGATAAATCAATGGATTGCCCCAAGTTCTAAAGATGGGTCTGAATGTCAAGAATAAATAAAAATACAAGCACATGGATGATAGCATTTATTTTTTTGGGATATACATCAATCCCTCATACATAAACTAATAATCATAAGAGTTTTCTAGAGTAACACCAAAAACACACTTGTAAGGATTAAGTCAAACTTTATATTTGATGAGAGGATTAAAGATGATAACAAAATCATGAATATGGTTTCCATGATGCTTGGACTTGGAGTTAAGGTCATCCACATAAGTTTTGTATATTTTATGAATGTGAAATATATGGTTCATCACATGTTGACTTGGAAATAAGGTCATCCACATAGGTTTCACCTATTTTATGGATATGAAATATATGGGCCATCGCATATTGATAAGTGGTTCCAATATTTTTTAAGTTGAAGAGCATTTTAACATATTGATAAGGTCCACGTTAGGTGGTAAAAATAGTTTTATATTGATCTTTAGGATCAATATGAATTTTATTATATCCTTAAAAACCATCCATGAGGGAAATCATATCACATCTAGTTGTAGAGTCAACAATGGGATTGATTAATGGTAAGGGGAAATTATCTTTAGGATGTGATAAGTTGATATTATGAAAGTCAATATAGATGCGAATGATAATAGTGACTTTATTTCAATTGGGAAAAATGTTGGATACCCATTCATAATAATCTATAGGTTTGATTAACTTAGCATCTAAGAGCCTAATAATTTATTTGTGACACAAGGTGGAAATATCAAGAGGAAACTTGCATTGTTTTTGGCATACAAGTTCTACATCCAAATATGTGATGATGTTATGGATGACTATGTCAGGGTCAATGTTGGTCATGTATTTATATGACCAAGTAAAGGCTCCAAAATATTTGTTTAACAATATTCTAAAATTATGTTTCTCTTTAGGACAAAGTTCATTAGAGATCAGAATTAGTTTAAGAGAGGTAGTTATGTTGTAGCCAATGGCAAACATTTCTTTAATGAGAATGGAATTTCTATCTTGGAAATGATATGGACCTAGAGGAAGATTTGAAATGGGATGTGTTATGGGATCAATTCTAACAATAAAATTATTAACGTAAGGGCCCTTTTCCTAAAAATTACCAAGCTTGTGATGTTGGAGAGGAAGTTGAGGCTCTCTAGAATGAAGTAGTTATAATATAGCTTCATCACTAGTAAGCATAGGTAAAGGTCCATAGTATTTGACATCTAATTCAAAGTCCACAATCTTATTTCCTTTGTTTTAAAACTCATAATGTATTTATCTTACAATAATAGCCTTAGCATATAAGGTAATTTTATAAGGTGAAGTAAAATGTAAGGAACTAGATTGGATGGTATTGGCTTGCTTGATATAATTTGGTACAAAAGAGTGAGAATGAATTGTATCATGTCAATCAATATAGTCAAGTAAATAGTATCTAGAATAAATTACATCATGCTATCTGATATAGTCAAGTATATAAGAGATAGAATGAACTACATTAGGATAGCTGATATAGTTAATAAAAAATGAACATGTTTGATTGTATCAAGTTGGCCGATGTATTCAATTGAAGGTAGGAAAGCTAAGAGTAATATATCACCACTAGATGATATATGGCTGATGTAGTCTAGGACTGAAGGTTGGATTATATTGGGTTGGTCAACACAATTTGAAGGGTGAGATGTAGATTGAATAGTATCAAGTTAATCGATAGAATTGTCACTAGGTGGAGTTGTATGAATGTTATCAAGCTGGCCAATGCCATTAGATGTGGGAAAGTGATAATTTCTTCAACAACTCATTAAGTGTGTATCAAGGATGGGTTGATAGGAGCAACATGACATTAAGGTTTTAGTTCAATTTCACTAGAATCAACAAATATGTGAACCATGTGAATGTCCTAGTTGAAGGCATGCATTTTAGAAAGCTTATTTTGATAATGAATTATGTTTGAGTATCATGATTGAGCTTGGGCCATAATTTATGCATTATCTTATGAGGGAGAGATATTACATGCATAGGAAGTTAACTAAATAGTTTCATTAGAAGTGTATGTAGTGGAGATACCTATGTTATTTAAAGGGCGAGGGGACATTCCTAAAGGGTCCTAAAATAATTTGGATATCCCATAGTCATTGCAAACAAAGTCATATTCTATGTAATTAGCTTAATTAGAATTACATGAGGGAGGATTATTAGTATTTTCATCAATCAAAAAAATGGTCCTATCTCATGGAAAAAGAGAAAGAAGAAGTCATTATGAAATATAAGGAGGTAATCTCTTGGTATTACAAGTATTTTACAACTCATTGGGTTCATCATCATCTCAATCCATGAGAGTAACATGTAGATCAGGATTTAAATTGACAACTAAGTAGAGGTGGACTATTAAGATGAGAAATAGTGGGGATATGATATCAAGTTATAGGATTAGGAAGTTGAATACCCCTAAGGTTGGGATCTACTTCATGATTTTAATGTTTGCCATTATTGATGAACTTCATGCATTGGCTACCAAAATATGTGATAGATCTCATGTAATGAGCCTAAGGATGATGTAAAAGCACATTTGAATAAATTATATCTAAAACCATAAGCTTGGTGTAAATTATTTTGTCTTTGATAGTGAGAGGGAGCCAAATGTAACAAAAAGGCTTTTGATTGGTTTTATCAAATCCATGATAAGTAAGTCTAGTGTGATTAAGATTATATTTGGAGTATATAAGTTGTTAGAGTAGCCAAAGGGATGTAACATTAATTCTAGAGTGTTCATCCACCAATAATTTCCTTATTGAGGTATCATTGATCACATCTTAATAAAGAGGGGTGGGTCATCAGCTCAAAAAAAGTATTTCACCATTAATCATGTAATCTTTGGAAAACTCTATGGAGGGTTTTGAACAAGATTTAGAAATGATTTTGATAGTATAAACTTCCATATGTGCAGGACCATCAAAATTTGGTATAGGCATTTTGGATTCACTAGATAGGGGCTCTTCAATGTCTTGCAATTGTTGCATGTAAAACTTGTGACGATAAGCATAAGTTATTGGTAAGTCAATTAGAGTGATTTTTCAAGGCATTGAGTTGACCTCCTATATAAAATTACATTATGGTTTATATGTGGAGATAAAATGAGGCTTATTTAATTAGTAAGAATGGTTTTAATAGCAATAATGGGAGAAGGATTGGTAAAACTAGGTTGAAAATCCAAAGGTGGAGTTGGTTCATCACTACTTTTGTGGTCCAAAGATGAAGTAGGCTTGGTAGTAGTATTTTTAATAAGTTCATCTTTAGTAGAATGCTTCTTAGGTTTTATGATAGGATATTTATGAGTGGACTTACAATTGTAGTTAACCTTTTCTAGATTCACATATTAGGAATTAGTGTAGTATTAGTCATAGTCGTCATCAATAGCATAAACATTTGCATGGGAATGTTGTGTATTGGAATCTATTTGTTGAGAAGTTTTTTGAAACTTTTGATTGGAAAATTTGGAATTGTAGGTTCATTTTTTGGAAGCTTGTTGATACTCATTATGATGTTATTTGATTGTAGCATCATGGTCAAAATTTTCTCTGAACATAAAAGTGACCACAAATTTTTCAAGGTTACGACATGTTTCATGATAGTGACCAATGTCATAATGGAACCAAAAAAACTTGTTAAGTTCATATGATGGTGGATCATTAGTAGTAATATAAACAAATAATTTAGATGGATATAATAACTTCTTAATTTCATACATACTTATTTTAATGGTAGGAGGGAAGTTGATTATATGAGGTAGATACTCCTGCTTTGGGTTGAGGAAGCTTGGTGTGAGGATTAGTGGTGATTGCATTGGTTATGTTATGGAAAGATTCCTTTTTGGTAATTTTAGAAGGTTTAAATTAGGTCATAAGGAAGTCTTTCCTTTTAGATTAGATTGATTAGTGTCCTCTTCTATGGTGTGAGGAAAAATATTCCTAACCTTGTATTGAAGAGGGGATTTAAGAGCAGTAACAAATAGTTTGAAAATATTATCATCACTAATATTGTGGCCCACTTTATGATCTAAAGACTTCCATTGTTTGATGAAAGTTTGAATAAATTCATTAGGTTATTTCTTAGCATTAATGAAATGTCTAAGACTATTTTTAGGAATATCATTATGTTGGAATTCCTTAAATATATCATTGACTAAATCCTCTAATTACATAATGTAATGTCTAGTGATTTTGTTATACCATTTTAGTGCATCTCTTATGAAGGTTTTGGATAAAATTTTGGTGGTAGAAAAGGTATTAGTTTAGACCCAGTCCTTAAAGAGATTACCAAAATATTTAAGGAAGAAAACGTGATCCTTTGTATAATATGTGATAGTTGGAGAGATGTTTCCAATGTCTACAGACATATGAAGGGATATAAAGATTCATTTCAAATATTTTAAATCATCTTTTTATGCATAGGAGGTTAAGGGATGATATTCCCATTAGTATATCTAAGAGGAGGATGGAAAAAAAATTGATTTGATTGAGACATGATGACCTGATATTGTTGGTTAGCCATTTAAAAAATGTGATTTTGTATTTGGAGCATGTATGAGCTATTAGATGCTTGCATAATGTTTATTTATTGAACCATTTGTGAAATGACTTGGGTTGTATCAATAGGTGGATTATAATTTGAGGTATTAAGAGGGGGATTGCCAACATTAGGATTGGGAGGAATTTTCTAAACATTAGTGTTAAATTCCACACTTATGATAGAGGATTAATGGAGTTGTTTAAAACCACCATTTTTGAGTGAGGTATAAAAAATATTATCATCAAGATTCTTAAATATGTGGGAATCATCTACATCATCAATTTGGTTTCTTTTAACCATGTTACATGTGATAGATCTAAAATGATTTTGGGAGAACTTACACCATGAGGAGTTGTCTTAAATGGTGGACAAGGTAGGAAGAAATAATAGCCCATTTAGAATCTGAATGAGTTGAGTTTAGCTATAAATATTTTAAGGGGTTCCATAATAATGCTAAATAGGTTAAAATCTGATAGTAAAAATTTAATGGGCACAACAAATAGATGGTATTATCCAAGCCAATGTAGTTAATTTCTAGATCTTTCAAGAAATATTGTATTTGTTGGTTAATGTAGTATAGAAAGACCATGTGGCACTACTAATAGCTTATCATAATAGAATGTATTGGTCTGGTTGATGTAGTATATTATCTACTGGGAAAAATTAGATTATATTGGGTAGGTTGATGTAGTCATATAGGTAATATTTCAAAAATTAGATTGTATCAAGTTGGTCGATGTAGTCAAGTTTAAAAGAGTTGGAAATAATAGATTGTATCAGATTAGTTGATGCAGTCAAGGGTAAATGTAGGATAATGGGGGAAAAAATGGGGGGTATAAAGTGACACTTTTTCAATAGTTTAACTTGGAGAGAATGTTAGAGACACTTTGAAAAATAATATGACAATGACATAAGAACATGAATTCTAGAAAATTGAATGTAATTTATAAATATATAATTTTTTGCAATACCTAGATGATAAAAGTGTGAAAAATAGATGCATTTATGACAATAGGTTGGTCATTTTTTGTGAAATAATAAGGAGATTGCATGTGTACATTTTTTGAGTACACAAATGATATTTTGTATGAAATTTCATATATGGATAGGTGAAATGTCAAAGATTGTTGAGAATAATTTTTATTAATTTTTAATTTTATTATATATATATATATATATATATATATATATATATATTAAATAATTTTACAAGTTAAAACATCTGGAAAATTGAAACTACAACTCTACAAACACAACTTTTTGACCTTAACTTCATGAAAATCAATTTTTTTTTAAAGCATAATTGACAATGTGTAGATTGTTGAGATATAATTTTTATAAGCATTCAATTAATATTCAAAAAGTTATAAGGTAATTTGTGATGATACGTATATATTCCATAATGAGGTATATTCTGTAGAAATTAAGTAATAGTTATAAATAATATTCTAACAATAATATATATATATATATATATGTTCTAAAACTACACTTTCTCCTCTACAAACCCATATAATTTTTTTTTTAAATAATAATATTTGCCTAATCAAATATGTCAAAAAAGATAAAAAAGAGTCCTAGATTTCTTCAAAACTAAGTGAGTTGCTCCATGACTAGTTTCAAGCTAGGTTCAGACCTCCCCAAGCCTATACCCATGGCAACTTTGGAGGGAAAATGCAAAAAAAATATTGAAATGTTGAAAGGATGCACCCCCTTTAAAAAGGATTCACACCCTTTGAAAAGAAATTTTTGTGTGTTTTTTATAATTAGAGTTAGTTTTTTTGCATTTAAAGATGTGCATGGGTTTTTTTTATGGTTTTGTTTATGTGTGCAGTCTGAGGTGGTTATTTTTATTATGTTGTTGATTTTTTATTTGTGTTTTCAAGGATATTATTTTACTAAATATAAAAAAATAGGGCCACTCTACATCTTATAAAATTTATTCTAGAGCTATAGGAGTTACCATTTAGAAGTTAGTTTTTCAAAATCCAATCTGGTCAATACTTAGTTTTCATAATTTTAGGATTGGAAGATAAGATGAGAAATGAGGTTACAAATCATGTTACATATGTAATAGATATATACCATTTATTATGCCCCATATTCTACCTAATTAAGTAGTTTCTACCTACTTTACTACTTAAGTATGCCCTACCTAATTGAATACCCAAGTTTGAAGGTGGATTCCTAAATAATTTGTGGGTTTTTCAATCAATGGGTATATCAATATATGCACAAATGACTTACTTGTATCATGTTACTTGTAACATGCCTATAGTCATGATAATGTAAGTCACAAATGACACCTATCACATATCTATTACATATATGTATTTATTTAATGCATACATAACATCAACCTGTAGTCAGGATATGATAACTTATACCAAACATGAACATAGCTAGTCACCCTAATAGACTCCATTTAGAATAGAATAAATTGAGACACCATTCAAAATTCATTCTAAAAATATATAATTCACTCTAATATAAATTTTATACATATGGTCAATCCATGCATTATTCCAAAGTCGCATAGAATAAAGTCATGTTCTAACACTCAAAATTCACATAGGACACTCTCTCATTAACCCTCATCAACCCTCGTATTCATTTATAATCTATATTCACTCCCTCATCGGTTCTCATTATACCACATTATCCCTAATATATCCCTCATTGGCTATCATCATTCTTAATTATTATTAATCATTCCCTCATCAACCCTCATCATCCCTAGTCACTCCCTCATCATCTTGAATCATCCTTCATTACCATTAATCATCTCTAAACACTCCCTCATCAATCCTCATCAACCTTAATCATACATAATCACTCTCTCATCATCCTTAATCATCCCTCATCATCCTTAATAACTCCCTCATTAACCATCATCATTTCTTATCACCCCTAGTCAATCTTTCATCATCTTTCATTATCCCTCATGATCCTTAATCACTCCCTCATCAACATTCATCATCCTTTATCACCCTCTCCTTATCTATCCTCATACCTCATTGTCCCTAAACATTCCCCCATTGGCCGTCATCATACCTAATCACTCCCTCATCTAATAGAGTGTGTTTTAAGCTACTAGTCAGTAGAAATTTGTTTCAGACTGAACAATATCTTTTACAAATAAATCTTGAATGGTGTTTCAATTCTTTTTATTTTAATTGGAGTGTACTAGGGTGATTATTCTTATTCATGTCTAGTAGATTAGGTAGGGTTATGATAGATTACTCTAAGGATATTTTTAAATGATTTCCATGGTGGAAATAAGATAATATCCTCTTTGCATTTGCATGTCATAAATTCATTTTTAATGATGAGGGATGATGAAAAATTATGATAGATCAAAAATTTCCTCTTTATGTTTACTTCGTATGAGGTGAAATCCTTCTTATAGACATAGTTATTTTCAAATAATTGAGTGAAATAGCCAGAGAATTTTAGATATTCTCATGTTTGTGAGTTATTCTCAAATAATGATTTGGGTCATGAGTATAAATTATTAGCATTTGTGTCAATGACTTTTTTATGGCATGTTTTATCCTTGCATTAAAATGTTTATGCTTGTTTAAGAATTATGATAGGAAAGTAGAGAAGGGATTGAGTAGAACTACCAATGCTTACATAATTCCTCTTTGGTATGGTCTCCATAATTTATGTTTAGTGTTTGTCATTTAGGTTTCATTTTTAGGGTTTCAAGTAAAAGGTTTAGGATTCAAATTTTATAGTTCAAAGTTTGGGGTTGATTGTTTGGGTTTTGGCATTTAGGTTTTAATGTTTAGGGTTTATCCAATATTATTATTTAGGGTATATGGTTTTGGGTTTAACTTTTTATAGTTTTAGTTTGTGATTTAGGTTTCAATTTTTAAGGTTTAGGGTTTAGTGTTTAGCATTTCAATATTAGGGTTTAGTGTTAAGAATTGAAGGGTCAAGGTTTTGGGTTTTGGGTTTTGGGTTTAGTGTTTAATGTTTAGGGTTTAAGGTTCATGATTTTGAATTTTTTGTTTAGAATTTAGTGTTTAATATTGAGTTTATACGGTTAAATTTGTATGGTTTAGTGTTTAGGATTTAGAATTTTAGGCTTATGGTTTGGACTTTAGGGTTAAGAGCTTACATTTTAGGTTTTAGGGCTTAGGGTCTAGGGTATAAAGTATAGGGTTTAAGATATTAAGGTTTTATGTTTAGGGTATAGTCTTTGGGCTTTAGGTATTATTGTTTTGGGTTTAGGGATAATGTGTTAGGGTTAATAATTCAAGGTTTATGGCATTTATGGTTTAGGTTTAGAGTTTAATGTTCAAGTTTTATGGTGTTTAGAGTTTAGGGTTTATGGTTTAGGGTTAATGGTTTAGGTGTAAATAGAGTGTATTAGGGTGATTACCTACATTTATGTCTGGTATGAGTGACTATATCATGAATACATGAATATGTCATGTATGGGTGACAGCATACCTACATGTAGTACTAAGTATGGGGTAAATGTATGAAAAAATCTATCATTATTATATGTATGTTATAGGTTTAATGTTATAGGATAGCCATTTAAGCATATTGATAGACCCATTGATTAAAAAACCAACAAATTATTTTGAATTCATCTTGAATCCACCTTCAAGCCTTTTACATGAATATCCCTAATCACTCTTTTCTCTATATAGGTGAGAATGACCCCTATCCTTTCAAGATATGGCTTAGCCAATGCTCCTTCTCTTTTCTCTATATAGGTGATAACTCAATATTATGGTTTATGGTTAGAGGTTTGGTATTTAGAAATTTAGGGTTTAAGGTTTATGTTTGATGGTTTAAGATTCATAGTTTAGGTTTTAGTGTATAAGGTTAGGGTTCAAGTTTTAGTCTTATGGCTTACAGATTAGGATTTAGGGATTATAATTTATATTTTATGATTAAAGGTTTGGGATTTATGGTTTTTGGCTTAAGGGACAAAGGTTTTATCTTTTAGGGTTAGAGGATTAGTGATTGGGGTTAGGTTTTTAGGTTTATGGTTTCATACTTAAGGTTTAGGGTATAGGATGTAAGGTTTAGGGTTTTGGTATTGGGGATTTGGTTGAAGGTTTGGGATTTAGAACTTAATGTTTAGTAGATAGGGTTTGGTATATATTGTTTAGGGATTAGGGTTTATAATTTTGAGTTTAGTGTTTATTGTTTAGAGTTTATGGTTTGCGTTTGGCATTTTAGGGTTAGGGTTAAGGGTTTAGCGATTTAGGTTGTGTTTAAGGTAGTGGGTTTTTGGTTTTTGGTTTGGGTTTAGAATTTTTAGTTTATGAGTTAATTTTTAAGGTTTTTAACTTATGGTTTATGATTTTAGGATTGACATTAATAGTTTATGGATTAAGTGTAAGGGTTTAAGTTTTAAGTTTAGAGTTTAGGATTTAGGATTCAGAGTTTAGGGATTATATTTTAGCTTTAGGGTTAGGGTTTAAAGTTTAAGGGCTTAGTTATTAGGGTTTTGGGTTTAAGGTTAGTGGTTTATGGTTTAGGGTTTAGAGATTATATTTTGGAGTATAGGGCCTAGGTTTTTAATTTAGGGTTTATTATTTAGGGTTTGGGATTTACATCTTATGATTTAGGGTTTTCGGTTAAGTGTCAAGTTTTAGTGTTTAGGTTTAGTGATCATGGTTTAGGGTTTTTTTAGGGTTTGGGGTGAAGTTTTTAGGGTTAAAGGTCTATATTTTAGTGTTTGGGATTAGTTGTTTAGGTTCTAGCATTTATATTTTAAGGTTTAGGATTTAGGGTTTTAGGATTTAAGGTTTATGGTTTTGAGTTTGAAGTTTTATGGTTATGGGTTTGTGTTTTAGGGTGAAATTATCAATTTTTAGGGTTTAATGCTTAGGTTTTAAAGATTAGAGTTTAGGGTCAAGAGTTTACAGGTTAAGGTTTAGGGTTTAGGGTTTGGGGTTTGGGGTTTGGCATTTAGTGTTTAGGGTTTAATATTCTTGATTTTTAATTTTTTTAGGGTTTATTGTTTAAAATTAAGGGTATAAAGTTAAGGGTTTATGGTTTAGTGTTTAGGATTTAGGATTTTAGGTTTATGGTTTGGGGTTTAGGTTTAAGGGATTACATTTACTTTTTATGGTTTAGGGTCTAGGGTATAAAGTATAGGGTTTAATGTTTTAAGTTTTTATGTTTAGGGTCTATAGTTTATGTTTTATGGATTATTGTTTTAGGTTTAAGGATAATGTATTAGGGTTAATGGTTCAAGTCTTAGGGCTAAGGATCTAGGGTTTAGGTATATTATTTAATGTTCATGGTTTAGGGTTTATGGCTTAAGGTTTGGGGTTTAGGGTTTAAGGTTTAGTGTTTAGGGTTAGGGTTTTTTGGTTTATGGTTAATGGTTTAGGTTTAAATGGAGTGTACTATGGTGAGTATTTACATTCATGTCCAATATGAGTGACCATATCATGACCACATGAATATGTCATGTATGAGTGACCACATACCTACATGAAGTACTATGTATGTGGTAGATATAATGTATGAATGAATGTATCATTAATATATGTGTGTGTGTTTTGTGTGTGTGTGTGTGTGTGTGTGTGTGTGTGTGTGTGTGTGTGTGTGTGTGTGTGTGTGTGTGTGTGTGTGTGTGTGTGTGTGTGTGTGTGTGTGTGTGTGTTATAGGTTCCATGATATAGGATATTCATTTATAGATTCAAGGCATTTATAAGCTAATTCAATTCAATATCCTTCTAAGTAAGCAGATTACGCCATCTAGACCTAAAGAGCCATTGAATTCCAATTCTTAAGAAAGCAATAAAAGAAATTCGTTTATTATCATCAAATATAGTCTCCAAACATCATAAGAAAGATCTATAATAATCATTTGATGAGCTTAGATTAATAACACCTTTTCAAGACCAAACATGCCTATACATAATATTGTAATAGTGTTTAGGACTTAGTCAACTTTTTGGGCATTTTGGTGATCTAATTGGTATTTTGAGATTATGTAAAGGCACCTATGAGTCTTGTATCATTTTCTTGATATTTGCATTGAGTTTTTAAAGTAAATGAGTCCAAAAAATAAGGTATTAATGGACCTCTTTATATCAAGTCCTTAAGAGGTAAAATTTGGCCTAATAGGCCTTTAAAGGGTAGAGTTGTTACCATCTGAGTTTTGAGTTGAATTTATTCATGCACTAAGAATATTTAGTCAAATAATTGATAAAACCCTCATATTATTGTTCAAGAAGTGAAGATGTACAATTGACTTCCTTAGGAGTCAAATAAGGGTTTTTATTAAAGGTAGATTACTGTCTTGGGATTGAGTACCCTATTTTAAGTCATTGAAAGTGTCTTTTGATCTGAATATAGAGGATAAGAAGTCAATAGATAATAATGAAAAATAAGGTCATTATTTTTTTAATACCAATGCTCAAAAGACCTTTTATGATAGACCAAGAGATAGTTTATGGTTAGGAAGAGACCTAATTGCAAGAAAGTTTCTAGAGGACCTTGAAGTAAACTAGGTTGAATAAGTGGAGCACTTACTTTGACACTAATAGGGAATAGTAAAGATTAATATATGGCTTGTGTATTTAGGTAGGGAATGTACTCCTTGGGATCAAGACATGGCTCAATTATTTAATTAGGTAAGGCATACTCAAGTAGATAAAGTAGGTAAATTAGGAATGTAATCCTCAATGGTACAGATATATTACATACGTAACATGATTTGAAACCTTATTTCTCATTCTATCTTTTGATCCTAAAATTTTAAAAACTAAGTATTTACTAGAATGGAATTTGAAAAATTAACTTCTAAATGGTAACTCTTACAGCTTTTTAATCAATTTCAAAATATACAAAGTGGACATAATTTGTTATATTTGGTAAAATAAATTTAAAATGTAAGAATATAAAATATAATGTAATCATTTGCAATATATCCTTGTAAAACACCAAACAGGGTAAAAACCTTTACAGATTATTTTACTAAATATACCCTTGCACTATATCCTTTCAAAACACCAAATAGGAAAAAAACCTTTATAGTCTAAAGGGCATACACCCTTTGGACTATAAAGGGTATATTCCCTTTGGAATACAAATGGCATAACTCTTTAGGGTTGGGGCTGACCCTTTCATGCTTTACATTAACCAACTTAAAATAATCTACTTCTCTTATAGCACTTACTTACTAAGGGTGGATGCACAAAGTTGGGGGATAAAAAACATGACATAATGAAAAATACAAAACATTTTCTATAAAGGGCATGTACCATTTTGAAAAGGGCATATGCCCTTTATAGAAAATGTTTTGTATTTTTCATTATGTCATGTTTTTTATCCCCTAACTTTATGCATCCACCCTTAGTAAGTAGGTGCTATAAGAAAAGTAAATTGTTTTAAGTTGGTTAATGTAGTCAAGCTTAAATTAATTAAAAAGAATATATTGTACTGAATTGGTCAATGCAATCAAGAATACATGTACATGTAAAATTAGACTATATTGAGTTGGCTAATGCAATCAGGCTAAAAGGATGGTAAATAATGAGATTGTATTGATTTAGTTGATGTAGTCAGGGAAGAAAACATAGGGAACTATATTGGGCTAGTTGATGTAGTTCACAAATAGATACAAGGTATAAAATTAGCTGATGTAGTTATAACACAACATATAACTATATGAGCATTGGTTGATGTAGTCTATAATACAAAAAACAATTCAAGTAGAAAATGTAATTTAACTATTTTTTTCAAAACTAAGCTCAAGTAGATGTATTAATAGGATTTTATGCATAGTGTAGGCTCTCAAATATACTTACTCATTCATTGATTAGTGTCAGCCTAATGTTTTAAGGCACTAATTATAAAGGTTAATCATTATTTTATACCACTAACCCTAGTCTTGAAAGTATAGTGAGAGTAGCTTCCCTATAAGATACACTCCTCTTAGGTGCACTACAAAATCAAATAGATGGTTTCTTTCCTAAAGTGAAATAAAAAGGAAATCTTAAGAATTTTTGATATATCATGAGGCACAAAAAAACAAAAATCCATGATTAGTGTTGTACTATGGCTATGAGTATTAATGCACAACCCTCACACCATGATATATATAAATAGACTATTACATAGACCTGAACAACAATCACTGAGTATTTTGAAAACTATTAGAACATAAAAGTCAGAACACAAAACTATCAAAACATAGTTTCTAGGGAAAATGAAATAAATATAAAATAAAGTTTAAAAATTGATGTCAAAAAATAATTTGTAGCATATTTAAATAAATAGGAAATCAATAGTAAATGAATTAAATTATGTCAAAAATAAAACAAACAAAACTATCAACATTGGATGATGTAGTTTCAACACAACATAATTGTATCAGGTTGGCTGATATAGTTTGTGTAAACACAAAATGACTTGGGCTCATTTACAAACATGAAATAATGTGTATCAGATTGGTTGATATAGTTTTTTTACAAATGAAAATAAAACATAGTTACATCAAGTTGGCTGATGTAGTTAAATGAAAGATAAAAATGATATAAAACTATATCAAGTTAGTTGATGCAATTAGCTAAAGAAGAATACTAAAATATAACTTGTTATATACTTAGGGATATGATATATTAATGTATATGTGTTGATGGAGATTTTTACATGTGGAACTTCTCCCCTTAATTAGTTATATGGGTCCAGTATATTAATATACATGAGTAACTTGTGGAATTAGTGCATTGGGTAATGGTCATCCTACATTGGGATTAAGAGGTTAACCATTCCTTATTAGTTAATTAGAGATATATATAAAGGATACGAATATCATTGTAAATTAATAAATCAAGTGTGAAATATTATATTTGTTAGAAGGATATTGGAGGTTGTCTCCTGGAAGTGACATTGTGGAGTCATTCCTTCCTAAAAGTGTAGGTATGGTGTTGCCCTAACTTAAGGGTATTAATTTATTTCTCCATATATTAAATATTTGGGCATCTTGGCCTATCTATATCTATTATGTGGTGTTTATATATATTATCTTATTAATTTTTCTAATTATTATAAGTGTGGATCATAACAAGTGGTATATGAGCATCAATTTAGGCAAAGATTATGGGTAAAACCCTAAGTTTGGAAAATCATTTATATCTTTAAAAAAATTATGAATTTTTTTATATTTTTTATAGTGTTGAATAATATTTCAAGTCATAATTAAAAAACTTGAGGTTTTATGATTAATTTTTAGGTATTTATTATTAGTTTAGAGTTTTTAATAAATTCATCATATCAACCAAAATTTAATGAATTTGTCTTTGAAAATTTCACTAGTTTAGTATCAAAATACATGAAAGCTACAATAGAAGTTTTCGAATGCATTGACATGGTTTACATGATTTGTCATGATTTTATATTTTTTCATAGATTCACTCTATAGGCTAAAATTTTTGGTATTATTATAAAATAATTCCACTGAGGTTGAAATATCATACATGGAAGATAAAGTTAAAAATTTGGATTGTTTAGATCATTTTGTCATGAGTTATTAAAGTTTTAAGGTTTTTTCATTAACCCAAATTTTTTTCTTCTAAATCATGGTTCAAATGGATTATAAATAGTAGGAACATTTGATGGAGGGTGTTACAAAAATTCAAAATATTTTTGATAATTATTTTGTGTAAAAAATTGGGCATGTGGCGAAAGAAGAGATTGATGATGATAACCAAAAAGAGAGTGCAGATGAAGAAGAAGATGAAGAAATAGAGGATGAACATAATTATTATGAGGATGGAGCTATAAATGATTTAGGAGGAGAGGTTGAGTATCATGATGTGTAAAAAGAGGAAGAAAATAATTTTGATGATGGCAATGAGGAAGAGCATGTAGGTGCTTATGAAGAAGAAGAAGAAACATATCATAATAATGATGATTGTGATGAAGAGGTTAAAAATTATGTATAATGATTTTTAGAGGATCTTGAATATGATAAATAAGTATTTGATTATAAGGGATCAAATAATTTAGCTCTAAAGAAATCATAGTCAATTTTTGAGTTTCATGGATGTATTCAAAATATTATGTCCATAAACCCTAGTAGCAAGTATAACTTCATTAACATGTATGTGGCCTAATTTATATAGGTTCAAAAAAATAATATAAATGAGGCTCAAGCAGAGGGTAATAACATTCCATTTTTTGAATATTTGAAGATCATGATGGACAAATATGTTTTGCATTCAGATTTTTTACTTTGGATATACATGGTGTGGATATGGTTAGTGGATATCCATGGTTATATACTTTGATAATTATCAATATTAATGTTTAGAATAAGTTCATGAAATTTTGGTATAATAAAATAAAGGTTACTTTGCAAGATATCATAGTGGGAAAGGCACAAAGAACAATCAAGGTAGATTATGAGGATGAGATTGAAGTAAGTGAATAAGAGCATGAGGAAAATTTAGATGAAGAAATAATATAATTAGAGAAGAACACTTGATCTACTCAATATAAAATGGAACCATCAAAATTGTGGAAGAGGTAAAATAAAATGTTGATAAGGTCAAATTATTAGAAAATTTTGAGGTATATCGATACCCACATCATCATGAGAGGCAATAATCATGGAGCCACATCTTAGAGTGTCATAACAATAATCACTTTGGTTATAAAAGAAATTAGAGTACCAATCATGATGGATACACATCAAATCAGTGGATAAATCACTATGGCTATGCATGGAAGCAAAAGAGTAAATACTATGGTCAAGTATGGAATTAGAGTAGCATAAAAAAATTGGTATATAGAATCAAAGCAAAAATAATTATGCATGAACACCAAAGTGGTATAGTTATGATCATGAATGGAATAAGAGTATCAAAATGGAATTTGTAAATAAGGTTAGAGATTTATCACCTACCAAGATCACATATATGTGGTTAGATGATCGAGCTTGGAGACAAGTGTGTAATGATTTGAAACACACTCATTATTTGAATTCTTCTTAAGTTTTGAGGATGAAACATTTCAAAGAAGTAAGGAATGTTATATACCTACGGATATGATATATTAATGTATATGGGTTGATGGAGATGCTGACATATGGCACACATCCATTTAGTTAGTTATATGGGTCCAATATATTAAGATACATGAGTAACTTGTGGAATTAGTATATTGGGTAATGGTCAACCTACATTTGGGATTATGATGTTACCCATCCCTTATTAGTTAATAATAGGTATATATAAAATATATTAATATCATTGTAAATGAATCATTCAAGTAAGTGTGAATTATTCTATTTGGTAGAATAATATTGGAGGTTGTCCCCTCGAAGTGACATTATGTATTTATTCCTTCTTAAAGGAGTATTGTATGGTGTTTACCTACCTTAAGTATATTATTATATTTATACATATATTGAATATTTTGGCATTGTGTCCCACCTATATCTATTGTGTAGTGTTGAGATATATTATATCCTACATATTTATAATTATTATAAGTGTTGATCATAACATAATTGTATCATGTTAGTTGATATAGTTGAATAAAAGAGAAAATTAAAATATAATTATATTGGTTTAGTCAATTCAATTGGTTTAGAGAGTTAACTTAATGGTAAGCTTCACATTGGGTTCACTATAATGTATGCACAAGTTAGGATTATCCTATAACTATCCTATCTCTAAATACCTAGACTTAGATAAGGTTGATCAAATAGCTCATGATATCTAATGTTCAAGATGTGACCAATGGATCCACATACCTAGAAAAAGGATCACCTATACACACACACACACACACACACACACACACACACACACACACACACACACACACACACATATATATACATACATACATACATACATACATACATACATATATATATATACATACATACATACATACATACATACATATATATACATACATACATATATCTATATATATATATATATATATATATATATGTATGTACATGTATATATATATATATATGCCTAATACACAATGAGATATCTCTAACTATACCTCTAATGTAATTAATCTATATTGCAAATAAGCAAGGTAAGTAGTTGTGCAAGTAAGGTAAACTAAAGGGGAAGGGTTATAATAATAAAAATTGGTAAATTTACATGGTAAATAAATGGGCATCTAGGCTACCTAATAATGGATAAATGGAAATTTAGAGCAACATTATATCCATACTAAGTATAAGTGTATAGAAAACTTAAACAAGGATACACACACATATTTATCTACTAAACAACAAGCAACATCTATCTACAAAATGAAATAAATAAAAGAGCATAATTTATAAGTACTTACCTTGATGGGGACTCATTGAGCCTCAATATCCCCTTAGCCAATGTTTTTTTTCAAGAGATTATTGTGGTTGTGAACACCTCAAAGGATGGACAAATAGGCTATAAGTCAACAAAAGACCTCTTATAAAATCTCCAAGACTTCCACATTAAAATATTCCTTCAAGACTTTTACCTATGACTCCTCCAAATGTGAATAAGGTAGATATGTGAGTGAAAGTAGAGTAGATAAGTGTGAAATAATGTATGTATATGTTTGTAATGAAATATGCTTTGTATAAATAGTGATCAAATACCCAAACCCATGCTAATTTGACAACATCCTCCAGATCAATGCAATTAGGAATTGTTAGATGACATTAAACTACATCAACCAAGCTAAAGTAGTAGAAATTCCAAAAATATAATCTTAAAACTACACTTACAAGGTCGATACATTAAAATAAGGGAATAGGCATTAAACAGATGGTATCAACCTAGTCAATATTGTATAAAATGAGTGAATTGATTAAAGTGCATGGAATAGGATGGAAAGAGGTAGGTAGGAAGGCAAATTTGAGGAAGCTAAACTCAGAATAGGAATGATATGACCATGACATAGATAACAACATCCCTTGTAAAGCATCAAAGGACTACCCACCCTTTTCTTAGTGTACCCTTTAAAGCATACATTGGGAGATTAAATATCGACATGTTACTATAAGAGAAAACATTAGTAAATGATAAAATGAAAAATATTAGGTGTATATATAATGTACCATGTAATTATTTATTTCCTTTAACATGCATTTGTTATGATCAACTACACCATTTTATTAAGAGTTATAGGGTACAATGTATTGAATTTGAATGTCTACCTATTCACAAAATCCAATCATATGATTATTGACACTCTCCTCCATTATCTGTTCTAAAATATTGAATTTTTATCTTTGATAGGTTTTCAACAAGGATATTTAAATTTTTTAAGTGATCAAAGACTTCACTTTTATTTTTTATAAAATAAACCCAAGTTCTATGAGAGAAATCATCAATGAATGTAAGCATGTATTTATGTCTCTAAAAATAAACATTGAGAAATGACATAAGTTCATTTTGAACCAATTGTAATCCATTACTTTCCCTTAATAATTTTCCTTTAGTAAATGGATCCCTATGTTGTTTTCCAATTACGCTACCTAGAAAAAATCCATCTTTGAAACAAAATTATGGAAAACCAATAACAATGTGATGCTTATTGAGGTCCCACAATAATAAATAGTTGAGGTGACCAAAACCATAATGATAAAGTTTACTCAAGTCATAGCATGTGAAATCATGACTTATGAAGGTTAAGTGAACACAAATTATCAAATTTTTACAATCATGTTGGATAGTCAACCTTGCTACTAGCTACAATAGTGGTTTGGTTTTTTATATTTATAATGAAAACATTGGTAGGTGCAAACATTATGGTTTTGCTTTCACCTAAATGTGTTATATAATATATTGAGAGGAGGTTCACATAAAATTTTGGAACAAGGATAAAAAAATTTAATATGCCATTCTCCATCTCAATTATCCCTTTGCCCTCAACAACTTGAGGACTATATTTGCAAAAAAATATTTTAGTTATGTGGCATTGGTCAATATTTTAAAAAATCAAACCATCATGTGTCATATGGTGAGAGGATTTTGAATCTATAATACATTTATACATAAGTGATCCTATTTATATATAAAGTGTTGCTCTTATCTTGGGAGGGATGAGTTACATTTTTTTCATCTCTAGTTCTAAGTATGCCATTTTCTTAAAACATTGATGTTCAGCATGGCCTGGTTTCTTACACCAATTACAAAATTCATGGTTAACATTATAATTTACTTTCATTTTGACTTTTTTGTGACTTAGGGAAGGATTCTATTGATCTAATTTATTTCCCTTAGACATGGGCTTTGTTTTCCCTTTTTGAAAGACCCTTGTCTTTGCTAGATTTGGGATGTGACATCGCATTAGTATCATTAACTAGTAATAATTTTTGCTTATTAACTTTAGGTTAGATTTCCCCAAAAAAAATCATGTTCTCTCTAAATTTTCTCACAAAATTGGTCAAAATTTAGTGCCATTTATGCAAATCCCATAGAGTATTATTGTGTGTAGTAGTTTGAAAAAAAAATTAGTAAAGATTATCAATTTAGACAAAATAATCATAAGTTTTTCATCAGTCATATTTTCACTAGAATTAATGATTAGAATCCTCATACACTTGACTTGAATGATGAAGTGATGAAAGAGTATCTTATGGTTCAAGTAATCTTACATCAACCAAAAATAAAGTGTAATGTATTTGTTTGTGTTTTTGGGTTGTGTTCTCATTTGTGTGAGCTTTTTAACCTCTTATAATGATGTTACAAAAGTATTCTTTTTCCATGAGAAAAGTGTAGAGATGTTTTATCTATTTTTGTCAGTCTACATGGACTATTAAGACATGAACATTTGTCAAAAATGTATGTTCACTTGTGCTAAAAATTATATGATGAACATTTTTGAGTTCATATAACTTGACACTCATAACCTTTGCACAAAATTTTAGATCATTTTGAGCAACACAGAGATAAAGGTATTCCTTCTATTGACCCCCTCTTTGGTGCTTACAAAAAGTGGTATCATATCTATATTTTTTTCTTTGTGGGTTTTTGTGTGTGAAACTCCTATATGAGCTAGTTACAAGCTATGAAAGATAAGTCTATTGAGTGTGTTGTGAGTTATGAAATGGGAGCTTCCATAAATTTGGTGTGGGTGTGAGATAAGTAATGTAAGTTTTAAGGATTTTGAGAGGCTCTATTTTGATTTTATTATAGGTTTTAAAATATAAGCTTACTTATTGATGATATATGGCACATAAAGGAAGATTATCATGAGATATGGATGACTTGATAGATATGTTCAAGGAATTATAAGCAAGACTATATATGATGGAGATGATTTCACAAAGTGGAGATGTAGTTATGAGTGAATATTATGACAAAGAAATGATTATGGGGTTGTTGTCCCCACAAGAAAGTTTAGATACCTTGGATAAAAGGACTAGTTGGAAAAGAGGAGACTAGTAGAGGTCATGGTAAAGGATCAAAACTAGCCATGAGCATAATAGAGAGTTGTATCAGTTTAAGAGTAACTATATGAGACTCTAGAACTCTTTCATGTAATGGAATAATCCTATAGATATATGTGTGAGAGTGTGAGTGTGATTTTTTATTATACCATAATATTTTTTATATTAATGTAATTAAAATCTAAAAAGTATGTCAAGTCTAAGTATGTGTTGAATGTGTCCATGAGTGAATGTCCAACCCGAGCAATAAAGAGATAAAGGTAGTCTTTATGTGGACCCCCTCTTTTGTGCTTAAAATATTAAGTCCTTAATATAGGAATAATTTTTTGGGATAATATTAGGGAGATAATTTTTCAATTAGCATGCCCTCATCTTACTATGCTTTCAAAAAAGTTCCTCTAAGGTAGTATAAACTTTATAAGGTTCCATGACACCTAAAAATGAAACTTCAATTCAAAGGGCACTGGCTGACCAAGGATGCCTCTAAATTTATTATAATTTTTTTCTATTTTTTTATTTTATAAGATCTAAAGGTGAAACTTATCCATTCATTACAATGTGATAGAGGCCCTTGCTAAGTAGAACATCGGTAATGTATCTTTTCTAGCTGAAGTAGTTTGAACTTGACAAGGTTATCTTTTTGTTTACCATTACTAACACATAAAATTGAGTGTAAATAACCCCATAATTTTATGGGAAAAAAATAAAAAGAAGTGTCTCTATAAATACATGTTAAAATGATCATCTAATCTATAAAATCATAGTGGGTTAATCAACCTATGGGCAATTTTTTTTTTTTGAAAAAGTGTTTTTAGGATTGTAGGTGAAAGAAAATATTGTATGTAAATTTTATTATAAATATCTAAAACACTTTTTAAAATGATCATCTCACTGATAAAATCACAATGGTTCAATCACCTTATGACCCACCAAAAAAATTGTACTTTTTTCATTTTTATTAACACACAAATGTTGGTCTATGGCCTTCCCACATACATCAAAAAAATTTGAGAAAGTTTTTTCAACCAAACAAAATGCCCTCTATTTTTCCATTTCACAGTATTTTTTTAAAAATATAACCCTAAATAGGGATATTAGAACTAAATATGTATAAGGAATATGAAAATTGAATTTGAACAAATAATACTACAATAATGCAATCCTACCAAATGTAACTAGAGTTATTTTTGGAAATACTAGGCTAAGGTGTGTTTTATTTGTAGGTGCTCTGATATATGAATTTAAAGTTGTAAATAGTGAATAGGCCCAAATTGTGATAACTATGGAACTTCCTATATATTGTGTGGTACATATAAGCTAAGATATGTATATAGTGATGTATTATATCCTAAATATTATTTATTTACCCCTCACACCATGGATCAGATAAAACTGATAATCACTTTGCCCAAATTGATAGCTCATGTGAGTTTTATAACTACTGAAAAATAGTTCTAACCTAGGGGTTTTCTATGAAATAACTTTATTTCAACCCTTTGTACCCCACTATATTCAATATTTTTTTATAAATTAACATCCCATAAGAGTGAGGTGAGAGAATAATATTTTTTATTTGTATTAAGCCACTAAATCAAGGTTTGAAATCTAAAATGTTAAAAAAAAAAACTACAGATTTGAAAATTAAAAAAATGTCGAAGATGCAAAAAAATAACTAAAAACTACATGTTCAATATTTAAACGTACATGAAAATTAGGTGAATCTTATATGGCTTTGATACCATAGTAAATTACATGAATATTATATATAATTTTGTTATCTACCATAATACAAATACCCACAATATATGCATAAATAAATCTATCAAAGCTTTAAAATAAAGAAACATAGATTCATCAGAGTAGCATAGTTACCTCTTTTGATTAAAAGCAATTATAGACACTATTTATGAATTAAATATCACCTTATTCTTTTACACTTTTCAAATACATATCATGGATGTGTCTTCAATTTCTAGACATTTCTGGCTACCATAAGGCTCGCATACACTACCTCTTTATGCCAAATTTATTATCTCTTATTATAACCAATGTTATTATGATGAATCAGACATTTTATCATGCTCAAAATTTTATAAACTTACTTATCTTCTATTTTTTAAAGTTTTTTACTTGCACTTATTTTATAACTACCTGGGCACTTGCATCTTGGTCAAATATCTAGGTCGATACAAGTGTCATATTTTGATGCAAGTGTCTAGTGCCCTAAAGTCATTCAATTTACAGATGAAATGTATTCTTATAAATTACATTATTGCTTTAATTTGATATTTTATTCAAAGTGATTAGTATAAATACAATATCAATCCTCATTCATTACTCACTTAGCATAGACCTGGAAAAATATTACCTACTCATAAGGCAACTTATCGAAGGCATTTAATCAATCACTCAAGTGAGTAAAGCTTCCTTATTTTATCCTATTTCTATATTAATCATAGTTAAAATGCATCTATAGGTATAAATTTCTAAAGGATCATTATATGAGCCACATTTTCCAAGTTATAAGCTAGGTCATTATTGTACTTATTTGTCATACATTACATGATATACACAAAAGACAAAATGTAGGGGAAAACTACATAAGTCTGAGGCCCTCTTTAGAGTATTGGCTATATTGGAAGTAGTCATTGATAGAGGGGTCTTTGAGGAATCTTGACACCATGTACCCACTAACCCATTTTTCTCATAGCCACCATGAAGATGAAAAATTAGTGTTTTCTTATTTAACAAAAATCAATATTCCATTATCCACATATGAGCACACTAGAGTGAAGGTGACATGAAACCTAGAATATTTTAGGTGGTCGTATCTACTTTTATCAAGTAGTTTGTATTGGATACCTACATCTAAAATAGATAGTAGTGTCGACACAACTATCCTAGGTCAACACAAGTGTCCTCAACTATAGAGGTCATTTTTCTAGAATTAGATGATTGATCCAAAATCCTTTTCCAGTCCACTTATTACCTATTCTAGATCCAAATTTGTGTTATCATTGGAACCAAATATTTTTTTTAATTATCATTATAATAACTAGTATACTTTTACTTTCTATTTTTAGCATATCTCAATCTATTAAATTTAGTATACGTTTATCTAAATTTTTCAATTAATTGCCCTGTTATAGATCTATTTATAACCCTTATGCTTATCATTTATATATTCTTAACCCAAAACCCATAGATACTTATCCAAATTTAAGGTTAAACAACATTATCATAATTCTTTCAGTATAAATAAGTCTCATCCACAATAATCCTCCCCCACTATCCCTAAATGTTATTATTGATGGGTATCATTAATTCCTTCAATTAATAAACTTGATCTATTGATGTTATTTAAACTAAGGATAATGTCCAAAGTTATTTTCAGTAAGGCTTAAGGTTGTAGGTCTTAAGATATGATTGGGGGGTTCATTGTCCTTCTAAATATCTAATCTAATATATCCTAGAAAGTATTAGCTTATTCAATAAATAAATTCAATTATCGAATTAAAACACTATGTAATCTAATCTACTGAAATGAACACATGGACTGGAATAAACACACTCGCTATAAATAAACACACTTGTTGAAGATAAACAAACTTGCCACAAATAAGCACACTTGTTGAAGATAAACACACTTGATAGAAATAAGCACTCTTAATAAAAATAAACATAATTACTTAAATCTAAAATCTAAAATCAACTTTTAGAGGATAAATTATTGTAATTTTTTAAAGTCTATTTATAATTATTGTTGTAAACATGAAATGAATTATTAGAAATTAAAAGTACATAAAATACCATATAAAATATGTTCTTGATTACTGAGGAAAGTGGTCCCTTGCTCATCTTGGGAATAAGAATGAAAGAGGACTCAGTACTTGGAAATTAGAAATTTCTTCATTAATAAAAATAAATTACATAAATGCAATAGTAATCACACTAGAATATTAACTAAATATATTATCTATTTCTCAATTTTTTTTATCTCATCAAAATATGAAGATTTACTTATATAATTTTTGTAATATAAGATCTTTAAATCTTAGTAGTCAACTTATATTTATCAAGATAAATATATTAATTTTAGTGGATCTTTAGAATAGACATTTAAAAATCTAGAATAAAAAGATCTATTGGTTACAAAATATACTATATATCTACTAAGAATGGTTACATAGATCTACTGGATCAATTTACTTATTCAAGACTATGGACATATTTACATAGACAAATATATATGCAAAAAGTATATTTCTGTATTTACTATTTATATTAGTTATATAAATAGTAAGTGACCAAAACAATCTCCAAGTGTAGATCTTTAGTTTTACATGCTCAAATACTAGACTTGAAGAGTCTAGAGTGATTCTATTAAACTTTGAAGTAGTCTAGTGGAGTCTGAAGCAATTTGGTGGAGTCCAAAGCAATTTAGGAGTCTGAAGTAATTCTATAGTAACTTCTGATAGAGTTTGAATCAACTTTGTAGCAACTTATTTTAATAAACCTCAATGTTTGAATAAGTTTATAATAAAGTTACTAGGCTGGGTGGAATGCTTTGATAAATGAAATTGGTTCTTTGAATGAGTTTGTAGCTAAGGACTGGGTGAGTCTAAAGCTACCAGATGAGTTTGAAATAATAAACTGTGAGAGTCTATAACTTCTAAAAAAGTCTAAATCTTGGTCCATAAATTACTATAGGTCATTAAAAGATCAACAAAAAGGTCTTTATTCCTTATAGTTAATTATACATCTATATATACACAAAATGGAGAGACTAAACATGCAAAGAGTTAGAATTAAATAACAGATTGAGTCATTTAGGCATTAGTTATATTGAGTAAGATAAAGCACCCTATTTATTACACTAAAATAAGTTACAAGCCTAAGATCCTTGCATTGTTTAGTCTAGAGGATAGATAATGGAAGAAGAACAAGGATAATTTATAGTAATAATGAGCCATATTTTGGAATCATAATTTATCCTATGATTTACCTTTTATAAGTCCCTTTTAAAAAATCAACTACTACTTGTTCCTTTATAATTTTGAATTTTAGCCTATAAACATTGGCTGAGATCATAGATGTCAAATTCATCAGCCTAGTGATTGTCTTGGGTAATAGTGAAGCCTTGGTATATTCTTACCATATGTTGTCAATTTTGAAATTATTCCTTTGTTTAAGGACCCCATCTATGCCATGGTAGAATGGGAGTCAAAAGAAGTGGTGGTTGGAATCTCATGCCAACATAAATTAGTTCTCCTCATAAATTTTGAACATCCACAATCATATCATTAACCGTTTGTGCCCTTATTAAGCTCTACCTTAGATTAGTTAGATAAATCACCTCTCTTATTTTTAATGAAACTACCAAGGTATCCCAACATCTGATACTGGCTATAAAGACATTATGAAAATGTTGTCTGGTATACAAACCAAAGGAGACCCTCCTATTATACAAAGTCTATAATTAATAATCCTTAATGTTGGGATTCATTAGATAGGTAGTTTTGAAATTGATCAATAAATACTTAGCACTTGAAAAAGTAGGTCTGATACATATCCCTATGGTTATGGATTTTTCCATATATTATTCATGTCTAGATTTCTAAGCTATCTAATTTTTAAAAGTAAAAAGTAGAGCTCTTAGCTAAACTCCCCTACATATATATTTATCATGAATTTATTGTAATCTCCCAAAATCATATTACATAAATAAAAATCACATAAAAAATCTTATTTTTCTAGATTGAAGTCATGAAAGATGTTTAAAAACATGGGAGGATATTTGATATTGTGCGGTAAACCACATGCATTTCACAACAACTACCATCTATAAAACTATTCATTTAAATACATGTTATAACAAGGAGAAGGAGATCTACAAGATAAAATATTTTCACCTATTGACATGTATTCTATATATTTGCTTCAAGCTTTTTAATCTATTATTTTTCTTGCTCCAAATTTTCTTGCAGTGTATATTTTTCCTTTTCTAAACTCTATTTTATTATTTGAGTTCCCTGGACTCATAAATACTTGATTACATTTATCTTGATAATCCACATAATAAATAATGGTTTGACAAGCTTTATCTACTAAAGGGTTAGAAGAAGATGCAGTTTGTAGTTGATAATTTTAAAGTTGTTATTTTAACAAGAATTTTTCTTCCTATAATTCAATGATGTAAATCCATAAATTAACCATTTGTTCATCAAAATGAGTTATTTATTTCTCAAGATCTTTATTCCCAGCCATGTGATTTAAAGTTGTGTCTTTAAAACCATCTAATCCTTGAATCAAAGAAAATTTGAGTGAATATTTACGTTATAACTAAGCTAAAAGGTTAGAAATACCTATAACTTGTTACGTAATGATGACCTTAGCTTTTGACAATACAAGGATAAGCTACAACCCTAGGTCTTCAATTGAGCTAGATGATTTCTCTTCTTTAGAGACCATTATACCTTTCCATTTATCTAATATTGGTCTTGCTTCAATATTTGAATAGTATGGAAAAGATTCTAGTTCTTGTAATACAATATCTTGTATGAGTATGTTTTCTCTCTGATTAGTTACTTCAGTAAGAATATCTAATGGGATATATTTTTCATTAGGGATTATTATTGATGACTCAAGAATCTTTGGTTTAACAAATTCTTATTCAAGAACTATTACTGACTCAAGGATTTTTGTTATGATAGTTTCTTCAATAGGAACTATTGCTACTACCTCAAGAACCTATGTTGTGATGACTTCTTTATTAGGTATTATTGTCATTGTCTCCACTGATGTCGGAGAAGAAAACATTTGTGAATGTATGAAGCAACCAAGAGTAGTATTTTCTTCTATTTCATCATCATTTTGTGCCAAAATTAGTCCTATAAGTCTTCTTTTAGTTTATACAGGGGAACTAGGTTCCCTTAGATAAATATCCTCATTAGCTTATGAAGGAAGATCTAGAGATTCAAGATTTATACAAGACTGTGAAACCCTTGGTCTCAATTTTTTTTATGGTAGTTTTCTAAGAATCCTACACCTATGTGGTTTATGATCTAGTTTGGTGCTTCTCACTAGGTAAAACCTTGACCTTAGAGGAGGAAGCTACTTCTTTTGTCTTGGGCCTAGGTGGTTTTCTAGAGGACTTTGAAACTGATGTTGAAAGTTGATTGAACCTGTTACTCCAAAAAGTATTCTATCATGTTTTATTTTATTGAATAAAATTATGTTGAATGATTAGATGGATAAGACCATGATATCTAAGAGGGGCTAATCTATTAGTAACAAAAACATAAATATCTTAATACAAGAATAAGATAAGGTTAACCTTACGTTGATCTTATTGTTGCCCATATTTAAGGTAAAGAATGATATGCATTGATTCACACCCAAAATGCTATACTTCCCATCACACATGAAATATTTCATTACCCATAAATAAATAGACTTTTAGGGTTTAGGTAGGGTTTCTCTACTAATCCCTTTTACTTTTCCTTGATGGTTTTAAACACATGCAATAGATAATTGTTCATTTCCATTAAATTGGGAAATTAACTCAAGAAAAAGGGGTTCTTCCAAGTACTCTCTTACCTTCTTCAATAATTCTATAAATTTCACTGATGACTGAGTTGGAGACTAAAATGTAGATACCTCACACTATAGTGGAGTCTTATTTTAAATTATAAATGAATTCATGTACCATAGATTCATCATATCCCTCAAATTTATGCAAAAATGATAACTAACCAACCTCTTCAAAAAATTCCATAGATATATCATCTGCCATTAACCTAGATAAACTCACAAGTTTAGAATGTTTCTTGTGTCCCATGGTGATTCTAGTAAAATACTAAAAATTAGGAGGTTAGATAGTGCAACAGTCAATGCCAATGAGAACAACAATGTGTACGTGAAAAGGGAAAGAAGTGATTTAAATATATATTTGACTCAATGGTTGTTGACATAATCCTAAATAATCATCACATAGCATGAAATTGAAATGAAGCTATCTTTGGAAAATATTTGATGTACTTCCATTCTCATGAGACTTGTGCACTATTAGTTTTGGTGGGTTATTCAAAATACTTCAGATTGAGTAAGTAGACACTTTCATCCATGAATTAATGTGATGAGACATTTCATTTTTGT
This sequence comes from Torreya grandis, assembly GCA_037957365.1. Taxonomy (NCBI): domain Eukaryota; kingdom Viridiplantae; phylum Streptophyta; class Pinopsida; order Cupressales; family Taxaceae; genus Torreya; species Torreya grandis. The sequence goes on from JARHVA010003981.1 coordinate 221,630, forward strand.
GCATGTCATTTCACTCATGATTTTTTTGTATCATCAAATTTAATTTCTTTTGCATACATGTCTCCTTATGATGTTTTGATGTTAGCAAATAATTTTGGTTAGTATTTACTTTGACAGTCTGCAAGATGTCTTATTTAAAAATATCCTCTTAAACATAAACATATAGGAGTCAAAAGACTCATATTAACCTAATATAGATAAATTAAATGCTTTACTTACCAAATCATACTCTTAATCCTCATTCCTTTTTTTCCACCTAGTTCTAACATAAAGTAAATGCATGAATTAGTCTTTATACAAATACAAATAAATGTTATAGTGATTTGCTTATCTAGAACAACTGATCAACTTTTATTATTTTAAAAAAAAAATTACTTCTTTTTTTATATGGTATTTTTCCCTTGACTAGCCATTTCTAGTTTTTAAGCCAAGGCTCATTATTCAATGCATGACTAGCCAACAAGTTTGTTTTCTGACTAGTATTGTCAATAGTGTCCTCAAAGGATTTTCACTATTTAATTTATATATATATATATATATATATATATATGTATGTATGTATGTATATATTGGAAGAAAGAAGACCAAGAAATAATCATTTCCTTTTATTTTATAGAATATACCATCATAGATTTGTTAGCATGGAAGAAATAGGTTCTTTCATGAAAACTACCTCATGTCTAATGTTTTGAATAAATTCTTCTTTTTTGATAGGTTTTTGGTAAAATTTAAGTCTATCTCCATTGACCAGCAAATTTTTTTGGTTGTCATCTATTGGTAAAAATTTCACTGGTCCTTCTCAATTATTTCTTCTATTTGATATAGATCTAACCATCTTGTCCTCAACTTTTCTTTGAGTTTCTAGAATTTAGAATCAAACAAAAGTACCCAATCTCATTTTTTAAATCTTATTAATTTAATGTGAGAATCATGCAATTTTTTTATTTTATGTTGCATCATCTCTATTTTTTGTAAGCCTTATATCCTCATCTCATTAAGTTTATTTAATCAAATAATTCTTTACTGTTGTACCTTATCCAAACCAATACCTATTTTCATTGATATTTTCAAAGTTTGTAATTCAAATTCAATCGAAATCAAAGGCTTCTTACCACATACTAACTCATAAGATGAGAATTCAGTGGTTATCTTCCAAGTAGTGTTGTAGGCCCATACTACTTCTGGTATTTTAGCTACCCAATCTTTTCTACTGCTACTGACTATCTTGGTTAGAATATTCTCCATCTCTCTATTAGTAACTTCTACTTGGTCATTAGACTGTGGATGGTAAGTAAAGGATTTAATGTTATTGACTTTGCAGACCTCCATAAAATATTTAATCATATTAGACATGAATTTTGGTTCTTGATCTAAAACTATCTCTCTAGGTGTACCAAATTATTACATGATATTAAAATATATAAAATCTACCACTACTTATCTAACAAAGGTCAAGGCCTGAACTTCAGCCCATTTAGTGACATATTTTAAACATACTAAAATATATTATTTTCCTTAATATAGAGGATCTATAGGACCAATAAAATATATTTTCCATTTTTCAAATGGTTCCAATACTACTTGTGAATGAAGAGGCATTTTTTCTAATAGTGTAGATTATCCCATCCTTTGACATGGATCACATTATCTAATATACTTCATTACTTGTCTATGAAAGGAAGGCCAATAATATCCTACTCCAAATATCTTGTGCATGGTTCATTTTTTTGAATAATTCCCTCTTCTTAGTTCATCATGGCATGCTCTAATGATACCATATGTTTCATTATCTACTACACACCTATAAAATACATGATCAGGTCCATATTTAAATAACATGCCAATAATCCATTTGAAAGAACTTTCTTTGATTATACATTTTCTTTATTTTTGAGTAGAATGAGAAGTAAACTTCCTTGTTTCTAAGTAGTTGGATATGTTACCAAACCATGGGGATTTTGCTAAAACAATAAATAGTTATTCATTTGGAAAGTTGTCCTCAACTAGTTCTTCATTACCTGCATTATGTATTCTAGACAAAAAGTCTGAAACCATATTAAATTTTCCTAGTTTATCAATAATGGTTATATCAAATTCTTACAAAATTAACAACCATGTTATGATTCTTCCTCCTACTATAGGTTTATTCATAATATACCCTATGTTTGAATGATCTATGTATATGAAGACCTTACAACCTATAATATAATGTTTGTATTTATTGATGGCATGAATTATAGCAACTAATTCTTTTATTATAGTTGTAAAAGTCCTTTTATTTGGTATGAGATTCTTGATGATATAATAAATGGCATACATATGATCATTCTCATCTTTTTTTTCTAAGACTGCTCCCATTACAAAATTAAAAGCATCAGTGTAAATGTGAAAGGGTTTTTCCTAATTAGGTCCTCTTAGTACTGGTGTAGAACTCATTTTTTATTTCATGGCTTCAAAACCTTTTTGACAATCCTTACTCCATATAAATTCATTATCATTTACCAACAAAGTGAACATAGGATCAGCAATTTTACTAAAGTGTTTGTAAAAACTAGCATGACCTAGAAATCTCTTAATCTCAGTTTAATTCTTTGGGACAGGTAGTTTATAAATTATTTCAATTTTCTTAAGATCTACTTAGATTCCTTTGGTAGAGATGTGGTGTCCTAATAATATTCATTGATCCATCATCATCAAGCATTTCTCATAGCTTAATGATAGTTGGTGTTTTTCACATCTAATTAAGACCTTATCAATATTTTGTAGGGCTTGAAAAAATGTATCTCCATGAGTGGTGAAGTCATCCATATATACTTACACATAATCATTAGTAAAATTAGAGAGTATAGCTATAACTACTCATTGGAAAGTAGTTGGGGCATTACAAAGACCAAATGGTAAGACTCTATAAGCAATTGTACCCCATGGATAGGTGAAAGTTATTTTGTCTTGATCTTAAGCTACCATAATTATCTGATTGTACCCACTAAATCCATCCAAGGAAAAGTATTTCTTTCCTTCCATATTATCAAGCACTTGATAAATAAAATGAAGAGGAAAATAATCCCTCAAAATGGCTTTGTTTAGCTCTCAATAAGCCACACACACTCTCCATTTCCCATTTTTCTTTGGTATAATTACCAGTGGGGAAACACATTGGCTATCTAAAATAAGATAAATGAATCCCACATCCAACAATTTTTTTAATTTCAATTTTTACTATGTCCCTTAATGTTGGATTTATTTGTCTTTGTGGTTATTTGATTGGTTTGTCTTAAATTTTATAAATGGGATGGGTACACACACTTAGATGAATTCCTTTCATATATGTATAATCCCAATTAAATGCTTTTGCATGTGTTTTTTAGGACATCAAAAACTTTGATTTCTTGATCATAGGTTAATAAGCTATTGATGTTCAATGTTTTTCCTAGTAGTACCATAATCAATTTCATGTCAGGATGGATAGATTCTACTTGTTTAAATTCACTCATAAAATAATTAAGAGGACATAGATGTGGTAATAATAGATTAAATATAGTTACATTTTTTCCAAATCCATCTCCTGGAGGAATGGTTTCAGCCAATAGACATGGAATATAGTTAAAAAATGAGTTGGTGTGTTTTTTACCCAACTCCAAATACTTTATTATAATGGTTTGTGATCATATGTTGAATGTTTAAGGATTGTATTTATAGTAACAAGTCTAATAGAGTTCATAGCTAAGAGACTAACAGGGTCTGTAGCTAAGAATTAGATAGAGTTTAAAGCAGACAAAATGGTAGAGTCTGAAGTGGATCGACTGATAGAGTTTGAAGTGGATTGAATGATAAATTCCAAATTATATTGACTAATAGAATCCAAATCTAGGCTCATGAGGTTAGTGGTTTCTTCCAAATCCTATACTAATTCATCAATTAATTCTTGTATGTGTCTTTATACAGTTATCATGGCCAAAGATGAGGGACTGTTCTTATTTTATTCTCGTTCATCTACCTATAATGTTTCATTATATTCTAATGATGGTTTTGTAGGAGGATATGAAGATATTCATTTTACTTTTAGACCATTTGAAATAGTCATGTCTCCTGATCTATAATAAATTAGTGCTACTAAAGTAGCTAACCAAGGTATTCCCAAAATAAGGGGGTATCCTAACTTCTTAGTTTTAGGTTATAACACCATAAAATATACTAGATATTCCCATGATTTAATCATTCCAACCACATCTTCTATAGTACCTTCTAGTTCAATGACTGACTAATCATCCATTCGAATAATGGTAGAGGTAGGTTACATTCTTATAAGAGACAATGTTTGAAGGGTTTTAGATATCATCACATTGATTGTTACACCCAAATATACCAAAATATTAGGTATTTCTTTCTTTCTTATGGTAACTGTTATGACTAGACTTTTTGGGTCCACATATTTAGGTAACAGTAATTTCTCTACTAAAAGATCAGTAAGTTTACCATCTACATGTATGGTTTTTGGATATTGTTTCTTTCTTCCAAGTGTTTTGATACATAGGATTTTAATGACTCTATTTAATTCTATAATATCCTTGATGGCCTATGATAAGGGTATTTTAATGTTCAATGTTCTTAATTCTTGAATCAAATTAGATTCTTGCTTGGTTTCAATCTCCTTTAGTCTATTAGGAAAAAGAATAGGTGGAGGAATAGTAATATGTTCTTTTAGTTTTTTTGACACTTTTTTAGGTTCCTTTATTCTAAATATTTACTTATGTGTATCTATTTTTGAATTTTTATTGGGTAATTCAGAAATAGTGATAGGAAGTTTTTGAATTGTTCTTCCTGATCTTAACTAAATGTTTGCAAGTTTAATATCTCCTAAATTCATGATTTCTCCTTATTCATTTACATAGATAAGGTTTAATGGTTTATTCTTGGGTTTAACAACTAGTTGAGTAGGCATTTTAGGTTTATTAACTTATTCTTCAAGTTGAGATACAAGAGGTGCCATCAAAGCTTGTTATGGTGGAAACCTTCTTTGGGGGTTAAACTATGGATTAACATTTCACTATGTATTTCCCCATTGTTATGACTATGGTTTGGTATATATGATTGTTGAGGCATCATCCAAGGTTAAGGCATAATCCATTCTTTATTAACCAATTTTGGTTGTAATTATCCCAACATAGGTTGAAGTGCCTAAGTAATCCAAGGTGTCATCCATGGATTAATGGGATTTCATGGACTAAACTGACCTTGGATCTAATTTTATGGAAATAGATTTTGTCTCTAGACATAATTTAGTTCTTCTATGGGTTATGTATTTTATTTCAATTGCTTTTTCCAAATATAAATATGACTACAATGATTTGTGTTATGTTTTTTACTATCACATAGCCCACATATTTATGTTTTATCCAAAGGACAATCTATGAGAGCATGTTTCAATTTGCATTCTGGACAATAGATGGCTAAAGGTTTGGTTGTGCAGTTAGATTTTACTTGAAGGCCATCTAATGTAGTATTTAACTAGAACAAAATGTCAATTTTTAGATTGGCAAAAAATTTCATTAATTGAGTTACTTCATTAGATTTCCCAAATTTTCCTTTCCCAATGCTAGGTTTTATTTTGGAATAATTAATACATGTATCTAAAATTTGATGGAATGTTAACTTGACAATATCTCCTTTTCCCATCAGATTCAAATCATCCTTATATTCATCATCTAATCACTTATTAAAAATCATTTTTACTACCTCTTCTGTCAGTATATAACCGTTACATTTATGGGCAAATGTAAATCTATCTAGATAATATTCCAAACTTTCTTCTTCATTTTGTTTGATTTTGAAGAAATATTATTTTCTATCCCTTACTCTACAATAATCTTGGTATTTATCAAGAAATTTAGTTTCCATGTATTGATAGGGTCACCTGGGAGGCCCATGAACCATCTCATGGTTGCCTCCTTAAGTGTAAAAGGGAATAGTTTGAGTTTATGACTGTCAGTTATGTAATCATAAGTTTGGCATAGGACTTTGAATTCAAATATAAATTTATTTGGATCTTTTGAGGAATTACCCCTAAAATTTGGTAGAATTGATGGTGAGATGTTTTTTAATGAGGTTTGATCTATTGGATCTATGAATATAGGAAAATATAAGGTTATGTCCTATTGTAATTGCATTATATTTTCTTTAGGATTTTTTATATTTCCTTGGTTTCAAACATTGTTTCTATTTCTTCCCAACTAGTATTAGAGATCTAATTTATTGTTTCTTCTTGATCTTGTAAAAATTGAGGTCTAGGACCTACTGTTCCATAGAAAGGATTCTCAAGATTAATTCTTCCTATAAGATAAGATCTCCCAAATGTGAGTCTTCTTACAAGATTTTGTTATGAAGATGATCTTGATTTTGGTGATGATTCCAAATGTGATTAAATTATTTTTATTATACTTTCAGATCTCTTAGTCAAAATTTTTATTCTTTCATCCTCTGGTCTTAATTTAGGATCTTTGGAGATGAACCTTCCTTTAGCATCTCTATGTCAGTTCATAAATTGTTTTTGTGATTTTTGATTGGTTTTTCAACATTTTTGGATTTTTACTATAGACCAATAAGTAATACCTTACTAATACCTATAGTCCTTGGTAACAACACTAAAAATGTGGGTGTCATCAATCCCTTCATTTAATCAACTTGATCTATTGATGTCATTTAAACCAGGAGTGGTGTTCAAATATGTTCATAACAATGCTTATAGTTTTAGGTCTTATAGATATTATCAAGGGTTTACTATCTTTATAAATATTTAATCTAATCTATCCTATAAAGTATTGTATTATGTAATAAATAAACTCAATTTTATGATTTAAAACACTCTGTAATTTAATCTACTAAAATGAACACACTAATTGGAATAAAGAAATTTGATGGAAATAAGCACACTTGCTGAAGATAAACACACTTACTGAAGATAAACACACTTTCTATAAACAATCACATTTGATGTAAATAAGATCACTTACTAAAGATAAACACACTTACTAGAAATAGGCACTCTTGATGGAAATAAACACAATTATTGAAATCTAAAATCAACTTTTAGAAGATAACTTCTTGCAAGTTTTTAAAGTCTATTTATAATTACTATTGTAAACATGAAATGAACTACTAGAAATTTTAAGTATATAAAATATGTTTTTGATTCTTCAGGAGAGTGGGCCCTTATTCACCTTGTGAATAGGAATGAAAGAAGACTCAATACTTAGAAATTGGAGCTTTCTTCAATAATCAAAATAAATTACATAAATGTAATAGTAAATGCACTAGAATATTAACTAAATATATTAAATATTTCTCAATTTCTTTGTCACCCAATCAAAATACAAAGATCTACTTATATAATGTTGTAACAAAAGATGTTTATATCTTATTAGTCAGCATCAAATTTATCAAGATAAATCTCCTAATTCTAGTGGATCTTCAAAATAGACATTTGATGATCTGGAATAGGAAGATCCATTGGTTATAAAATCCACTACACATCTATTAATAATGGTTACATAGATCTACTAAATTGATTTACTTATTTAATACTATTGACATATTTACATAGATGGATATATATATATAGAAAGTCTATTTATGGATTTACTATTTATAGTAGTTCTATAAATAGTAAGTGACCAAAATAATCTCCAAGTGTAGATATTTAATTTTTCATGCTCAAAATCTAGATTGGAAGAGTCTAGAGTGATTTGGGAAAGTCTAAAGTAGTCTCGTATAGTCTGAAACAATTTGGTAGAGTCTAAAGCAATCTGGTGGAGTCTAAAGCAATTTTGTAGCAACTTCTAATGAATTCCAAAGCAACTTCAACTTTTTTCAAGAAACCTCAATGTTTGTATAAGTTAATAATAAAGATACTAGGTTGGGTGAAATGCTTTGACAAATGAAATTGGTTCTTTGAAATAGTTCATAGCTATAGACTGGGTGAGTTCAAAGCTACTGGCAAGTCCAAATCAACAAATTGTGAGAGTCTATAGTTTCTGAACAAGTCTAAAGCTTGGTATATAAAATACTATAGGTCAACAAAAGATCAACAAAAAGGAATTTATTCCTTATAGGCAATTTTATATATATATATATATAATGGAGAGACTAAACATGCAAATAGTTAGAATTAAATAGCAAAGTTAGTCATTTAGGCTTTAGTTACATTGAGTAAGATAAGCACCCTATTTCTAACACTACGATTAGATACAAGCCTAAGATCCTTGCATTGCTTATTCTAGAGGAGATATAATGGAAGAAGAATAAGGATAATTGATAGTAATAATGAGCCATATTTTGGACTCATCACTTATATAGATAAGAGAGGAGGTTAGGGTTATGGTTAGGGTTTTAGTGAGTAGTTATAGATAGAATGAGACAAAATTATTATTATCAAAAGTCAATTAAGTATGTACTTAATTGATAAACTTCTCTAATAATAGGTCATAGATAATAATGCACCAATTAGTGCCTACCCATGAACTACAAATAAATATTACATGTGCATCTTAAAACCATATAGTAGTGTAAGAGTAACTAAACACACTAAAAGAGTATTAACTTTCCATGATATTTTGAGGTAGTAAATGTAGAGTTGGTAATTGTATACTTAATCATATTGGCCTCTAAAAGTTTAATATCAATATTGAGAAACATGTGAAGAACTTCATCAAAATTTTGGCAAGTTGTAAAGATAAATTTATATTTAAATGGTATTATTTCAGTATTTTTTCAATTTTTCTAATGTGAATTAATTAACTACTAAAAACAAAGTATAAGCAAGTTTTTAAGATTACCTGGAGATATGGATGGTTGGTTGTGCACCATTGATTAAGATTGATTTTGAGAAATCATCTTTGGATAGGGAAGAATGACTTATAATACACCACACTTAAATTAAAAAAATTGATTAATAGATAGATGGGTGGGCCACCTAGTTATAAACTAGTCTTGAGAAGTGGCACACTTTCTCAAATGGATGTCAGCCCACATTCAAACATTCAAGTTTATTTTTAAAATGAAATTACAAAGATAGATATGGATAAAAGTAGACAATGCTAAAGATAATTAAATGAGAATATTTATATGATCAAAATATGCATCATAAAATTCATTAACAATGTTTATGTCTTCTTGAATTATAGCCAATAGCTCATCAATATAGGTGATGGCACGTATTAAAATCATAAGATAAAGCCCTAGATCAAAATCTATATCACTCTGATCTACAAAAAGAGGTTGAAGGACTATGGGAAGATCAAATATGCTAATTGAATCATGCACTAAACTAAGTAAGGTCATCTACATGAACAAAATAGTATTTTAGAAAATAGATAGTAGATTTATAGAATGTTTTAAAGATGTAACAAGGATTCATGCTAATCCCATAGGATTGATGTTGATTTAGATGGATCGTCATTGATCTTATAAATACTGTTAAATTTATAAAATAGACTATAATAACACTTTATATTTTTGATAAAATGATGAAAATAGAAATTAAAAAAATGGATAAAAATAGGTATTTATAGATGGAACATAATTTTGATACAAAAAATAAGATATTTAAAAATAATTAATTAAATAGATAGGGATCGATGTCAATTCAACATAATCGACATCAATTTAGATGAATCGATATCGATTATATGCAAGAAAACTAAATACTAATTAGATTATAATAATAACCTAGAACTTTGATAAAATAAATAAACTGAATGTTAAATGATGACTATTAGACATATAAGATGATATATATGATAAATTGAACAAAAATGGATTACAATACTAACCTTTTTTTATTGAAAATAAAACTTAATGGGATGAGAGAAGAAACTTCACAAAATCCTCTTGATGATGCTTTAAATGGAGACTCTACAAGATAATAGAGCTTTCACAATGTCTATACGTGAACTATAGTGAGATTTTGGTAGAGTTTCAAAGGTAAAAGCATAATCATCATCCTCCTAAGCAATGGAGGTCTATTGGGTATTTATGGATCAACATCAATCCTAATCGATCAGCATCGATCATGGAAGATCAACATCAATTTACCTATAACGGGAGGATTTGAACAAAATTTTGTTTTAATGGGTTGGTATGGGGTAAAAGTGGGTTAAAATGACTTCTAAACTCATTCAGGTTGTTTTAACCATGGAATAAGGTTAACTAAAGGAGTAATAAGGATAAAAGGGAGGGAAAATTTAGATTTTATTTGATTTATTAGATTTTATGGTTTTAAGGGTAAAGTTAAAAGAGGTAATTACTATTTAACCATAGTAATTAACTTATTAACCTATGTGGTAAAATGGAAAAATGATGGTAAAGTGTAATTATAAAAATAATTATGCATGGGGGGCATTATGACATAACACTATATAAAATTAATACAAGGTGTATAAATTTAATGTCTACATTTTACTCCTTTTTGTGGAGTGGTATATAATGGTGTGCCATGAGACAAAAACTATAAAAAATCCTAATGCCCCAAGTTTTTTTGAGGAGGTATCCCCCCTAAAACTGGGTGATGGGAAGTGAAATGGAATGGATGATGGGTTTGAACAAGATAGAATGGAAAAAGACAATAAATGAGATAGTATGGATAAAATGAAAGATAGCTAAAGGATTCTAAAAATAGATGATAGACAATGACAAATGAAGGCCATGTTTACACAAAATGGAATAAAAATTAATGCAAGTAGGAATGTTCAAAAGACTAGATCAAAAAGTGAAATGCACAGCTAAAACAAGCGTATAAAAGGTAAATCAAGAGCACAAGAGATAGGAATAATGAACCAAAGCATCTAGTGTGTGTATGGTGTATGTGTACCTCTAGGCAAATGTAATCAAGGCAAAAGACACCCTTAGGACCTTCCATGGGATAAAGTTCTAAAAAAATAAGGGTATGCCAAAAGAGATTAGGGAATTGACAAGGGGCTAAAATTCACCAATCTAAAGGGTAATAAGAGGGACAAAATGGGAGGATATGATAAAAATCAAGAAAATATGGTTCCAAAAGCAAACTAAAAGTAGGAAAAACAATCCAAAATTCAAATAGTAATCAAGCCAAGGGAATCAACATCAATTATAACGAATCAACAGTGATTAAAGTGAATCGACATCTCAAAAATAATCAATGTCAATTTAAGATAATCGACATCGATCTGATAAAATTATATCAATCTCAATAATGGATCTAAATAGCACACTAATAAATAATAGGGTTCGTTTAGCTATCGAGTGCATGAGAGTTTTATAATAAAAAATTAATGGGTTGATAACATGGAGACACATAAATGAGGTGATAGAGTTTAGTGGGAGAAGATGATGATGATGATGATGATGAGTACACTATGAGGTAGGTGACATGTTTTTTTATGTATTTTATATTTTTAACGTTTTTTAATGTTTTTGGAATTTGTAGCTTAAGGGAGGGATTAAGAGATGAAAATTAAGGGGAATAGGATAAGGGGAGAGTAGATTAGGAATATAAAAGGGATAGGGGATAAAAACTTAACATTTTTTAAAAAGGAGAGATTGACGTCGATCTATATGGATCAACCATGATCCAAAATAGATCAACATCAATCCCTAAGGATCAATGCCAATTTATAAGGAGAGGGTATAAAGGAAAGTAAAAGGATAAATTAACTAATAAAATATTTCTTATGATAGGCTTGTGAGTTATTGACTATGAGGGATAAAGTCCCACTATTGCTAGAGGAGCTATGGGAGTTACTAGATGATGAGGACTAGGTGCTCTTAGAGGTGGTGGGATTTAGAGGGATATGATACTACCATCATATCCATCAAGACATTGGCATGATAGTGGTGCTACTAGAGTGGTAGGATTATACCACTAACACCTTTTGGCTTCCTATAGGTGAGATGACTATTATGACTGAGGATATTTACCAGATCTTAAGGCTACCTATCTAGGGAGCTCTATTGTACATTGTGGAGGAGGTTAGACATATGATAACACTAACACAACTATATGTTGAGGATGTTATAGATATCTAATTTGTTGCTAGAGGGTTCTCATTTTAACCCCTATTTGAGCAAGCACTAGTAGAGAGGCTAGTGCTGACCATGCTCATGCTAGCTCTGACTTGCTATGTATTACCTAATTCTAGTATAGGATGGTTACCATGGAGATTCTCTTTAGTGATAGTAGATATGCTTGAGCACAGAAGCATATTTGCTTGGGTTCTCACATTACTAAGGTAGATCTATAGGGAGTTATGAAGTTGGCATACCAAATGCCAGTTAGGCTTGATATTACATTCATGCTACACTACTGGGCCAATGAGCACATTCGATTGATTCACCCTCTTAAAACTCTAGGGGTCAAGCTTAGAGATAGGGCATATAGTGCAGGCTTCTTTTGATGGGATGATGACCTAGTCATACCATGTTTAGATAGGGTAGTGCATAATCTAGCATATTATATATAGCTTTTTGAGAGCCTTTAGATCAAAGACATTATTTGGAGACCATATCTACATTTTCTAGCATGGCTTGACATACAGGTAGAGTTGAGGGATGTAGCCTAAGAGAGATGGGTATACAGGTGATGGATGGACCATATGGAGTTATTTTATTTTTGATAATGTCTACTATCAATTTGGATTTCTATAGGATATACCATTAGCCCCATGCTTATATAAGCAAGAGGATACAAAGCTAGACTAGCCAACACCTGACACCATAGTCATCTAAATGGGGGCACTAGAGGAGCCATTAGCATTAGATGTGGATTATGTAGGCTATACAAATTACTATGACACTTAGTTTATAGGAGAGATGGTAAGGAAACAACATAGAGCAATGAGGCCTTGATAGGAAGTGGCATAGGAGGCACCAGCATAAGATGAGCATATAGATGAGTCACTAGCATAGGATGCCCTAGGTTAGGATGAGCCTATAGATGAGGCACCTATACATGATACCCCAAGATAAGGTGAGTATGGGATACCATAAGTCAAGCTATATATTTTATGGGATGAGATTGATAGGCTTATATGGTAGTGAGACCAGGCCATTCAAGAGAGGGATAACTACAAGTCTAAGCTAGAGTAGATGAGCACTTCTATGGTCAAGAGGCTAACTTGAGACACTACATGTCCAAGCTCTACTCCCATAGATATGGTACCACTACAAAGGTATAGGGATACACTATAAGAGGGAGAGGAGGAGATGATAGGGGAGATGACAAGGGAGATGATAGATTTCATCTTAGCAAGATAGAGTTTACCTAGTAGACATGCACATTATACGGGCCATGAGCCCTTTATTACATTTGTATAGACTTTGAGATGCATATATATAGACCTATTTTAATGTTTTATGGATGGATTACTATTTATATTTAGAGATTCATTAATTATATTGATGGATGAATTATGATTTATTATGTTCAGAGATTCATTGATTATTTAGATGGATTATGATTAATTATTATGTTGTAAATTATGGATTATGTAACATTAATGAGATGCAAATTATGATTTATGCTTATGGGTGTTATGTGATTAAAAATTGTATGTTCTTATGAATTATGGATTTATGGATTATTTGACATTATGATGGATAAATTTTCCCCACATTGACTAGGACCACAACCAAAAGGAAGACCTTTCATCTATGTGCATGTGCATCATTAAATTAAAGGATAATAACATCGAAAAAACCTAGAGTAATTAGAGATAATATTACTGGGATTAGATGATTTTGATGGGATAAAGGATGGATAATAATGTCACCCATATTTCAAGAATTAGGATTTTCTCCTTCAAGAATCATTTTATGTCAGCATGTAGACTAAACAATACGGGAAGTCTAGTATTAGAAAGTTTATCAATGCGAGAAGCTTTCTTAAGATTTTTCTTTTGATAACATGATTTTTTATATGCTTTGCTGATTTTAGGGCTCTTTGAAAATGGCATAATTTTTAAAACTAATTAATATGGTAATTTTTTTACATAGTAGCCATCTTTCGAGGGAGTGGTCTACATTTTTAGGCTATTGCACAGCTGTCCTTCAAGGGATCAGTCTATTTATTATGCCTTTTTGGATTTGATCATAATTATCCTTTAAGGGATCATTTTATTAATTTGGACCTTCTTTTTTTTCAATACTGATACCAATATTGATACCGATACTGATACTGATACCGATACCAATACCAATACCGATATGAAATGATTATGCTATCTTGGAAAATAAGGTTATGAAGGAGATAAGGGAAATAATTATTTGGGGTTTCTCCCAATATAGGGGAAACTTATCCAAGAGAGAATGCTATAAATAGAGTCAAGGTATTCATATTCAAGGCAAGGATTACAACTGCTAGGTAACCACACAACTCTCATATCATTATTAGGTATAAAGGGATATGATAAAACTGACCACTCAATATGAGGCAACATTTACTAACTATAGAAAGGACACAAATGCAAGGCATTAAGAGGTTCATGTTCTAGTTTACCATTAAGAGAGGCTAAATGATATGCCCTAGATCCATATTTATGAGTTATGATGTATGGTCCAAGACAATTAGGAGTAAACTTACCACTCTTAATTCATTCTATATTAGTGACATGTTGATTTTCTTTAAGTACAAAATCTCTGATATTAAATTCATGCTCAAATTAAAGGATAATAACATCAGAACAACCTAGAGTAATTAGAGATAATATTATTGGGATTAGATGATTTTGATGGGATAAAGGATGGATAATAATGTCACCCATATTTCAAGAATTAGGATTTTCTCCTTCAAGAATCATTTTATGTCAGCATGTAGACTAATCAATACGCGAAGTCTAGTATTAGAAAGTAAATCAATGTGAGAAGCTTTCTTAAGATTTTTATTCTGATAACATGATTTTTTATATGCTTTTCTGATTTTAGGGCTCTTTGAAAATGGTATAATTTTTAAAACTAATTAATATGGTAATTTTTTTACATAGTAGCCATCTTTCGAGGGAGTGGTCTACATTCTTAGGCTTTTGCATAGTTGTCCTTCAAGGGATCAGTCTATTTATTATGCCTTTTTGGATTTGATTATAATTATCCTTCAAGGGATCATTCTATTAATTTAGACCTTATTTTTTTTCAATACTGATACCAATATCGATACTGATACCGATACTGATACTGATACCGATACCGATACCGATATGAAATGATTATGCTATCCTGGAAAATAAGGTTATGAAGGAGATAAGCGAAATAATTATTTGGGGTTTCTCCCAATATAGGGGAAACTTATCCAAGATAGAATGCTATTAATAGAGTCAGGGTATTCATATTCAAGGCAAGGATTACAACTGTTAGGTAACCACACAACTCTCATATCATTATTAGGTATAAAGGGATATGATAAAACTAACCACTCAATATGAGGCAACATTTACTAACTATAGAAAGGACACAAATGCAAGGAATTAAGAGGTTCACGTTCTGGTTTACCATTAAGAGAGGCTAAATGATATGCCCTAGATCCATATTTATGAGTTATGATGTATGGTCCAAGACAATTAGGAGTAAACTTACCACTCTTAATTCATTCTATATTAGTGACATGTTGATTTTATTTAAGCACAAAATATCTGATATTAAATTTATGCTCTCTTACATGTTGATTATATGCTCATTTTAATCATTCTTTATATATATGAAGGTGGTCAAGGGTTGTTGCTCGATGCTCATCTAAGAACTCAAGCTGGGATAAATGCTCTTGATGGAAATCCTCATCAAAAACTATGTCTCAAAGAGAGACTTGAAGGGAGGGAATTTGGACTTCCAAAGGAAGTACCACTTCTGCACCATAGACTAGAAGAAAAGGAGAAGCACATGTAGGGGTTTGAATACTAATTTGATATACCCATAAGGTGAAAGGGATACAAAGATGCCAATCTTTACCAAATTTGTTAATGACTTTGGTTAAGATTTTGACTAAGGTTTTATTAGATGCTTGATCTTGACCATTAGCTTGAGGATAGTAAGGTGAGTAAAAACTTAATTTGATTTTAAATAAGTCATATAATGCCTAGATTTTCTTATTTTTTAAAGATTTACCATTGTCTATTATAATTTTATAAGGAATCCCAAAATTACAAATAGTGTGATTATGGATAAATTCCACAACCTTTTTTGCCTTGGTCAAGATAAGCAGCATAGCTTCCACCCACTTAGTGAAGTACTCTTTGGTAGTGATAATAAAGCTATGATGCTGAGAGGATTTAGGATTAATCTTCCCAATGAGATTGAGCCCCCACTGGGAAAATGGCCAAAAGTCTCTTGTTGCCTACAAGGCTTTACTAGGGACATGGGATAAGTTTACATGTTTTTGACATTTTACACACCTTATAACATAGGTGCAATAATCTTGATTCAAAGTAGGCCAATAGTAACTAAGATGTTAGATTTTCTCGGTGATTGTGTGTGCAATAAAATCTCTAACACACAAGCCATCATGGACCTCCTAGATAGCTAAGGTAGCTTCATGCTTTTGGAGACAATGAAGGAGAATACTATCGAAACCATGCTTATAAATAATTCCCCCTAGAATGACATAACGGGCAGCTTTCTACTAGAAGACACACTTAGCACCCTTGGATAGATGAGGGGGAGATAATCCCATAGACAAATAATTAAATATTTATACATATCATGGATCTTAAATATTTTCCTCAATATTATGGATGGATGAAAGATCCATCCTTATATAAGATGGTTGATTAAGTTGATAGACAAGAACAAATAACTTAGACTCCTAAGGTGAAGCCAGGATAGAAGAAATAAGAGAGGCCATAGTATCTACAAAATTATTAGTATACCAAAGAGTAAATTGGATGGCATAACTTCTGAATATAGAAAAAAATTGATCAACCAAAGTCTTATGTTTTTGGAGGATATCATTCTTGCATTGATATATGTTGGTAATCTGATTGATCACCAATTGAGAATCCCTATAAATGTCAAGGGATCTAACTCCTAGTGCAAGAGTAGTTTAGAGTCCTATAATCAATGCTTCATACTCAACCATGTTATTGGTGCAATCAAAGTCTAATTTAAAAGACAAAGGCATGGGGATACCATGAGGAGGGATTAATATAATCCTTATACCACTTCCATGCTCACACTTAGACCCATTAAATAATAGAGTCATTTGATATTTTGGGATGGACTAGGAAGTGGATGCGATAGAATCATCATGGAATTCATAATTAATGGGATAATTATTACTAAGATGTGCTTCAGCTAATTGATCAGTAATGATTTGACCTTTGATAGACTTCTGATAGAGAAACTCTAGATCAAATTCTACTAACAACATGACCCATCTAGCCATTCACTAATTTTGATAGGATTTAGAATGCATGAATTTAAGAGGATCCATAGTCGTAATGACATACATCTTATGGTTAAGGAGATAGTGATGGAGCTTAGAAGATACTAAAACCAATTCCAAGCATAATTATTTAGTATATGAGTAATGTGTCTCATATTCTATGAGAGTAGGACTTATATAATAAATAGTCTACTCTTTGTAATGTTCATCTTGATGAGCAAGCATAGCACTTGGAGCATGGTCTATAGTCAAGATATAAAGGAAGAAAGGTTACCCTTTCTTAGGGGAAGTAAGGATAGGAAGTGATAAAAGATAGTCTTAAAGTGCATTAAAGGCTTCTTAACAATCAGAATCCCATACAAAGTGACTACCCTTCTTTAAAAAATGGTGGAAGCATTAACAATGGTCAGAAAGCTAGGAAATAAAATGATGAATAGACTGGAGCTTACCTTGTAAACTATAAAGCTACTTAAGATTGGAAGGAGGAGGCATTTCTAGAATAACCTTGATTTTAGTGAGATCTACTTCTATTCCATGAATGGAAACAATGAAACCTAAAATTTTACCCATCAAGACATTGAAAATTCACGTTTTAGGATTTAGACACACACAATAATGAAGTAAATGATCAAAGATGACCCTTAGGATAGATAGGTGATCTTTACAAATTTTGATTTTCCAAGGAGATCATCTACATAGTCTTCGACAATTTTATGGATCATGTCATGAAATATATAAGCCATGGCCCATTGATAAGTGGTACCTACATTCTTAAGGTTAAAGGGCATAACATGATAGCATTAGGTTCCCCAAGGAGTAATAAATGTAATTTTATGTTGATATTTTAGTGTAATAAGTATCTGATTATAACCAAAACCCATCTATAAGGGATAACATTTCATGGACAGCTATTAAGTCCACCAACTTGTCTATATTAGGAAGGGTAAAATCATCTTTTGGACAAGCAATATTTAAGTCATAAAAGTCAATAATGCACTTAAAGACTATCTTTTATCACCTCATATCCTTACTTCCCCTAAGAAAGGGTAACATTTCTTCCTTTATATCTTGACTATAGACCATGCTCTAGGTGTTATGCTTGCTCATCAAGATGAACATTACAAAGAGTACACTGTTTATTATATAAGTTGTACTCTCATAGAATATGAGACAAGTTAATCATATACTAAAAAATTATGCATATCATTGGTTTTAGTAGCTTCTAAGCTCCATCACTATCTCCTCAACCATAAGGCGTATGTCATTACAACTATGGATCCTCTTAAATTCATGCATTCTAAATCCTATCAAAATTAGTGAATGGCTAGATGGGTCATGTTGTTAGTAGAATTTGATCTAGAGTTTCTCTATCAGAAGTCTATCAAAGGTCAAACCATTACTGATCAATTCACTGAATCACCTCTTAGTAATAATTATCCCATTAATTATGAATTCCATGATGAGTCTATCGCATCCACTTCCCAGTCCATCCCAAAATATTAGACTCCTGAGGTGAAGCTAGGATAGAAGAAACAAGAGAGGCCATAGTATCTACAAACTTATTAGTATACCTAAGAGTAAATTAGATGGCATAACTTTTGAATGTAGATAAAATTTGATCAACCAAAGTCTTATATTTTTGGAGGATATCATTCTTACATTGATATATGTTGGTAATCTGATAGATCACCAACAGAGAACCCCTATAAATGTCAAGGGATCTAACTCCTAGTGCAAGAGTAGTTTGGAGTCCTATAATCAATGCTTCATACTTAGCCATGTTATTGGTGCAATCAAAGTCTAATTTAAAAGACAAAGGCATGGGGATACCATGAGGAGGGATTAATATAATCCTTGTACCACTTCCATGCTCACACTTAGACCCATCAAAGAATAGAATCATTTGATATTTTGCAATGGACTAGGAAGTGGATGCAATAGACTCATCATGGAATTCATAATTAATGGGCTAATTATTACTAAGAGGTGCTTCAGCTAATTGATCAGTAACGATTTAACCTTTGATAGACTTCTGATAGAGAAACTCTAGATCAAATTCTACTAACAACATGACCCATCCATCCATTCACTAATTTTGATAGGATTTAGAATGCATGAAGTTAAGAGGATCCATAGTCGTAATGACATATGTCTTATGGTTAAGGAGATAGTATTGGAGCTTAGAAGCTACTAAAACTAATGCCAAGCATACTTTTTTAGTATATGAGTAATGTGTCTCATATTATATGAGAGTATGACTTATATAATAAACAATCTACTCTTTTTAATGTTCATCTTGATGAGCAAGCATAGCACCTAGAGCATGGTCTATAGTCAAGATATAAAGGAAGAAAGGTTACCCTTTCTTAGGGGAAGTAAGGATAAGAGGTGATAAAAGATAGTCTTTAAGTGCATTAAAGGCTTTTTGACAATTAGAATCCCATACAAAGTGACTACCCTTCTTCAAAAATGGTGGAAGCATTAAAAATGGTCATAAAGCTGGGAAATAAAATGATGAATAGACTGGAGCTTACCTTGTAAACTATGAAGCTGCTTAAGATTGGAAAGAGGACGCATTTTTAGAATAACCTTGATTTTAGCAAGATCCACTTCTATTCCATGAATGGAAACAATGAAACCTAAAATTTTACCCATCAAGACATTGAAAATTCACTTTTTAGCATTTAGACACACACAATAATGAAGTAAATGATCAAAGATGACCCTCAGGATAGATAGGTGATCTTTACAAATTTTGATTTTCCAAGGAGATCATCTACATAGTCTTCGACAATTTTATGGATCATGTCATGAAATATATAAGCCATGGCCCACTGATAAGTGGTACCTACATTCTTAAGGCCAAAGGGAATAACATGATAGCATTAGGTTCCCCAAGGAGTAATAAATGTCATTTTATGTTGATTTTTTAGTGTAATAAGTATCTGATTATAACCAAAAAACCATCCATAAGGGATAACATTTCATGGACAGCTATTAAGTCCACCAACTTTTTTATATTAGGAAGGGTAAAATCATCTTTTAGACAAGCAATATTTAAGTCATAAAATTTAGTACAAATGCGAAGTCCCCTTGCAGGTTTAGTGGTTGGAACAATGTTGGACATCCACTAAGGATAAGCAATGGATTGAATGAAGTTAATAGATAAAAGGCATTATAACTCTTCTTTCACAAGGAGTGCAATGTGAGGATGCATCTTTCAAATCTTTTGCTTTACCGGCCTAGAATTAGGAAAGGTAATGATGTTATGGATAATGATTGAGGGATCAATACCAGGCATATCACTATAAGACCAAGCAAAGGCTTTAGTATGACCTGATAAAAAGGTAGTAAAATCTTGACTATCTTACAGATCTAAGGCTTTTCTAATTTTAATAATCCTTGGGACCTCTTAGGACCCAATATTAATATCAACAGTAGCTTCATTTAACAACCTAAACATTTTGGATGGAAAAGAATTATGTAAATAAGAGTTTTCAACACCTAGATGGGTCAAGATTAACTCATCATCTTAAAACTACAAAATAGGGATGGTTGGTGTATCATATCCTATTAACTGAGGATATACAAAGGGGATGGTTTGGATTTTGACATCACAGTGGAAGATGACAGGTTTTAAGGAGAAAAAATTGACTAAAAAAATTAGAAGGAATGGATATGGTGTCGCTAGTCGAGGAAGAGGTATCGAATGAGGAAGATGGATCTTCTTCTTCTAAAGATGGTAAAACAACAGGTTTGGGGCCAAACTTAGAATTCTTATTAAAACCTAAGCCATGCTTTTCATGTGGATTTTTTAAGTCTCCTAATGTGACATCATGAGAACCATGCCCATACTTACCCATATTGAAGCCTTTTCAGGCGTAAAAATGAAGATAGGTTTGAACAAACTGAGGGTTGATAAGAAAGGAGAAATTAGATGTAAATGGTTTCATACAAACATTATCATCATGATTTGAGATAGCTTGATGGATCCCACCATATTTTAAGTAAGTGTGTAAGAAAGGTGGTCTAAAAGGAATGGTCTCACCTAGACTGGGTGAATACCTAGGTTGCTTATCAGGATGACCATATTCTTTAGGAGTGGGTAAAGTATTAAGAGTTAAAAATTGATATTATCCTATCAAAATTTATTCATCATAAATTCAATGGACTCTGGAGGAGGTAATTTTGAAGCATAAATGGTCATGCTAGTCAAGGCTTATTTGGAAGAGGGAGATGGAAATATGTCAAGTGAGGGTATTATGACATTGTTTGGCCCAAAGGTAAAGTTACATGACTTAAAGGGGTGAGGATCATTAGGGATGATGTGTACCTGACCTTCATGTTCATATTTAAGGTATTAATGAATAGTGAAAGGTACACATTGCATTAAAAATATCCATGGATGTCCTAATAGAATGTTATATTAAAATGTCCCTTTTATAACATAAAAGAGCTCATGAATGGTGAAAGGACCCACATAAATGGGGAGAAATATTGTTCCTACTATGGGTGTTACCATGTCATTAAATTTATGAAGGATTATTGTAAACTAGGAGATAATGATTCTTGGTAATTGTAATTACTGGAAAGCATGTGAGGAGATAATATTAATGTTTTCCCCATTATTAATCATAACCCTTATAATTTGAGTTTGATTTATTTGTGATATAATAAAAATGGTGGGATCTTGGTCTTCATGTGATAAAGGAACAATTTTAGAATTAGTTAAACTAAGAGTTGAGACCATTATGAGGGCTCTTACAAAGGCTGACAAAGGTTGAGGTTCATCTGGTCAGACTTAAATAACTTGGAGAGATTTTATCATTGCATGTTGATGTTGTGGATAAATCTCAATAAGCTTATATAATGACATCTTAACATGTGCTTGGTGGAGCTATTTGAATATAGATATCTAAACCAATTACTTAGCTTCAGCAGGGGTAGTTCATGTAATAGAAACTTTAGGCCTTTAGCTAGGTGGTTGAGGCATATTAGATGCAGAGGCTCCTATAATTTAAACCTTAGATTTATTAATATTGTGGTTTTGAGAGTGAGTAGTTACATTAATGACATTAGTGTGGAATAGGGGTAGATCTAAAGAAGCTATCAACTCTTTATCACTTATGGGACTAGCAAGATTACGAACAGGTAGAACAGATGGATTAATAACTTTTGACTTAGGGGTTTTATCATTGAGATCATCAATTAAGAGGTTGTCATCCTAGATTAACTGCTAGATTAGGTCTTAAGGGCTTTATAATTTTTTGTATCATGCCCAGGTACTCTATGATATGCATATATTTCTTGAGTTTTATACCATGCAAGCCTTTTAGGGTGAAGGTTAATAGTTTGTATAGGTGGTAACATAATGAGGGAGGTATCCAATATCTATTTCAAAATAATAGCATAAGATCCTTTCAAAGGGTCATGATATAGTTTTATAGGGGTTTTGATAATGGGCTCTCGTGGTAGGGTATTACTTGTTTGGTTTTATTGTTTAGCCTTTACAAGAGGGACAGCTTTAGGCTCTTTTATTTTAGGCTTTTCTAATGGTCCCCTAATAGAAGTAGGAGGGATATGGAAAGGAAGACACACTAAATAGAAAAGGATTTTATATCCTTCCCTGTGCTTGGATAGAAGACCATACAACTAAGGCAAAAGATGGATGAGGTCCTAAAATGGATGATGGGGATGACATAAAAGGTATAGGCCCTTTATTTAATTGGGTGTTAACAATAGGGGGAGTATTCAGACTATGATTTGTAATTTTTGATGTTTTAAAAAGATCAACTTTAACCTAAGGATGAGCTATGACTTTCTGTGATAGAATGCCAAGACAACTATCCTAACTATCGATACAAGAGACTTTACTCTTTCCTTTGGTATCTTTAAGATAGGGAGGTATTATAATAGAATATGGTTTTGAAGAGCCAAGGTTTTGGGTGAAAGGATTGGCTTGTGACATATGTTTTCCATGATAAAACTTGCTAGGGATTAAAGGGATAACATGTAAAACTTCAGAAGTGTCAAGATGTTTATATGTAACATCCTGAGGAGCAGTTTCATTTTCCCTTTTAGGAGATTCACTATGAGAGGGTTAATGGAATGGTTCAAATGAATGATCCCACATAATGAGATTAGGGAATTCTATAGGAATTAGGGGACTAGGTTTAATGACCTCTAGTTTACTTAAATCAAAATGATCTCCTGTAAGGAGATCCAAGACCATAAGTTCTTTTATAATTTCTCTAGGAAATAAATGGTCATGGATTGTATTAATCAAGTGTTGGATTTGATTTTGTGTTTCCCCAAGGTTAGATTGGATGGTGTTCAATGTGGATGGATGGTTAGGAAATGGTTACTTAAAAATATCTAAAGATTGATTAGGATGAGCATTAGGATTGTCCAACTAAAGTTCCCCCTTCTCAATAAGGTTTTGCACTAATCATTTGAAGGATTGGAACCATTCAATGTCATGTCCTATTACCCTATGGTAAACACAAAATTCATCTTCTTTGTACCAAGTGGGTTTAAGATGTGTATCATCAACCAGTTTAATCAGAGGGAGCTCAATGACATTTTCTTCTAAGATTTTATCTAATACTAAAGCATAAGGTTCTCCTATAAGGGTATATTTCTTAGGAGGAAAACTTTTAGAAGGAAAATGAGTAAGACCCCTAGGTTTCTACGTTTGAGAGGCAGAATCTCTAAACTGGTTGGATGTTGAAGGGAAAGAAATTTTTATAGTAACTATATTTATTACCCCTTTTGGTTTAAGATTATTGCCATTTATTTTGGATGGGTCAGACTTAAAGTTCTTATTGTGCAACTTAACTTTCCCTTCTTCAATGCTACAGATTTCAAGCTTATGGGCCATGGTAAAGGCTTCATCAAACATCTTAAAAGTTTGAATTTGTAACATAGATGATATATGTTTTGCACAAGAATGTGAAAAAATTAAATTAATTCTATTTGTGGTAAGGGAAAGGTTATTTGGTTGATTAAATTACGCCATCGAGCTACAAAGTGTGATAAAGATTCATCCTCAAATTGTCTAATAGCGTAAATATCCGTGATAATCACTTTTCAAGTAATATTAATTGAGAAGTGTTTTAGAAAAACTTGGGCCAACTATCCAAAGGAGAAGAGGGAATGTTTTAGAATGGAATTGTACCCATCCAATATAGATCCTACTAATGATATGGGAAAAGTTCTAAGTAGGATGGCATCGTCATATGCTATGATAACATACATGTTAAAAGGATCTAAGATGTTGTTGGGGATCTTCTTTATTATAAAATTTAGTAAATTTATGAAGCTCCCACTATAATGGGTATGGTCGAATAGGGATAGAGGGATGGATTGGCTCATTACAAATTTTCTAATATGTGATCATATTATTATGTCCAGAGGTGAAGACTTTCAAACTAGCCATCTTATTCATAAGGACATTCATGATTTCTATCTGAGTATTACTCTAAGGCATATCTCCTAAGACATTCTACTAAAGGGGTTGATTATTTGGTAAAGTGGTGGACATGGGATGTGATGGAAAATATCCTACTATGGTGGACATAATGGGTTGAGATGTCACCACGTACTGAGGGATTTGCAACAAAATATTCTACTATGGGAAAGACTTTAATTGAGTAGCTATGGTTGGTTGTGATGAGGCCATATATTGGGTGACTGAGGAGACATGATTTTGGAAAGGTTGAGTGAACAAGATTTGTTATGAGATATGTGCTAAAGTTGTTCTAATGGGAGGGAGACTTATAGGAATCGACCATACTAATGTTTGTGAAGGTATAGTGGGTATAGGTTGAGTAATATTTTAGACCTGAGTAATAGTTGGAGAACTAAAAAATACCATGAATGGTTAGTTTTATAAAGGTTTTGATATCTGAGCATTAGAGCCAAGTGGAGGAGATCTGGTAAAAAAATTTACCATGGCCATGGTAAACTCTCTAGTTCTCTCAGTTCTCTCAAAAGGCATCCCAAACCTATGTGGAGAGTTTTGGGCATGAGGGGAAGGAGAAATATGTATTTCTTGACTATTAAACTAATGATTAAGATTAAGAGGGTTATTTTTCAATATTTTTTCAAAGGAGGGATCTCCTTGAGGGTAAAATTATAGAAACATCAGATTTTCAAAGGATTTAGTGGAAGAAATAGGACTAGGTGTATGCTCCATAGGAAAGGGTGTAACAACCTCCTCAAATTCTCACTTTTTTTATTATTTTCAAGTCAATACCATGAAATAAAAAATAAAAGTGAAGATAATACAAACAAATAAAATAAAAAATTCCTTTTGAATTATCTTGTTTTAAGTTATGAATGAAAGATACACTAAAAGTCATTCCAAAGAAGTTTTTTTCCTTAAATTTTAAGATATGAAAGATAAGGTAGAAAATAAATGGATAACAAAGGTCCTAAGAAATGGAAATCTAAGGATGGTTTTGGGTAGTTTATTTTGGTTCTCAAGTAAGTCTATACTTGTATTAATACATGGCTTGGTACTTGGGGCCTACTCCCCTCACTTCACAATCCCACAGTTAGTGTGGGTGCTTAGCCAATGGTGTATCAATGGTCTAGATTTTATACTCAACTAGATAACTGATTTGGTCCTCCCCTTGGTGGTGAAATCTAAGGAGGATCACTGGGAAAAAAATTGCCTTGAGGTGATGAAATCCCTGTCAGTTTCCTTATGTCAAGTGTT
Organism: Torreya grandis; assembly: GCA_037957365.1. NCBI lineage: Eukaryota > Viridiplantae > Streptophyta > Pinopsida > Cupressales > Taxaceae > Torreya > Torreya grandis. Next base: position 247,747 of record JARHVA010003981.1, read on the forward strand.
TAGATGTGTTAATTATGACAGTGATTTGGTTTGTGTAGATAAAATGAGACTATGATAGATTACTACCTAGATTATTCTATGTGAAAGAACCTAAGCAAGAAAAATGGATGGAATTTATTTAACTTTAAGAGGAAATAAAATGCAAAGTTTAAATTTATTTGAATGAATGCAACAAACAAAGAAAGGGAAAAGAGAGTTTAAAATTCAAGAATGAGTTTCTAATAAATAAAAAAGAGACCTTAGCGGTCCCACTGGGCATGCTAAAATGTTTCATTATTTTTTGCTTTTTCCAATGTGAATTAATTAACTACTAAAAACAAAGTATAAGTAGGGTTTTTAAGATTACCTAGAGATATGGATGGTGGGTTGTGCACCATTGATCAAGCTTTATTGTGAGAACTCCTCTTTGTTTGGGAAGGAATGACCTATAATAAACCACACTTAAACAAAAAAAATTGATTAATAGATAGACGGGTGGGTTGCCTAGTTGTAAACTAGTCTCGAAAAGTGACACACTTTCTCAAATGGATGTTAGCCCACATTCAAACATTCAAGTTTATTTTTAACATGAAATTACAAAGATAGATATGGATATAAGTATATAATGCCAAAGATAATTAAATGAGAAGATTTATACAATCAAAATATACATCCTAAAATGCATTAGCAATGTCTATGTCTTCTTGAATTACAAATAATAGCTCATCAATATAGGTGAAGTCATGTATTGAAATAACAAGATAAATCCCTAGGTCAAAATTTATATCACTCTGATCTATAAAGAGAGGTTGAGGAACTATGGGAAGATCAAATATACTAACTGAATCATGCACTAAACTAGGCAAGGTCATCTACCTAAATAAAATAGTATTTTAGAAAATAGATAGTAGATTTAGAGAATGTTTTAAAGATGTAACAGGGTTTGATGTTGATCCTATAAGATTGATGTCGATTCAAAAGGATTGATGTCGATCTTATAAATACTATTAAATTTGTAAAATAGACTATAATAACACTTTGTATTTTTGATAAAATGATGAAAATAAAAATCAAAAAAATACATAGAAATAGAGATTTATAGATAGAACACAATTTTGATACAAAAAATAAGATATTTAAAACTACTTAATTAAATAGATAGGGATTAATGTCGATTCAACACAATCAACGTCGATTCAAATGAATTGATATTGATTTTGTGCAAAAAAACTAAATACTGATTAGACTATAATAACAACATAGAAAATTGATAAAATAAATAAAATCAAATGTTAAATGATGACTATTAGACATATAAGATGATAGATATAAGAAATTTAATAAAAATGGATTACAATATTAACCCTTTTTTAGTGAAAATAAAACTTGACGGGATGAGAGAAGAAACTTCACAAAATCCTCTTGATGATGCTTTAAATGGAGACTCTATAAGATAACAGAACATTCACAATGTTTGTACATGAATTGTAGTGAGATTTTTTTAGAGTTTCAAAGGCAAAAGTGTAATCACCATCTTCCTGAGTAATGGAGTTCTGCTAGGTATTTATGGATCAACATCGATCCTAACTAATCAACATCGATCACAAAGGATCGACGTTGATTAACCTAGAATGGGAGGAGTCAAACAAAATGTTATTCTAATGGGTTGGCATGGGGTAAAAGTGGGTTAAAATAACTTCCAAAGTCATTCGAGTTGTTTTAACCATGGAACAAGGTTGGGTAAAAGCAATAATAAGGACAAAAGGGAGGGAAAATTTAGATTTTATTTGATTTATTAGATTTTATGGTTTTAAGGGTAAAGGTAAAAAGAGGTAATTATTATTTAACCATAGTAATTAACTTATTAACCTAGGTGGTAAAATTAAAAAATGATGGTAAAGTGTAATTATAAAAATAATTATGCATGGGGGCATTATGACATAACGTTATATAAAATTAATACAAGGTGTATAAATTTAGCATCTACAGGTATAAGAAAACTATTTGAGTAAAGACTTTGAATCTCACTCTTAGGTATTTGATGTGATATTTTCATAAACATAGTCTTGAATTTAAGCACATAATTAGCAACATTATTGTTAATTCCTTATTTGATTCTAGCAATTTGAGAAAATATGACCTTTTGAATAAATTTTATATAAAAATGAGTTAATAATTATTTTACTTATTTTATGATTAATGTGATCTAAAGGAATTAAAACTATAAATATTTAGATTAATAATAGGTAAATATTCATACAAGTATGAATTTAAAAGGGTAGATTGATATTCCACTTAGATAATTAGAAATTGATAAATTAAAAAGGGGAGGGCAGTACTTGGCTTATTTTGATATTTTGTTCCTCACTATTTTTTTCCCTCAATTTGAAAATTCTTGTCTTCACTCTATAATGACATAATTCAAACCCTATGTAGATGTTGCATATAAACTAAGACCCCTATGGTGACTGATATTATCTAGGCCATGATAATAATGTATTTGATGTTTATACAAATATGTGACACCTCATACCTCTACACATACACTAATATATTTCCCTTGAGTTTGTGTTCACATTTGGTTCTATGTGTTAATCCATGTTTTATTTTATTTATTTTAAATCCCTAATTACACTTTTGATCATAAGATGACCCTTGAAAAATGAGTTAGCATATTTGGTTGGATAGCTCCATCCACTCCTCTCTAAGTGACTGAGCATTTTCTACATTTTAATACTCTAAAGAGGGATCAAATTACACATATTTCCCTAATGTATGGGTATGTGTGTGTGCACCATCATGATAGATCTAGTATTTAATATAATGTTTTGATTTTTACACTTGGCACCATGTAAATTTGACATGCCTTTATATTTATACTTATTTCTAGGACTGTTATTTCATGCTTATGTGATAATGTCTCAAAAGAGTGATAATTGATTTCTCAAGTTTGTTGGGAATTTTCAAGGTAGTGAAGAAGTGAGTGTAGCCCTGGAAATGATTTGTATTCATTACTAACTCATTGATATTTCCCACCATGACTAACCCATGAAATTTGTATAAGATGATATAATGGAGACTTTGAAATTTTAAAAATGGTCCTTAAGGCTTCCAAGACATTGATCGTAGAGGCATACACCTACAATAATTACAAAAATCCAATTATTGTCGATATTGTCTTAAGAGTGAAAATTAATTATATCATATATGAAAACACTTTATTTTAAATTCTATAAGGTTTTTATATAGACTAGGGTGATCCTGAATATGTGTATCTAGGAAATTGGGCTAACCAAGATAATAGTTGGGTAGATATAAAAACATGCACAAGAGTTAAATGTATACCCAATGTCCAAGTATGTCAATGTGTGTCATATTATATGTTGCCAAAGTGTCTAATACCAAATTTAGGAGTCCACAAGAACATATCATCCAAATTCCCAAATCAATGTAAAGATCCCAAAGGTAGGGTGTAGAACTAGACTAAGGCATAAGCCTTTAGAATTCTATGAAAAAACTTTTTCATAAGTAAATCATCATGGAAAAACCCAAAATTGATATAAAATAAGTTTGAATGTAATTCAAAAGAGTTTCATTACCACTATATAAATCAAAATTAACCACTAAAAAATGGAGGAGGCAAAGGGTGAACAAGAACCATAGTAGCTAGTGGGTTATGTAATATTTTTTTAGATGAAACCACATGATTATGTTTCTTGTATGCTTGAGACAGTTATGTAAATAACAATTACATAACATTAAGTTATTTTTTAATCAAATGATCTTGATATGAACCACTAGATGTATATGTTGTAACATGATTAGCATTAGTATGCATATCAATGTATGCCTTCATAAGATTAACATTGGTATGCATCAATGCATTATTGGTATTTTGACTAAGTCTAAGGCTAGAAGATAAATCATAAGAATTAGGAACATTGGTTGTTGGATTGATATTAGGGGGAACCATATAAGCCTTATGATGTGTAGGAATAATATCATTAACCTAAGTGAAACACTAAATGGAGGCATATAATATTTGGGAGAATTAGGAGCACTAGCCTCTCCACCCAACGTATATGTAGAGAAACTAATAGGAAAAATAGAAATATTTTTATGATCTATAAAATTAGTCTTAGGTGCAGGTTCTTGTTGAAAAATTATACCCCATGAAATGTTTTCACTATTTTCTACCAATTCTAAGTTCTCCACCATGTCACATCATAGTAGCTCCACTTTTTATTTAAAATTTGCTTGAAAATTAATTACCCTCCTTATTTTGATGCATAGCATACATTTTATTTAAAGTTAGATAACTCCACCACTAAGTGAAGGATTTCATTTAAATAGGTGGAGGTTACCTTTTATTTAAAATGATTTAATGTGTTTTATATATATATATATATATATATAACTATGAAACCCATGCTAGAGGGTCGTACATGGAGTGGAGGCAAAGACATTTTCAAATTGGAGGGTCCCACCTTATTTGAAATAGTTTTAACTTTAAATTAAAAGGAACCCACATGAGTGGAAGGATAAAAAGGTGGAGATTCCATGCTTTTTGAAAATATTTAGGATTTTATGTGTTTAAACATTCAAGAATTAGTGGGAATGCTAATTAAATGGTGTAAATATTAAAGACTCTAGGTATATATTTTGAAATCACTAGAATATTTTAGAGTCAATTTAGGTGACACTGTATGCAAATAGTACATATCGAAGTTGATTAGGTCGTTATTGTTATGTGGAAGCAAGGTCTATAAGAATATATTCAAATAGGTTGACTATGTCTCTCAGATAGAAGATAGGCTATAGAATTAAGTTGACTACGTCGACTTAGTTGGTTATAGGGTTGTAATTTTAAAAACTGTTAACTTGTGTAAAATAGAGCTAAAAAAAGTACTAAAATGACACAAAAAGGATATAAAGTAACCTTAGTGGGCTTGAATATGGTTAGGATTGAAAATTTTATGATGAAGTACCTTATAAACTAATTTCAAATTCTATAAACCAAATTGACTAGTTTGACCCAGTTCTACAAAACTCTGTGTTGAAGAATTATAAGATGATAAGTCAACCTAGTCAACCTAGTTTGTTGACTTGTATGCTAGCAGAGAGAATAAGATGAAAAATTTGACTAGATTAACCTTGTATGACTATATAAAGCTAAAAATGAGTTTTTTGTTGACCTATTCAATCTAATAACATGTATCTGATGAAGACTTACATAGATAGAATACAGTAACCTGTGCACAAAAAGTTAGAACTATACTGATTAGTTTGATACAATACTAAAAATATAGAAAAATATAATAAGATGATAGAAATGATAGTGTGAAATAAAACCTACAAGGGTTAGATTCACTTTGAGTTCACCAGAATGTATGGAATTGGAAATGTAATAGATCTATGAATCAATCCTAGCTTAGAGAAGATAAATCCTACTTACACTTTTGATTGTGGATATATTAGATATTTGGGGTCATGACCAATATGGATCTACTAAGCCTATCCAAGGGATATTTTACCATAATAATATCATTAGGGAGGGTCCAGTCAAGCAAAACTATGCAATAACCCTAACTAGGTCATATGTTTTCATATTCATTAAACTAATAACAAGTAAAGTAGATTCTAATCTAGTGCTCACCAAAGCTTGTGGCACAAAGTGGGGGTAATAAACATTAAAATTAAACATGCATAAAAGACATATACTCACATCAATGTATACAAGATCATAATGCATGGAAGATAAGTACAAATACATGTATATCTACTCTTACAAAGGAAGAAGAAAGTTAAGAATACTAACCTTTGAAGATGAACCCATCGAAGCCTCAATCTCTCCCTTGGCCAAGGTACTTTACAAGAGGTTATTGTGGTATGTAAGGATGACAAGGATAAATCAACTTTAGGCTACACAACCTATCAATGCATCCAAAAAACTTCTCCACAAGACAAGATCCATATCTCCAAAGAAAGTATGAAACCCTAACCTTGCTCCTCAAGTAGAATGGTGGATAATTAGATGCATAATATATCTTACTTTTTCTTTTCCTCTTATAAATTATGAAATGGATGTGTTTATATAGGTAGATCTAATCCTAATACTTTCTAAAAGTTTAGGCTAAAAAGGTTGACCTAGTATTGTTATTAAAAAAACAAATTAGGTCACAGACTGGCTAACCTAGACCCTAATAAGTTTTATCAATTAGAATACAAGATCGATGGGGTTGACAGTGTAATGTAAACTATCAAAAAAGGATTTTAGATTAGAGAAGGGACAATGAATGTGGAAAATGACTAGGGGAGGGTGAAAAGTAAGAATCAAAGCTTAGGGAAATGTTTTTAGAAGACAAGTGTGTAGATAGCAAGTGGTAATAATGGAAAACAATCCTGCAAAGCACCAATGGTATGCCCATCCATTTCCCTATGCACCCCTTAAGGCATGCACTCAAAGAGAATTAGAATCGATGGGTTTCTATAAGATATATAGCATCAATAATTGATAAAGTTTGAAAATATTATGTGTATATATAGGGAATGAAAAAATCATGACATAGGCATCTATGGGAAGACCTTAGGAAAAAAGGGGCATACTAGGTATGTAAGAAAGACAATAAGAGTCTAGTGACCATAAAAATACAAAGGATACACGTTCATAATAAGCCCAAATTTGTATAGGCAAATAATTAAGATACTAATATTGACTCATGCTAGTTATATGAACAAGAAAATTAAAATGGACCTAACTTCGCATAGCATATTCCCCATTCCTTGAGACCTCTTATAGAGTCATCGATCTATTATGAAGATTGGGTACTTGTGTGAGAAAGTAGGTATCACCAAAAGATTTTTTTATTCTCCTTTTATAATCTACTATCTACAACACCCTAATGGACCTTGACTCTATCATGAGGCCAACTATGGATTTTGATCTTTGATTATAAAAAGAAGATGTGTTATGAATCACATTTTTGAGTGTGATTTGACATTTGAAATTTGTTTGTTGCCTTTTGTATCATTGCCTTTTTGTTAAGTGATTTGGATTTTATATTTTATGGATTTTATTATTCCTCCTCCATATGGATTTGGAATAACCAACATGATTGATATAAGTGATACACACAAATGAGCTTTAGAGTTTGGTTAAAGGAAGCTAAGTATCCAAAGATACGACTAACTAAACACTTAGGCTTACCTGTGAACCAATATGTTATCTCAAGTTTCAACCATATGTATTCTTAGTATGTAAAAGGAGATAAGGTAATAAATTGAAATCCAAAGTAGATCGAGAAGATAGGATTACAATGAGATGTCTTGTTTGCTAATTGATCACATGGTAAAGAAGGATTATTAATGGGAGTAATGTTTATATCACCAAGTCACAGTAATAATTATCTAAGTTCTTGAGATAAGGTATCAAACAAAAACAAACATATCCATGAAAATAAATTAACTCATAAAAAAAAGTGTGTAATCATGGAAAGGATGAAAAGAATCCATAAGAAAAGATGAAAGAAAATAAAACAATATACAACATGAAATGCATAATATAAAGATCCATGTGAAATAGATAAGTAAAACCAAATTTGACACATAGTTAAATGATATAATATATATAAAAGTGGATCACAAGTCCAATCCAAAATCATAATGAAAAATAAAGTGAAACAACGCCATGTTGTGTTCACAAATACTGATAAATTTATCCACAAATATTATCCTTGACATCTAAACTATTGGATCTTAATGACAGCTAGAGTCTCATATATCCTAATGGAAAGATGTGAATAGACATATCTTTGAATATTTTCAACATAAAATGTAGGTGTATCTATAAGAACATGCTCATGAGGGCTCTTTTGCATAGAATACTCAAGAAGGGGAATAGATGCTAGAATAAGAATGGTATCTACAACAAGGTGGCACCAATAGTGGAGAAGGAACCATGGGTGGGGAGGAAACCATAGGTGAAGAAGGAACCACATGAGAAATAAGGAGGAACCTTCTTACATGGATGACCTTTGGAAGGAGGAACAATAGGTGCATGAATCATCATAAGGTGATCATGAAGTTATTGTTAGAAAATGTGGCAATGATCAGTATGATGGGTACTACACTAGTGCTAAAGATAATATACCTCCCCATATTTTTTGATATACTTAGTTAAAAATTTGGGAGGAGGCATAACTTTGTCTTTGGGATAGTGAAGGGTATGATGCAATGTGTGACTATATTTCCAAATTATTGGTAATGGGTGGAAGAGTGATTATTTGTGTCATGGAAGAAATTATATGATTATTAGTAGATTTTGGGGGTATACTAATACAAGAGGTACAAGTAAAATCTAGGGAAGGATGATATAATTGGTAGTATTTGGTCTAATTACTAGTAACTTTAATAATATCATAGTAAAGTTGATTGGCCCAATGGGAAAGCATGGGATCAAGTTGCAGTAAAGGAAGAAGGCCATCACTAAGGAAAGGTAGGGCTGGTGTAGACACTAGGTTGGGATCATCCAAAGGTAAATCAGAACTAGATATAAGATGAGGCTCAGTTAAAGGTAGAGTGAGAGTAAGATCCAGACTAGGCTCAGTTGAGGGTGAAGTAGGACATGCATAAGGCTTAAGAATAGTAGCTAGCATCTTAGGGGGAAGCAAACTAAAAGGATCTTGGTATCTATCAAAATGATAAGGATTAAACATAGCATGATCCATGATCATGCTTGTAAGAGGCTCTGCTAAAACTAGAGGTGTACCATGCAATCATTCCATCTCTACCCCAAAAAAATAAGAAGAATATTATAGTAGTATAAAAAAGTAACATAATAATATGAATGAAAAGACTAAAATAAATAAGTATGATATCTAATAATCTTGGAATCTCTATCTTGGACAAGTCCTCCTAGAAAGAGATCATCTAAAGTATAACAATCATCATAATTGAGTGTATGTAGTTTGATGGTATAGGCAGGTATGATATTTTCATTAGAAGTTGCATGATAATTCAAATGTCTAGTCTTGGTTAAGACCACAAGTATGTCATTGATAGGAGGTTGATGGGAGCACAATTTTAAGGATGGTAGAATATGGGCAATGAGATGAGGGGATAGATCTAAAGTTTTTATATTGAGGTTGATTTCATCTGGCTCATAATCATTAGAACCAAGGAGGTTAGGTGGTTTGTTCCCAATGAGTTTGGGGTGACCATGATAACCTCAAGTAGAATTAACAAGATAATTAAAATGCTAAGATTATTGAAATGGGATACTAGGTAAGGGTTCAAGGATTGGAATTTTAGATACACCATATTCTTGGAATTATTCAAAATTACAAGGGTTTGTGTCACCTTGAATCTTGTAAATAACACCATTATAGGGAAATTTGATGCATTGTCATGTAGGTGAGGCAACAACCATCATGTGATGAGTTCAAGGTCTACCAATCAAGATGTTATTAAAAAAAGGGGAAAGTTAAAAATCATAAATTTAATGTGAATGGTGATAGGAGGGATAGTAATAGGAAGCCACACATAGCCTAAAGGAGGCATTTACCTTTTATTGTAACCTTACAATATACTACATGTGGACTTGAGATTACACTCAAAATATCTAAGGGTTTTAATGAAATAGAGGGAGGTAATAGAAGTACCTAAACCCTCATCAATCAAAGCATTCTTAACTTGGATATCACTGATTTGGATGCTAATAGATAATAGAGGATCATCTATGTGAAGCAAAATCTCATCTAGAATAATGGAAGCAATAGGAAATTTAAGGGAAAGATAAGTGTACATTATTTCATCAACATGTATGGACATCTCTTTACATTATTTTAGTATACTATCTTTAGACCCATATAAGGTAGCTTTGTATCTTTCTAGGGGAGGATGAGAGATGTTTATTTCAAATAATAATTGCATCAGATAGTTATGATGACTGGGATAAGTTCACATTATTTCAATAAAAGGTATTTTAGATGGGAGATGAGAAAACTATGCTATAGGGTCCCATTCATCATAACCCATGGGGGGAATGCTAGATAGAGGTGCATAATATTGTAGGATATCCTAGGAAGGAGGACTAAAAGTGTATTCAAACATGTGTTGGTAAGATGTACTTGGTGTAGTTTGAGGACAAATAGGTTGATTATCTTTATATGGTGGGATAGTTGATTTAGGTATTTCTTGAAATTGAGTTAAAGAAGCATTATTGGAAGGTTTAAGAATGTTGTCAATGTGTGTAAATGTTGGAGGATTTATATAGATAGTGTGAGAGCCATTATCTAGTTGAGATGTTGGAAGTGGTTCTTGGAAAGATATAAGGTCCTTTTGCCCCAACTCTGTGAGATGATATGGGGAAGAGTCTTGGATGATGCAAAATGTTTGGGAGGTTTAATGCATGGGTGTTGTAGTAGAATGAATAAAAGTAACTACCCTTCACATATTAGTCATATTTACCACATTTTCATCATTTATAATGAGTTTTATTATACTTTCAACATTATTAGTAGGAGTAGGCTTATCATTGTTATCTTGATGATTCGGAAGAGGATCCTTATATATACCAAAATGAGCATTACCTTGGTTTAAAGATTTATTTTCGTTTTGTTTTTAGTGAGATTTAAAGGCTATATCAAATGGTTGTTGGTGCTTGTGAATGAGTGATTTGTGATCAAGGTTTGGGCTAAGAAGAAAATCCATAGCTAGATTATGTAATTGTCTATAAGTTTCATGAGTGTTACCACCAGCTAATTCAAGTGCATCCGCTATGAGAGTTCTTGTGCATCTCTCATCACCCAACTTTCCTGAAGCAATTAGCCGCATCTTCAGAAGTGGGACCTGCATGACATTCTTCAACACCCATGTGTTGGCCACCTATAATTTTAGCTTCACTTCCCCTTTGCCAATTCTTTGGCAAGGCATACTAGCCCCTAAATAAATCTTTCCAAAGTCTCCAAAGACCTTAACATGGAAAAATACTCTATTTTGAGCTACATGGAAAGAGGCAACAGAATCCATAAAACAAGATTATACTTTATCCAAGGAACATCCCAGAGCATCCTATTCAACAACACCTGCAACATCTGCTTCTTCAGTTCCTTCATGCTGATCTTCTACCAACCAACAATATTTCTTTACCTGTTCTTTCTTTCCATAACACCGTAATCAACCATTCGTGCTTTTCAATTCCTCCATTCTTAGTGTAATTTCTTTTGCTGTTGTTATACTCCCACTCAATTAGAAACCCCTGAGAGTGACATGTAATCAAACACAAAACCTGCTCCCTGCAACCTTAGCTCTGATACCAACTGTTAGGACCCGAAAGCACCATTGATTACCAAGCAACTAAACATGAGAAATTAAACTAGAATCACAAGTAACTAGAATTTAGAAATAACACAAAATATGAGAGACAATACCCAATTGTATTAATACTCTTCCAAAAAAGAATTACAAATGAAGAGACGCCACACTCTTCCCACCTTACAGGCTTCCCACACCAAGTGTTCAGTAATTCACCTTCAAGAGCTCACTCTCTCAATTACGGTCCCAACACACAACTCAAACACAGAGTTGGTGTTCACCTCCACTAGCCAATAACAACACCGCCAGTCAACCAGTTAGTAACAATACTGCCAGTACACTGAGTATACAAACATACTCAACCGAGTACACAATGCACTCTAAGTAGATCTCCCATGAACTTGAAACAACCTGCAACTCAAATGATCTTACTTTGGAAGGAACTACCTTGCCTTCCTCTTTGCTCTCCAACTGAGTACACAATGTACTCCAAGTAGATCCCACCTGATCTTGCTCCCTATTGTGTTGTTGTCACCTTGATCCTACTGCCACCTATAGATCAACCTGGTTCTGCACACCTGCAAACCTAGACCTCGCACACACATACACCTATAGATCAATGATCTTACTTACCATGTAGATCTCTGAATGTGGCCTTGCACACCTGCTGACCAAGATCCTACATACATGAAGAATCCTTCTAATTCTCTAAACTAGCACCCATACTTGGCACTGTGGCACTAGGAGGAACACACCTTGCTCTCTTCACTCTGAAGGAGCTAATATTTTCTCTCTTACTCTCTAGCACACATTACAATACAGCCCATGAGTCTATTATATAGATCTCATGCAAACAATAATTAGACATCTAATTACAATAATTAGATCCGTAGCTTCAAGTCTATAATTGGCCTTCTACATGCAAATAACCAGTTCGTTAACTAAGTGTCTGTGAACTGGCAGTTCTAAAACTGCATAGGCGACCGACATCAGTCCCTGTCTGCCTGGAGGTGACCGACACCGGCCAATCCTGATCGACGTCAGTTGCTCTTCTCACTGTGTATGACTGACATCAGCTGATCAGACTAACATCAGTTGCTCTGCAACTTAGCAACCTCTCAACAACCTCCTCCATGTCTGCATCAGTGAAGCTTTTAGCTCTACAACCTAAAAAGAGGTTCATTTTGGAGATGTTTGATCATTATATTAACAAGGGGTGGTTGAGAAATGAGGTTACCATGGGAATCCCTGAGGGGGGGTAGGGGCATTTGGATTATGTGCTCCCCATAAAACTTGTTGGGGTTGATTTTAAAGATGAATGATATGATTTAGAATTTGCATCATTTGATTGGAATTATTTATTTGAAAAGTGTTCATTTGATTGAGTGTTTGCAACAATATTTGATGAGTTTGGGTAATATTTTAACTAGTGTGCATGGCATGTGAATCATTGGTATTAGTATTAGTGACTTGGGTTGCACTATGAGTATTGGCATGCATGGCACTAGTGTGTGAGAAGCATTGACAAAAAAGGAAGGACTAGTAGCAAGATTGGCATGTGTAGCAAAAGATGCACTAGTGGAAGGGTTAGCATTGGAATAAAAAGAAGCACTAGTAGCATGATGAGAATTGGTAGAAAATAAATCACTAGTGTCATGATTGAGGAGAAGGGTCTTTAGAAAAGGCCCACAGGTTAGAATCTGCCATGTTAGTGGAGATACTCAGCATGGAGGTTGAAAATATCATAAAAAATAGGTCACAGTGTGGGAAAGAGTTAAAATAGAAGGGAGAAGTTAAGAAGCAAAGAAAGTGTCAACCATAAATCCATGAGAGAATATATGGGAGGGTGAATGAGGTTATTCTACTTGAGAACCTATCATTAGAATATAGATAGTTGAAGGGTCATTTCCTCTATGTTGAGTAAATTTGTTAGTGAAGAAGAGCATTTCAGGTGTGCACTTGAATTCAAGATCATATTATAAAGAGAATAGAGGATTATGAATGGATGATGATTGAGGATTCTTATAATTGGTAGTGCGAGTGGTAACATGTATATTAATTTCATCTAAAGTGAAAGCCACAATTTATTTATAGGGAAACCTAATGAGATTGGTGAGACTCATCATGTTTGTTGGATTCAAATCTATATTATCTTGATCAGGAAATTCATGATGATAAAATAAGGTTAAGAGGTGATGAAAATAAAATTTAGGAAATAAGCTACATAGTTATATAGGTTGACTATGTACTATAAATTAGGGAACAAAATAGAGAAAGAGAGAACATAGTTGTACAATTCAACTATGTACTATTAAACAAGGAATATGCCATGAAATAATAAGACACAACTAGATAGATAAATTGTGTAATACTTATACAAGGGACTAAATAGAGAGATAAAGAGACACAGTTAGATAGGTTGATTGTGTACTACAGACAGATAGACTAAATAGTTTTTGAGAGACCATGTCAATATAAATAATAGTGTTCTAAAATAGATAAAGTTTTTCCAAGATAAATATCTAAGTAGATGAAATTAATCACATAAGAAATTGGATCAACGTGACTAATCCAATTGGAACATATAGCATAAACCTTACACCAACGCTATCTAGTTTTTTAATACAACATATAGTGATCAAAGAGCAAGTAGCAACTTGAAATTAAATGTTAAATAATTGGTCATCCTTAAGTGTTATTAAGTTATAATGAATTTTAACTTTTAGTGTGATGGGGAAGTTGGTTATAATGAGGAACTAAAAAGCAATCTAAAGTTGGTTTCAAGAAGTTTAAGCTGAAATGGATCTATATTGGTGATGGTATATGCTTGGTATTGGGGCCTACACCCTCACTTCACATTCTTACATCAATAAGGGTGTCGGGTGCTTTGCCAATATATACCAGCAACCACATGTTTATACTTGGCCATAAAACCAAGTTGGCTTCCCCCTTGGTGATGAAATCCAAGTAGTTAGACCTTGGAAAGATAAATGTTTAGTTTTTTTAGTGTAAAGTGATTTGGAAGTGTGTGAAAAAGAGAAAATAGTGTGATTAAATTGATAATTTGAAAAACTACCTAATTGATCTATGATTGTTACTCTAAGAATGCAAGCAACTAAAAAGAAAGGTGAATTAATTACTAGCAAAGAGAGGTTAATTCTTTTATTATGAAGAGTACAAAGTTATTTTAGGTAGTATTATATGCAAATAGTGTAGAATAAAGTCAACTAGGTCATTTTTGTTCTATAGAAGCAAGATCTAGAAGAACATAGTTGAATAGGTCAACTATGTCTTCTGAATAGAAGATAGGCTACATAACTATGTTAAATGGGTCAACCCAGTTGGTTGAAGGGTTATAATTTTATAGACTATAACTTATGGAAAATGGTACTAAGTAAGAAAAATCAAAATTATAGAGAGATTAATAATGAACCTTGATGGGCTTGAAGATGTTTATATTGCAAAATTTTATGTTGTGATGTTCAAATGTTGATTCAAAAAAATTCTAACTGAGTTGACTAGTTCGATGGAGTTTGTAAAACCTGTGTGCTAAAAAAGAAGTTGTGAACAAAGTTGATTGGATCAACTATGTTTGCAAACTTGTATGCTTAAAGAAGATAATTTCAAATAGATTCGACTAGTTTGACTAAGTATTGAAATTTATAAATGAAAAAGAACATAGTTTTGAACTGATCAATCTAGTCACCTGTATTAAGAGAAGACTTCAATAGACAGAATAGAGTCATTTTAGAGTGACTATGTGTTAAACCTATGCATAGACTATTAGAACTAGACTGGATACATATAGTACTACAAAAATATAAAAATATAATATGATGATAAAATGAAAGTGTGAAAGAAAACCTACAAGGGTTTGATTCACGTCAGGTTCACTAGAATGTATATAAAGGAAAATGTAACTGATCTATTAATCAAACTTAACTCAAAGAAGATAAATCTTATTTACATTTTTTATTATTAATACATTATATATTTGGGGTCATGACCAAGATGGATCCACTATACCTAACCAAGGGATCTCTCACCACAATAATATCACCAAAGAGGGTCCCAAAGTCTCTAGTCAAGCAACATCATGTAATAACTCTAACTAGGTCCTATATTTTCATATTCACAAATTAAATGGAAAGTAAATTAAAGTTTAATCTAGTGCTCACCAAATCTTGTGGCATAAATTAGGACCAATACACATAAAAATTAAACATGCATAGAATATCTATACATATGTTAATGTATAAAAAATCCTAATGCATGGGAGAGAAGTTCAAATCTAAATCTATCTACTCTTACAAAGGAGGAACAAAGTTAGTAATACTTACCTTTGAAGATGAACCCATCGAGCCTCAATCTCTCCTTTGGATAAGGTGTTTCACAAGAAGTTGTTATGGTATGTAAGGATAATAAGAACAAGTCAAATTTAGGCTACACAACTTTTTTATGCATCCAAAATACTTCTCCACAAGACAAGATTTGTATATCCAAAGAAAGTATTGAAACCATAAGTTATGTTCCTCAAGTAAAATGGTGGATAATCATATGAACAATATAGTTTATTCTTCTTCTCTTGTCTTATAAATATGTAAATGGATGTGTATATATAGTTTAATCTAGCCCTAAACCTTTCTAAAAGTTTAGTTGATAGGGTCAGCCCAATCAACTTTGTATCATTATTGATAAAAACAAGTTAGATCTTTGTCGACATCAGCTAGGAGATGACCTAGGCCCTTAACATGTTTTATAAATTTAAGTACAGGGTCGATGAGGCCAATAGTGTAATTTAAACCATCAAAAAGTGTTTTAGGCTTAGGAAGGGGCTATTGAAAGCGGTGAATGGTTGGAGGAGTGTGCAAGAGAGGAGAAACAGCTTAGGTAAATACATAGGAGAAGGTTATGTTGATATCAATTGGTGGTATAGGTGAAAAAAATCCTACTAATAACTAATGGTCTACCTACCCCTTTCCTGGTGGACCCTTTAAGGTGTGCACTTAGAGAGATTGAGACATGACATGTTCTTGCAAGAGAGAAAGCATCAGTAATTGATAAAGTTTGAAAATATTATGTGTATATAACTATCACCTAGGCCATATCATTATACTAATTGAGTTATACCTTGAAGTATAATATCTAAGACCTTATCAATAACTAACATCTTACATTTTATGATCCTCCCAAAGATTCAGGGTCATAACTTGGTGACCATCAAAACCAAAAGTTGTTTAGTGATCCAATAAAAGTCCATTCTCAGAAGAATTTTATAGTGAAAATGGTATATAATTCACATCACCATCCACCACATTATGGGCACCCATTATACTAGATTATTATTATTTACAATGGAATATACCTCTTATCATTTATATATCCTCTATAACTTTTAATGATAATGAGATTATGGATGATAACTCAAATCTCCATTCATTATTCATTTGAGTATACCTTGATCACCAACTTATTCACAATGTTGTGATTGATAATGGTGCTAGCTAAAATGTTTACACCATGTCATTAATTACATATTTAGTATATATACATAATTATTTTCACCCTTCAACTAAAGTAGTTAGAACATTCAATTGGGCCTCACAAGAAGTTCTTGGTGAGATTGACTAACCTTTACAAGTTAGACCAGCACTTGTGGTCACTACCTTCACATTTATACCATACATGAGATTATTTGATATGTTATTGGGACACCCTTGGATACATAAACTCAATGCATTACCTTTCAAAGTATGTGGGTGTATTAAATACATTCATACCAATAGAGTAGTCACAGTTCCTAGAATTCCATATAAACATCCATGTGAACAAAAAAAATTATTCCAATATGGCTAATTATTAAACATCTATGTGAAAGGGTAAGCAACAATAAACCCCCTTTTTTAGGTGGCCCATATTTAAGAGACCATTGCATTAGAGATACATAGTGGATTCCATATAATCTTCTTCTACTACTATCCAACATACTCAGTTATCTAGAGTAACTAAACATGTTCCTATTATTGTTACTTCAAATACACCACAAAGCACAAAATAATGGGTTCTAAAAATTGATACTATTTTTATTACCTCTTTTAGACCATAGAGTCCTATTACACATACAAAAAGCATTCTAGATTCATATCTTTACATATTACACCTATACATGCTCCTCAATAATACCACTAATTTGTTATGCCATATCCAGTGTTCAGAGCACTTATAGATGAGAAGCCCTTAGATGGGATCATTAGCTAGACTCTTCATTAACAAAATAAAAATAAAAATAAAAATAAAAATAAAAAAAATCAAATACTACAAAAATACCAAAAACATTCAAAAAATTCCAAAATGCCAAAAAATATTAGGATGTTCCTAGTTGTATTATTCCTTATGCATATGTTGTTTTCTTCATGTTAGTTTATGACATATCATTATTTTCCTATATACGCATATGTTTCATGCTTTGTTTAAGTGTGATACAGGCATACCTAGATACATGATATATTTGAATACATGCATATGTTGGGATTTCCTTACATTCATGTCTGTCGGGGAATCCAAGAACACACACACCTATTCTGATCCCACTTGTTAGGATCTTGCTCCTAAGAAAGAGCACAATATGATTACCAAATATGAGCAATTAAACATGCGGAAATAACCAGAAGCACAAATAACTAGAATTCACCAATAGCACAGAATATAAGAGACAATACACTATCTTGTATTAACATTTGTACAGAAAAGAATACAATAAAGAGCCGCCACACTCTTCCACCTTACAGAGGCTTCCCACACCTCAAGTGTACATTAATTCTTCTTCAAAACACTCTCCTACCAAAAACGGTCCCAACACACAACTCACACACAGAATTGGTGTTCACCTCTCCAACCAGTCAGTAATAACCCTGCCAGTACCCAAGCACTCTATAGTACTTTAAGTAGATCTCCCATGAACCTGCAACCTGCAATTCAATGATCTTAAAATGGAAGGATCCTCTTTGCCTTCCTATCTAGCTCATAATGGAACTAGGAGGAACACACACTTTGTTCTCTTCACTAGCACACTTTACAATACATGCCAATGGGTCTATAAATAGATCCCAGACTTGAACAATAACTTAGACTCTTAGTTTACTATAATTATCCACACAGCTCAAGACTCAAAATAGCCTTTACATGCAAACACTATGTTCACTTAACTAATTATTTGTGCAACAAACAGTTCTGGAACACACAAGCGACCGACGTCGGTCCCTGCTTGCCTGGAGCTGACTGACATCGGCTGACGCCGGTTGCCTTCTGCTTCATCCTGACCGACATCGATCATACTACCGATGTCAGTACTCCTAGATCTTCAGCAACCTCCTATTTTCATCTACATAGTTGAAGCTTTTAGCTCCACACCCTAACAATCTCCCACTTGGAGATAAATAGCTACAACTATACCTGTACCTGTACATCATCTAGTTTGTTCCTTTGGCTATGTATCCCTCTTCAAGATCACTCTTGAAGACCAACCACCACACACGCTGTGGTGCAACACCTGTCATCCAAATCACGTACCACATCCAAATCTACAAACCATGTAGAAAATAACATGACCCTGCATAGCATGTGCACCTACTGCTGGTCCCTCTAAGAATCCACTGAACTGCCCTCTAATGCTTCTTTCTCAGATTGGCTCCTAACTTTTTGACAACTCCCACTGCTTGGGAAAACTCAAGCTAGTACATACCATGCACTTAACCTCATTATGTGATCAAGACACTATTCTGTGAACTGTCCAACCATCAGCGTGCTAACCGGTCTCACACAATCATCCTGAAACAAAGTCAACATGTGACCTTCCATGTCTCTAGAACACATTCATGCCAAAGAATCTTGCTGCTCCCAGATTCCTCATGACATACTTCTAAACTAGCTTTACCTTTAGTTCAGCAACTCCCTGTATATGTAACCCTACAACAAGCACATCATACAGTAATAGGATAATGTAGCTAATATTATCCAACCTGGTAAAGAGAAACACAATGATCAAACCTCCATTGCCCTGCAGCTTATACAAGGCCATACACCTTGGCCTTCCATCTCACATGTCCATTTTCGCTCTTCTTCATCCTAAACATCCATTCGTCTCTCAATGCTTACTTCTAGCTGGCAACTCCACCAAAACTCCTATTTGGTTCTCCTCCAAGGAATCACATCCTCCATCCATGCCAAGCTCCCACTATTTCCTGGATCTACCTATTCTGCTTCTTTAACAACTTCCTGGTACTTTACCATAAGTGAGCAACAAGTAGTGTAAAGAAGGGAAATGATGAATTTGAGGCTTACTTACCCTTTAAGTCCTCCATATGGGCTCTTGAGACTCCTTGACAGCTTGCTGTCCACTCAAAATTTGTCTCAGTGATCGATGCCAGTCACATCTCAGTCTGCACTCGACCGATGTCGATTTCCTGTGACTGCCTCATCATCGACGTCGATTCCCACTTATCGACACCAGTGTTTATCTACCTTGAGTCACCGACATCAGGTTGCACATAGATGATGTCGGTCCTTGTCTGGATGCCGATGCCAATTTTCTAGCCGATGTCGGTCTTTGTGTTTTGCTTGTGAGAACTGACTTCTACCTGCGAGCTCCTTTTGGATCAAACCCTTGTCCAAATCACCCTTGCTCTGCTCAAAATTCTTCTACCCCTTGTGCTGAACTCTATCCATCACCTTCTCCTTGAAAACCAAGGCTTTCATGTTCTTGTCACTAACATCAGATTCCTCAAGAAACATCACCTTCTTCTTTTGCATATAGAAATCTCGATCTATGCTCTTCAAATCTGAAAGCATACCCTTTGAATCAAGAACATGCATCTCCTTCTTATTCATGTGGCCAAGCCTATTAAGCCACATCTTCAAATCTATAGCTGAAGTAGATAACCCAGAAAGAGAATCAATAATACAAGTAGATAGATAAAGCGTACCTACTTTCTTACCTCTTGCTACAACAAGTGCACCCTTGGTAACCTTCCAAGAGTCCACTGTGAGAGTTACTATGCAACCCTCATCACCCAAACTTCTTATAGAAATCAAATTCCACTCCAGAACTGGGACATGCATGACCTCCTTCAACACTCGTGTGTTACCTGTCTGCAATTTCAGCTTCACTTTCCCTTTGCCAATCATCTGACAGGGCTTTCCATCCCTTACACAAATTTCTCCAAAGTCTCCCTGGACATACTCATGAAAAAATTCCCTAATTGGGGATACATGAAAAGAGGCACCAGAATCTAAAACCCAAGATTCTACTTTATCTAAAGAACATACCAGAGCATCTTGGACTTAGACCTCCTGCCATTAAACTTCTCCATTTGTAGCTTACTATCTTCTGCCATTGCTCTACTCCCAATCAAACAAAAACCCCTATGAGTAACCTATAATCAACACACACTAACCATATCTAATCTAATCTATTAGTATCCCAACTAAAAGCTCTGATACCAGTTGTCAGGGAATCCAAGAACAAACACACATGTTCTAATCCCACTTGTTAGGATCTTGCTCCTTAGAAAGAGCACAATATGATTACCACATATAAGCAATTAAACATGCAAAAATAACCAGAAGCACAAGTAACTAGAATTCACCAATAGCACAAAATATGAGAGATAATACACTATCTTGTATTAACATTTGTACAAAAAATAATACAATAAAGAGCCGCCACACTCTTCCACCTTACAGAGGCTTCCCACACCTCAAGCATATAGTAATTCTTCTTCAAAACACTCTCCTACCAAAAACGGTCCCAACACACAACTCACACACATAATTGGTGTTCACCTCTCCAACCAGTCAGTAATAACCCTGTCAGTACCCAAGCACTCTATAGTACTTCAAGTAGATCTCCCATGAACATGCAACCTGCAATTTAATGATCTTACAATGGAAGCATCTTCCTTGCCTTCCTATCTAGCTCATAATGGAACTAGGAGGAACACACACATTGTTCTCTTCACTAGCACACTTTACAATACATGCCAATGGGTCTATAAATAGATCCCAGACTTGAACAATAACTTAGACTCTTTGTTTACTATAATTATCCATGTAGCTCAAGACTCAAAATAGCCTTTACATGCAAACACTCCATTCACTTAACTAACTATTCGTGCAATGAACAGTTCTGGAACACACAGGTGACCGATGTCGGTTCCTACTTGCCTGGTGCTGACCGACGTCAGCTGACTTCCTGTTGACGTCAGTTGCCTTCTACTTCATCATGACTGATGTCAGTCATACTCCTGATGCTAGTACTCCTGGATCTTCATCAACCTCTTGTTTTCATTTGCATAGTTGAAGCTTTTAGCTCCACACCCTAACAATCTCTCACTTGGAGATAAATAGCTACAACTGTACCTATACCTTTACATCATCTAGTTTGTTCCTTTGGCTCTGTATCCCTCTTCAAGATCACTCTTGAAGACCAACCACCACACACCCTATGGTGCAACACCTATCATCCAAATCACCTGCCACATCCACATGTACAAACCATGTAGAAAATAACTTGACCCTGCATAGCATGTGCACCTGCTGCTGGTCCCTCTAAGAATCCATTGAACTGCCCTCTAATGCTTCTTTCTCGAATTGGCTCCTAACTTTTTGACAACTCCCACTACTTGGGAAAACTTAGGCTAGTACATACCATGCACTTAACCTCATTATGTGAATCAAGACACTGTTCTATGAACTGTCTAACCATCAGCATGCTAATCGGTCTCACACAATCATCCTAAAACAAAGTCAACATGTGACCTTCCATGTCTCTAGAACACACTCATGCCAAAGAATCTTACTGCTCCCAAATTCCTCATGACATACTTCTGAACTAGCTTTACCTTTAGTTCAGTAACTCCCTGTATATGTAACCCTACAACAAGCACATCATATAGTAATAGGATAATGTAGCTAATATTATCCAACCTGGTAAAGAGAAACACAATGATCAAACCTCCATTGCCCTGTAGCTTATACAAGACCATACACCTTGGCCTTCCATCTCACATGTCCATTTCCACTCTTCTTCATCCTGAACATCCATTTGTCTCTCAGTGCTTACTTCCAGCTGGCAACTCCACCAAAACTCCTGTTTGGTTCTCCTCCAAGGAATCACATCCTCCATCCATGCCAAGCTCCCACTATTTCTTGGATCTACCTATTCTGCTTCTTTAACAACTTCCTGGTACTTTACCATAAGTGAGCAACAAGTAGTGTAAAGAAGGGAAATGATGAATTTGAGGCTTACTTACCCTTTATGTCCTCCATATGGGTGCTTGAGACTCCTTGACAGCTTGCTATCCACCCAAAATTCATCTCAATGACTGATGCCAGTCACATCTCAGTCTGCACCCGACCGATGTTGGTTTCCTGTGACTGCCTCATCACCGACGTTGGTTTCCCCTTGCTGACACTGGTGTTTATCTATCTTGAGTCACCCATGTCGAGCTACACATAGCCGATGTCAGTCCTTGTCTGGACGCGGATGCTAGTTTTCTAGCCGATGTCGATCTCTGTGTTTTGCTTGTGAGAATTGACTTTTACTCGTGAGCTCCGTTTGGATCAAACCCTTGTCCAAATCACCCTTGCTCTACTCAAAATTCTTCTGCCCCTTGTGCTGAAATCTATCCGTCACCTTTTCCTTGAAAACCAAGGCTTTCCTGTTCTTGTCACTAACATCAGATTCCTCAAGAAACATCACCTTCTTCTTCTGCATACAAAAATCTCGATCTATGCTCTTCAAATCCAAAAGCATACCCTTTCAATCAAGAACATGCATCTCCTTATTCATGCAGCCAAGCCTATTAAGCCACATCTTTGAATCTATAGCTAAAGTAGATAACCCAGAAAGAGAATCAGTAATACAAGTAGATAGATAAAGCGTACCTACTTTCTTACCTCTTGCTACAACAAGTGCACCCTTGGTAACCTTCCAAGAGTCCGCTGTGAGAGTTACTGTGCAACCCTCATCACCCAAACTTCTTACAAAAATCAAATTCCACTCTAGAATTGGGACATGCATGACCTCCTTCAACACCCATGTGTTACCTGTCTGCAATTTTAGCTTCACTTTCCCTTTGCCAACCATCTAATAGGGCTTTCCATCCCTTACACAAATTTCTCCAAAGTCTCCCTGGACATACTCATGAAAAAATTCCCTAATTGGGGATGCATGAAAAGAGGCACCATAATCTAAAACCCAAGATTCTACTTTATCTAAAGAACATACCAGAGCATCCTGTGCAACATAATTCGCAACATCTACTTCTTCTTCATGTCCTTCATGTTGATCTGCTACAAACCAACAATCTTTCTTTTCCTGCTCTTTCTTTCCACATTTCTAGTAGGTTATTCTGTCATACTTGGACTTGGACCTCCTACCATTAAACTTCTCCATTCATATCTTATTGTCTTCTACCATTGCTCTACTCCCACTCAAACAGAAACCCCTATGAGTAACCTGTAATTAACACACACTAACCAGATCTAATCCAATCTATTAGTATCCCAACCAAAAACTTTGATACCAGTTGTCAAGGAATCCAAGAACAAACACACCTATTCTAATCCCACTTGTTAGGATCTTGCTCCTCAGAAAGAGCACAATATGATTACCAAATATAAGCAATTAAACATGCAAAAATAATCAGAAGCACAAGTAACTAGAATTCACCAATAGCACAGAATATGAGAGACAATACACTATCTTGTATTAACATTTATACAAAAAAGAATACAATAAAGAGCCACCACACTCTTCCACCTTATAGAGGCTTCCTACACCCTAAGTGTACAGTAATTCTTCTTCAAAGCACTCTCCTAACAAAAATGGTCCCAACACACAACTCACACACAGAATTGGTGTTCACCTCTCCAACCAGTCAGTAATAACCCTACCAGTACCCAAGCACTCTATAGTACTTCAACTAGATCTCCCATGAACCTGCAGCCTATAATTCAATGATTTTACAATGGAAGGATCTTCCTTGCCTTCCTATCTAGCTCATAATGGAACTAGGAGAAACACACACTTTGTTCTCTTCACTAGCACACTTTACAATACATGCCAATGGGTCTATAAATAGATCCCAGACTTGAACAATAACTTAGACTCTTAGTTTACTATAATTCTCCACGTAGCTCAAGACTTGAAATAGCCTTTACATGCAAACACTCTATTCACTTAACTAATTGTTCGTGCAACGAATAGTTCTGGAACACACAGGCGACCGACGTCGGTCCCTGCTTGCCTAGTGCTGACCGACATTGGCCGACTTCCTACCGACGCCGATTGCCTTCTACTTCATCCTGACCGACGTCGGTCATACTACCAACGCCGATAATCCTAGATCTTTAGCAACCTCTTTTTTTGTCTGCATAGTTGAAGCTTTTAGCTCCACACCCTAATAATCTCCCACTTGGAGATAAACAGCTACAACTGTACCTGTACTTATACATCATCTAGTTTGTTCTTTTGGCTCTGTATCCCTCTTCAAGATCACTCTTGAAGACCAACCACCACACACCCTATGGTGCAACACCTGTCATCCAAATCACCTGCCACATCCACATCTACAAACCATGTAGAAAATAACTTGACCCTGCATAGCATGTGCACCTGCTACTGGTCCCTTTAAGAATCCACTGAACTACCCTCCAATGCTTCTTTCCCAGATTGGCGCCTAACTTTCTGACAACTCCCACTACTTGAGAAAACTCAGGCTAGTACATACCATGCACTTAACCTCATTATGTGAATCAAGACACTATTCTGTGAACTGTCCAACCATCGGCGTGGTAACCGGTCTCACACAATCATCCTGAAACAAAGTCAACATGTGACCTTCCATGTCTCTAGAACACACTCATGCCAAAGAATCTTGTTGCTCCCAGATTCCTCATGATATACTTCTAAACTAGCTTTACCTTTAGTTCAGCAACTCCCTATATATGTAACCCTACAACAAGCACATCATACAGTAATAGGATAATGTAGCTAATATTATCCAACCTAGTAAAGAGAAACACAATGATCAAACCTCCATTGCCCTGCAGCTTATACAAGACCATACACCTTGGCCTTCTGTCTCACATGTCCATTTTCGCTCTTCTTCATCCTGAACATCCATTCGTCTCTCAGTGCTTACTTCCATCTGGCAACTCCACCAAAACTCCTATTTTGTTCTCCTCCAAGGAATCACATCCTCCATCCATGCCAAGCTCCCACTATTTCCTGGATCTACCTATTCTGCTTCTTTAACAACTTCCTGGTACTTTACCATAAGTGAGCAACAAGTAGTGTAAAGAAGGGAAATGATGAATTTGAGGCTTACTTACCCTTTATGTCCTCCATATGGGTGCTTGAGACTCCTTGACAGCTTGTTGTCCACCCAAAATTCATCTCAGTGACCGATGCCAATCACATCTCAGTCTGCACCCAATCGATGTCAGTTCCCTGCGACTGCCTCATCACCAATGTCAGTTCCCCCTTGCTGATGTCGATGTTTATCTG
Organism: Torreya grandis; assembly: GCA_037957365.1. Taxonomy (NCBI): domain Eukaryota; kingdom Viridiplantae; phylum Streptophyta; class Pinopsida; order Cupressales; family Taxaceae; genus Torreya; species Torreya grandis. Next base: position 273,608 of record JARHVA010003981.1, read on the forward strand.
CCCTGAGTCACTAACATCAGGCTGCACATAGCCGATGTCGGTCCCTATCTAGACGCTGATGCTAGTTTTCTATCCGACGTCGGTCTCTGTGTTTTGCTTGTGAGAACTGACTTCTACCCGCGAGCTCCTTTTGGATCAAACCCTTGTCCAAATCACCCTTGCTCTTCTCAGAATTCTTTTGCTCCTTGTGTTGATCTCTATCCATCACCTTCTCCTTGAAAACCAAGGCTTTCCTATTCTTGTCACTAACATTGAATTCCTCAAGAAACGTCACCTTCTTCTTTGGCATATAGAAATCTCGATCTATGCTCTTCAAATCTGAAAGCATACCCTTTGAATCAAGAACATGCATCTCCTTCTTATTCATGTGGCCAAGCCTATTAAGCCACATCTTTGAATCTACAGCTGAAGTAGATAACCCAGAAAGAGAATCAGTAATACAAGTAGATAGATAAAGCGTACCTACTTTCTTACCTCTTGCTACAACAAGTGCACCCTTGGTAACCTTCCAAGAGTCTGATGTGAGAGTTACTATGCAACCCTCATCACCCAAACTTCTTACAGAAATCAAATTCCACTCCAAAACTGGGGCATGCATGACCTTCTTCAACACCCATGTGTTACCTATCTACAATTTCAGCTTCACTTTCCCTTTGCCAACCATCTGTCATGGCTTTCCATCCCTTACACAAATTTCTCCAAAGTCTCCCTGGACATACTCATGAAAAAATTCCCTATTGGGCATGCATGAAAAGAGGCACTAGAATCTAAAACCCAAGATTCTACTTTATCTAAAGAACATACCAGAGCATCCTGTGCAACATAATCCACAACATCTGCTTCTTTTTCATGTCCTTCATGCTGATCTGCTACCAACCAACAATCTTTCTTTTCTTTCTCTTTCTTTCCACATTTCTAGCAGGTTATTCTACCATACCTGGACTTGGACCTCCTGCCATTAAACTTCTCCATTCGTAGCTTACTATCTTCTGCCATTGCTCTACTCCCACTCAAACAGAAACCCCTGTGAGTAACTTGTAATCAACACACACTAACCAGATCTAATCCAATCTGTTAGTATCCCAACCAAAAGCTCTGAGACCAGTTGTCAGGGAATCCAAGAACAAACACACCTATTCTGATCCCACTTGTTAGGATCTTGCTCCTTAGAAAGAGCACAATATGATTACCAAATATAAACAATTAAACATGCAAAAATAACCAGAAGCACAAGTAACTAGAATTCACCAATAGCACAAAATATGAGAGACAATACACTATCTTGTATTAACATTTGTACAAAAAAGAATACAATAAAGAGCCACCACACTCTTCCACCTTATAGAGGCTTCCCACACCTCAAGTGTACAGTAATTCTTCTTCAAAACACTCTCCTACCAAAAACAGTCCCAACACACAACTCACACACAGAATTGGTGTTCACCTCTCCAACCAGTCAGTAATAACCCTGTCAGTACCCAAGCACTCTATAGTAATTCAAGTAGATCTCCCATGAACCTGTAACCTATAATTCAATGATCTTACAATCGAAAGATCTTTCTTGCCTTCCTATCTAGCTCATAATGGAACTAGGAGGAACACACACTTTGTTATCTTCACTAGCACACTTTACAATACATGCCAATGGGTCTATAAATAGATCCCAGACTTGAACAATAACTTAGACTCTTAGTTTACTATAATTATCCACACAGCTCAAGACTCGAAATAGCCTTTACATGCAAACACTCTATTCACTTAACTAACTGTTCATGTAACGAATAGTTCTAGAACACACAGGCGATCGACGTCGGTCCCTGCTTGCCTGGTGCTGACCGACATCGATTGACTTCCTACCGATGCCGGTTGCCTTCTGCTTCATCCTGACTGACATCATTCATACTGTCGACACTGGTACTCCTAGATCTTTAGCAACCTCCTATTTTTGTCTGCATAGTTGAAGCTTTTAGCTCCACACCCTAACAATGTCCTAAGTACATTGGTGGCATATACTTCTTTGATCACAATACACCCATCACACATTATTCTATGATCACTTTCCATTATCATATTTGATATTATATATACTTACACATGCTTTTATCCATGATCATACCTTTCACAGTGCACATGATATGTTATGTACTTAAAATTACTTACAAACGCATTATTAAGCATGATATATACTAAGAGGGAGGGGGTGAATCAGTATATTATATATTTTATTCTTTATTTGATTTATTATCTTTAACCACTCAATCATACATTCAAGATATGCAATAAAACTGAAATACTAATTTACACCACACAAGAGAGAGAGAGAGAGAGAGAGAGAGAGAGATGCTAGATTTTTATGTGGAAACCCAAAGTGAGAAAAACCACAGAGAACAATCTCGAGTATATGAATGAGCACCAACTCAAAATACAAAGTTCAAGAGCACCAACTTGTAGGAGAAACAACCCCTTTGTAGAGCACCAACACAGCAACTATTTGTGAGTACCAACCCATAGGAGCACCAACCCCTTACGAGGTTCATGAGCAATAACCGATAGGAGCACCAATCCCTCTTGTGTATAAAATATAACTATCTCTCAATGTTGTTTACTCAACAAATGATATAACTCTACAATATATCCTAATTTTCTCTTTTCAAAAACAAATACAAACCATTCACACTCTTGCATATACCAAATGGCTTCTCAATCCCTTATTTATAGCTTTCCAAATGACCTTTGGCATTCACCCTTTATAACCCTTCAATCCTCATGGAAAATGGCACCAAACTTGCATGACCCTTCATATCCTTGCATTTGAAAATTCATATGGTGACCTTTCATAAGCAAAAGCATCCTTTCCTCTTTTTGTCTTTATCTTGGTGAGTTTTTGTATTCCTCAAAGTGTCCCTTCATGGAAAAATGTGCCATACCTCTTTTGTCTTCACATGGTGACTCTTGGAATTCCTCAAGATGACTCTTCATGAGAAAATGTCCCATTCCTATTTCATCTTTTACCCCGTGATCTTTGACTTCTCCATGGGCCCTCTTTTGACTTATATGCAACCAATAATACATTCATTAATATTAAATAAATATTAACACATATTAGCCAAGATATGAATATTAAAAATACCATTGAATGCAATGGGGCCTTTGTCACCAATAATTCTAGACCTTTGACATCAATGACAATATTTCCAACAATCTCCCCCTTTGTCATTGATGGTAACCTCAAACTAAAACTACCACATCTTAAAACCTACACATACTAACATCTTAAAACATATAGTAACTCCCCCTTATTGTAGCAACCTATATCTATTCCTTATACCTATTTATACACATGTACCTGTACTTATTATTCACCCCTTTGATATTAATGGCAAAGGGCCTACTTAGAGCTAACACATAGCTCCGCCTCAACTGATGTTGAACCTCAATGGTAGGAAGTAAAATAAATTACTCCCAACTTCTCTCGTAGATATTCAAATATGTCTTTTGGTAGTGCTTTTGTAAAAATATCTACAATCTATTCTGTAGTATTGATATACTCCATCTTAACCTATTGATCTGTAACCTACTCTCTCAAAAAGTGATATCTAATGGGAATATGTTTTGTTCTTGAATGCATCAATAGATTCTTTGAAATATTTATATCACTTATGTTATCATAAAAACTAGAAATAGGTTGATCATACTTTACCTTGATATCTTTCAAAGTTTGCTTCATTCAAACAACTTGAGTATAACACAAAACCTGCTCAATATATTCTAATTCAGTTGTATAAAGTGATACTAAATTTTGCTTCTTGCTTAGCCATGATACTAAGCTATCACCAAGGAAGAAAGATCTTCCACTTGTACTATTTTTGTCATCCATGCACCCTACCTAATCTGAATCTATATAAGCAACCAAAGTGAAATCTCTACCTGTGGGATACCATAATCCATAATCTAATGTCCCCTTGATATATCTAAATATTCTCTTCACCAACTAAACATGACTATTTTTTGGAGATGACTAATATCTTACAACCATACCCACTACATGCATGATGTCTAGCCTCGATGCTATCAAATATAAAAGACTACCAATCATAGATCTATACAAAGATTGATCTGTAATAGGTGAATCTTCATCTTTGCTCACCTTATTTCTTGTACACATTGGTGTGCCAACTGGGGCACAATCCTCAAAACTAAATTTCTTTAACATTTCCTTGGCATATTTACTTTGAGACATGAAAGTTCCTTTATCTAACTGAAATATTTGAAATCCTAAGAAAAATGACAATTCTCCAAGCATAGACGTCTCAAATTCTTTTTTCATATTATCAAAAAATTATTTTGTCATCTTTTCAATATTTCCTCCAAAAATTACATCATCAACATATACCACAACAATAAATTGATGCTCACCTTCTATTTTGATGTAGAGATTACTATTAGCAAATCCTCTCTTGATACCTTGATCCTGCAGGTACTTATCAAGTCTTGCATACCAAGCTCTGGGAGCTTGTTTCAATCGATACAATGCTTTATTCAATATGCATACATGGCTATTAATATTTGAGAGAATAAATCCCTCAGGTTACTTAATGTAGACTTCTTCTAGATTTCCATTCAGGAAGGTATATTTGGCATCCATCTAAAACTTTTCAAAAATTTTAAACACTGCATATGTAAGAAACATTCTAATAGCCTCTAACCTTACCACTGGTGTAAAAGTTTCTTCAAAATCTATTCTCTCAATTTGAGCATATCCTTTACATACTGATCTTGCTTTATTTATGGTTATTTCTCTATTTTCATTTAACTTATTTCTATAAACCCATTTTGTTCCTATCACATTGTGATCTTTTGGTCTAGGCGCTAATTCCCAAGTATCATTATTTTCTATCTAATTTAATTCTTCATCCATATCCTTAACCCAATGCTTATCATGTCTAGCTTCTAAAAAAGTTCTAGGTTGAATTTTGAATAATAAAGAGAAATTAACTTGCTCAGATTCACTTACCATCATTCTTCTGGTGTGAATTCCTTCATTTATGTCCCTAATGATGTCACTTTCATTATGATTTCTTTGAACATATTTGGATGGAGTTTTGGTGCCCTTTTTCTCTTTTTTCTCATTTTTATCTAATTCTTCAAAACCCTCCTCTTCAATGATTTCAAGAATGTCTATTGGATCACTGATTCTTTGTGTTCCATCTTCTTCTATCCTGACACTTTCACTTTCAATAATTTTCTTAGTTATTTTTTTATAACATTTATAAGCTTTACTTTTTCAATAATAACTAAGAAATATATCTTCATCTACTTTGGATTCAAACTTACCAAGTTTTTCATCAGTTCTCTTTATGAATCATCTACTGCCAAAAACATTGAAATAATTAATTGTTACTGTTTTGTCTTTCCATAGCTCATAAGATTCTTGTCACTATTGACTCTCAATAATGCTCTATTCTAAATATGTAATATTATAGCAATTGTTAGGTTGTGGAACTAAAAGCTTCACTAATGCAAACAAAGGAGGTTGCTAAGTTGCAGAGCAACCGATGTCAGTTTGATCAATCGACATCAGTCATCTTCAGTGTTCGCAGTAATCGACATCGATAAGAGGTTGCTCGACATCGGTCAGACAAAAAACGATGTCGGCAAACTGTGTGTGCATGCATTTGTATGCACTTCCAAAACTGGTCTAATTTTAGATGGATAGTCAGTTTGCATGTAAAAGACTAATTTTAGTCTTGAGTCTATGTTTCTAATTATTATAATTGGAAAGTCTAATTATTGTTTATATGAGATCTATTTAAGAGACCCATGGGGTTGTATTATAATTTGGAGAATCATAAGGACTTAGAAAGGCAAGGACAAGAGTTCTTCCTGAGTGTAAGATCTAAGTTTGTAGGTGTGCAAAACCAGGTTGATCTATAGGTGTGCAAGATCAAGGAGATCTACATGGTAACTAAGATCAGTTAGATCTGCAAGTGTGTGTGTGTGTGCAAGGTCAAAGGAGATTTGTGGGGTAGCAAGGTCAAAGGAGATCTGCAACACAACAAGGAGCAAGATCAAGGAGATCTACTTGGAGTACGTGGTGTACTCGATGGTACTGGAAGTAGGCAACAATGGTTGAGTTGATTGTCACTTATTGGTTGGTGTAATGGCAGTATTGTTACTGACTAGTTGAAACAACAATTCTGTGTTTGAGTTGATTTTGTTTGTAATTGAGAGAGAGAACTCTTGAGGGAGAATTATTAGTATGCCCAAGAGGTGTGGGAAGAGTGTGACTTCTTCATTGTATTTCCTTCTGGAAGAGTGTTAATACAAGATTGTATTGTCTCTCATATTCTGTGTTGTTTTTGAATTCTAGTTACATTTTACTTCTGGTTAAATTTTGTGTTTAGTTGCTTATACAAAGGTAATCAATTGTGCTCTTAAAGAGTAGGGATCTTGATAATTGGTATCAGAGCTAGGATCACCAAGTGACACCATTGACAATTGGTATCAGAGCTTGGTTAGGTACACTAATAGGTGGTCAGAGCGTGTTAAGTATTTATTGATTACAGGTCACTCTCAAGGGTTTCTGATTGAGTGGGAATAAAGCAATGGCAAAAGAAAGTACACTAAGAATGGAGGAATTCAATGGCAAGAATGATTAATTACTAAATAATGGAAGAAAAGAGTAGGTAAAAAAAGATTGTTGGTTGGTAGAAGATCAGCATGAAGGAAATGAAGTAGATGTTGCAGGTATTGTTACACAAGATGCTCTTGTATGTTCCTTGGATAAAGTAGAATATTAGGTTTTAGATTCTATTACCTCTTTCCATGCAACCCCAAATAGAGTATTTTTCCATGATTATGTTCATGAAGACTTTGGAAAGATTTATTTAGGGGTTGGTGAGCCTTGTCAAATTGCTGGTAAAAGGGAAGTGCAGCTGAAATTGTAGACGGGCAACACATGGGTGTTGAAGGATGTCATGCATGTCCCAGCCCTAAAGAGGAGTCTAATTTCTATAGGAAAGTTGGGTGATGAGGGTTGCACAGTTACTGTCACAACAAAATCTTGGAAAGTTTCCAAGGGTACACTTGAATTAGTATGTGGTAAGAAAGTAGGTACTCTTTATCTATCTACTTGTATTATTGATTCTCCTTATGGTTTATCTACTTCAGATGTAGATGTGAAGATGTGGCTCTGTAGGCTTGGTCACATGAATAAGAAGGGGATGCATGTTTTAAAGAGGAAGTCTGATGTCTTTGACAAACTTAAGAACTAGAAAGCCTTCATTTTCATGGAGGAGATGATGGACAGAGATCAGCTAAAGGGGTTGAATAATTTTGAGCAGGGTAATTTGGACAAGGTTATGATCCAAAGTGAGCTCACAGGTAAAAGTCATCACTCATAGGAAAACACAGTTACCAATGTTGGTCAAGTGAGAACCAACATCAAACAGGCAGGTACCGACATTGGTCATGTGTAGACTAAAGTTGGTGGTGTTGGGCAGGTAGACACTGACATCGGTCCGGGAACCAGCGTCAGTGATCAGGTGGAATTGACATCAGTCAGGTGTAGACTAGGGTCAACTAGAGAATAGATTTTGGATCAACAGTAAGTTGTCAAAGAGTCCCAAATGCCCATATGGAGGACTGAAAGGGTAAGTAAGCCTCAAATTCATTATTCCCCTTCTTTATACTACTTGAACTTATTGCTCATTGATGGTCAAGAACCAGGAAGTTTTGAAGAGGCAATGCAAGTAGAATCCAGGAAACAGTGGGAGCATGGCATGAATGAGGAGATTGATTCCTTGGAAAAGAACCAAATGGAAGATTTGGTAGAGTTGCCAGCCGTAATGAAACCACTTAAAGATGAATGGATTCCTAGGTTAAAGAAAGGAGAGAATGGACACGTGAGACAGAAGGCCAAAGTATATGGTCCTGAGCAAGCTCTAGGACAGTGGTACAAGTTTGACAGGTGTATGACAAAGCATGGCTTTAGTCAATGTCAATGTAATCATTGTGTTTATTTTACCACGTTGGATAATGGTCATGACATTATCTTGTTATTGTATGTGGATGATATGCTCGTTGCAGGTTCATACATGTAGGGATTTGCTGAGCTAAGGGTAAAATTAGTTTAGTGGTGTGCCAAGAAGGATTTAGGAGGAGCAAAAATCCTTGGCATGATTATTTCTAGAGATAAGGAATGTCACAGGTTGATGTTGTCTCAGGATGATTATGTGAATAAGGTAGTGGAGAGGTTTAAAATGTAGGATGCAGAAACGGTTAGCACACTTATGGATGGACAGTTCATAGAACAGTGTCCCAAATCACATGATGAGGTTGAGTACATGTGTACTAGACCTGATATTACCCAAGCAGTGTGAGTTGTCAGCAAGTTTGTGGTCAATTCAAGAAAGAAGCACTGGAAAGCAATTCAGTGGATTCTCATATATCTGAGAGGGACCAGCAGTAAGGATTCATGATATGCAAGGTCAGGCACTTCTCTACATGGGTATGTAGATTCAGATATGGTAGGTTACTTGGATGACAAGGGTAGCACCACAGGATGTGTGGTGGTTGGTCTTCAATATTGAAATTGAAGAGGGATACAAGCTAGGAAACAAAATTAGATGATGTACAGGTATAGGTACAGGTGCAGCTATCTATCTCCAAGTGAGAGATTGTTATGTTGTGGAGCTGAAAGCTTCACTGATGCAAATGGAGGAGGTTGTTGAGTTACAGAGCAACTGACATCAATCATCTTCAGTGTTTACAATAACTGACATCGGTTAGGGATCGGCCGACATCGGTCAGACAGGAACCAATGTCAGCAACTTGTGTGTGTGTGTTTGTATGCGCTTCTAGAATTGGTTTAATTTTAGATAGACATTCAATTTACATGTAAAATACTAATTTTAGTCTTGAGTCTGTGTTTCTAATTATTGTAATTGGAAAGTCTAATTATTGTTTATATGGGATATATTTAAGAGACCCATGGGGCTGTATTGTAATTTGAAGAATCATAAGGACTTGGAAAGGTAAGGACAAGGGTTCTTTTCGAGTGTAAGATTTAGGTTTGCAAGTGTGCAAAACCAGGTTGATCTATAGGTGTGCAAGATCAGGGAGATCTACATGGTAAGTAAGGTCAGTTAGATCTATAGGTGTGTGTGTGTGCAAGGTCAAAGGAGATCTATGGGGTAGTAAGGTCAAAGGAGATCTACAACATAACAAGGAGCAAAATCAAGGAGATCTACTTGGAGTACGTGGTGTACTCGATGGTACTGGAAGTAGGCAATAATGGTTGAGTTGATTGTCACTTATTGGTTGGTGTATTGGTAGTATTGTTACTGATTGGTTGAAACAACAACTCTGTGTTTGAGTTGATTTTGTTTGTAATTGAGAGAGAGAACTCTTGAGGGAGAATTACTGGTATGCCCAAGAGGTGTGGGAAGAGTGTGATTTTTTCATTGTATTTCCTTTTGGAAGAGTGTTAATACAAGATTGTATTGTCTCTCATATTCTATGTTATTACTGAATTCTAGTTACATTTTACTTTTGGTTAAATTCTATGTTTAGTTGCTTATACAAAGGTAATCAATTGTAATCTTAAGGAGTAGGGATGCTGACAATCTGCTTTGGATTCAAACTTACCAAGTTTTTCATCGGTTCTCTTTATGAATCATCTACTGCCAAAAACTTTGAAATAATTAATTGTTACTAGTTTGTCTTTCCATAGCTCATAAGAGTCTTGTCACTATTGACTCTCAATAATGTTCTATTCTAAATATGTAATATTATAGCAACTACCTCTCTCCAATATTTATCTGCTATCTTGGATTTATTTAGCATTATCTTCACCATCTCCTGAACTATTCTATTTTTCCATTCAACTACTCCATTTTATTATAGAGTTCTAGCTGCTAAATAATGTCTCTTTATTCCATGGTCTTCATAAAACTCAAAAAATTGATCTAACATGAATTCTCATCTTTAATCTGATCTTAGACACTTAATCTTCAAACCGGTTTCATTCTCCACTAATGCTTTGAAAGCTTTGAAATGTCTAAAAGTTTATGATTTTTTTTAAAAAACATTACCCAAGTCATATGTGAAAAATCATCAATAAGCAACATGAAATATTTCTCATCTTGAGTACTTTGAGTTCTCATAGGTCCACATAGATTAGTGTGAACAAGCTCTAGCATCTGAGTAGTCGAGTATTCTTTTATTTTGAATCGCCTTCTAGCATGCTTCCCATGCTGACAAGGTTCACAAAGCGTGTCAGACGGCTTTGTAATCTTTAGAAGATTTTTGACTGCTTGCTTCTTGTTGATGTTGACAAGATTGTCAAAATTTATGTGCCCCATTCTCCTATGCCATAGCCAACTTTATTCAATTTTTCTCAAACAACATCTTTGACCTTTGATGTCTAATAGCATATACAAATTATTCCCTCTTCTCTGAGCATCTACAACCAGCATATATAAATCTTTTCTTTTAATTTCACAACCTTCTATATAAAACTTTAGTGTGTGTCCCTAATCACACATTTGACTTACACTCAAAATATTATGCTTAAGACCTTCTACATACAAAACATTTTCAGTTTTAGTTCTACCATTATCCAAACTTAGTGTACCTTTTCTAGCAATTTTGGTAGTATTATTGTCTCTGAATTTCACTGTGCCAATATTGATCTTCTTCAAGGTTATGAACTTGCTTTTGTCTCTTATCATGTGCATTAAATATTCACTATCAATTAACCATGGTTTTTCTTCATTTCTTGCATGCAAAGTAGTATGCACCAACATAGATTTTTCAAGTTGTTTCTTTTACCATGAACCTGTCTAAACTTTCCTCTTAATGAATGGAGCCTTGAAACTCTAGTCCTTCTTGACTATCTCAAATATAATTATACAGTAATAAGCTATATGTCCAAAGTTTTTTCACTTGTAACATATTATGGCCTCTTCATTAAATCCTGATAGAGGAGCAAAAGAGTTGTGGCTTTTACTTGATTCTGCATGATTTTCCTTCTCCTTATTTCTAAAATTGTTAGCTCTTTTTTGACATTCTAATTTCTTATGACCATATCCATTATAATAAAAATAATAACCATAAAAATAGGACCTATTTGTGTATCTCTGACATGATTGCCTTTTATAGCTCTATTCTGTCTAGCCTTCTTTGTTTGAGATGTCCTTTGTATTCTTAACTTCTTCCCTTTTTATTTTTTCTTTTATAAGAGCGTCAGCATAGCTCTTTCATTTTTCCTTGTTTGTGAAAGTAGTGACCTCCTCTTTTTCCTTTTCAAATCCAATACCTGTCTTATTTGACATTGATCTTTGATTTTCTAATATCTTATTTAACATATTAGTGTTATTCTCAAATTTTTAATCGTTGGCTGCTCTATCATTGATTGCTTTATTTATTTTCTCAAGATCTACTTTTAAAGAAGAAATTGTAATAACATACCTTTCACATTATTTACTTACTATTTTCAACTATGTCATTATATCTTATTCATTATTCTTAGCTTCTTCAAAATGTACTTGTAGAATTTCAATTATTTCCTTTGACTCCTTATTTTTCTCGATCTGGAGCTTTAATATTCAATTCTTCTTTTCGAGATTTTAACTCTTTTAAGGCACAAATGAATTCTCCTTCCACATTTACTTCAGCTTCATCCTATTCTTCTTCTTGATCATCTATACTTTTTCTTGCAGAGGCATCTTCATGTTTGGCTATGAATATAATCTCTTCTTCTGAGTCACTGACTCCACTATCTTTGATTGAGCTAGGATCTTTAGAATACAAACTCTTCTTCTTGAATCCCTTCTTGAATTTGCATTTTAAATTCTTCTTGTATGTATACTTTCCTTCTTCATTGTCATCATTACCTTTATTTGGGCATTTAGCTACAAAATTTCTTATCTTTCCATAATTAAAATATTTAAAAGGTAATTTTCCTTGATATTTACATGTGTCCTTTTTCAGCTTGCGAATGAATAGAGCTCCATTTCCATCTTCATCATCACTATAATTATCACTTGATTCTTGAATTTTAGCCTTTTCTTTCTTTGATGTTTTGAAGACCACTTCTCTCTTAAAGGTTTATCTTATTCAGTTCGCATCTCATATACTGTAAGAATACCATGAAACTCATCCATCTTTAGCTTAGCTAAATTCTTCATCTCTTCAATTGTTAAAACTTTTGCATCATATCTCAATGGTAGAGATCTCAAAACCTTTTGAACCATAGTCAAATCTTCTAAATTTCTATAAGACCTTGAATCTAATTAACTATTTGATCAACCCATAAGAGATAACTTGCTATATTTTCTTCTTTTTCCATCTTCAAACTCTCAAACTATCTTCTTAAAGTCTGAAGCTTAGCTTACTGAACCTTTCTATCACCTTTGTAAATATTCTCAAGTTTTACCCCAAGTTTCATGAACATATTTACATTGCATAACTTTAACAAATTCATATTCACATAAACCACATAAAATAGCATTTAAAGCTTTAGCATTATTTTCACTTGCTTTCTTTTCTGTCAGAGTAGTTACAAGTGTTTGTGGCTCTTCATATTCCTCCGCCACTACTTGCCATACGTCAAATCCAAGGGCCATCAAATAAGTCTTCATCTTTATGCTCCAAAAAACATAATTCATCTCATAAAACAAAGGTACCTTATTTATATAAAATCCTTCATGTGATCTAACTATCGTGTTTTCCCAATCTTCCTTCAAGCTATAAAAAATTTTCAAAAAGAACCTGCTTTGATACCAAATGTTAAGCATGAAATATACTGAGAGGGGGGTGAATCAATGTATTATATATCTTTTGCTTAATCTGATTTATTTTCTTTAACCACTCAATTGTACATTCAAGATATGCAATAGAACTAAAATAATAATTTGCACCACAAGAGAGAGAGAGAGAGACCAAATTTTTATGTGGAAACCCAAAGTGGGAAAACCCACAAAGAACAATCTCAAGTATATGAATGAGCACCAACAAAAATATAAAGTTTGCAAGCACCAACTTGTAGGATCACCAACCTCTTTATCGAGTACCAACACAATAACTATTTTTGAGCACCAACCCATAGGAGCACCAACCCCTTACAAAGATTCATGAGCACCAACCCATAGGAGCAACAACCCCTCTTGTGTATAAAACACAACTATCTCTCAATGTTGCATACTCAACAAATGATAGAACTCTACAATATCTCCTACTTTTCTCTCTTTGAAAACAAATACAAACCATGCACACTCTTTCATATACTAAATGGCTTCTCAAGCCTTTATTTATAGCTTTCCAAAAGACCATTGGCATTCACCCTTTGTGACCCTTCAATCATCATTAAAAATGGCACCAAACTTGCATGACCCTTCGTATCCTTTCATTTGAAAATTCATATGGTGACCTTTTATAAGCAAAAGCATCCTTTCCTCTTTTGTCTTTATCTTGGTGATTTTTCATATTCCTCAAAGTGTCCTTTCATTGAAAAATGTGCCATACATATTTTGTCTTCACATGGTGACTCTTGGAATTCTTCAAGATGACTCTTCATGAGAAAATGTGTCCCATTCCTCTTTCATATTTTACTCCATGACTCTTTGACTTCTCCATGGATCCTCTTTCATCTTTTACCCCATGACTCAAATCCTTTTTCACCCATTCCTACCACATGGACATTAGCATAGCCCTTTAAACTATAGCATACTATGCTATTGGCAAAGGGGTGGTGCTAATGTCTCCTTGCTCTTTTTACTTCTAATTGATATTTATAAAAAGAACCTTAGGGTTAACCTAGACCCACTTCATGTCTTGTTAAGCACTAGAGCACTATATATAGACCACTTTCATTGATTTATCCCTTGGATGGAAATTAGATGCAAATGATCACAAATAAACTCATAAACAATTGTGCAAATCAAGGTCATTAATCCCTATTTTATCTTACATTTGCATATACCCATCTACAGCAGCGCAAAGCTTAGATTACTCAAATTTCTAGTCTCAAGTCACACTTAAAGAATTCAAATCAACACTCATACTAGAATTCACTTTCAATTACACCAACACTTATATTAGGAGAACTACATCAAGCTTGATCCCCTTTTGAGGAATTGGTATGTAGGCAATGCTAAACACTTGGGGTGTTCAGATCACATCCAACTTACCTTGTTAACACCACTCTTTTTTTACTTGTGTTTTTCAAATACCCTAGCTTATGGTTTCACATTGAAATCAGTAAAAACAAAGAATAGACAATGATCTAGCAGTTGATCAAATAGGCATAGGCTTCTCAAAACCAAGTGAATGTCCACCTAGGAACTCATGATATTTGTTTCACATGGATAATAGCATGACATAGGGGACACACACATGATGCACTATTAACTATAGTATTGTGCTACTATCCAAGAGGGTTTATGACACTTTTTTATTATTAGAAACACCTTGGATTATTTTTGCACCAGTTTCCATCCCACCACTTGTCCATCTTAGTCAATTTTCTAGCTAAGTACACCTTTTTTAGTTCACTACTATTTATAGAATAATTAGATAAATAAATTATTGTACAAATTAATGGATATTGATCTTACTATATTTATTCCCTAATTTATTATTATATCACTTTAAAAACTAGGTTTTACATTCCATAACTCCCTTAAAAATTTAAATCATTTGGTAAACTTGACTTACTTTGAATAGTGCAAAAAACCCTAACCCTAGACTATCATTTGGGATTTGTATTTCTAGCCTTCTAGAGCTCATACTCAAATTTTAAATCCCTATATTTTTTTATTTTTATTTTTTGTCTAAACATGATAATAATGACATATGATATTTATTACTTTTTTATGTAAAGTTTCATTATCTCTCTAGTATGTCATTTTTCTCTTATGCAAAATTTAATCAAGCTACAAATCATTACACACATAGAAGGTATAATACATAAGATAAAAAACACATTACCTAAAATTATAAAATATCCTTTACATGTTTTCTCTTTGGTTCATTTTTATTCCTTACCTAATGCTACTAGACATAAGAGAACATCAATGGTTTCTCTTATCCCTCCTACTTCCTGAACCTACCCATATAGCTACTATTCCACTCCTACTACTAGCTCTATGCTCATAGTAGAGCATGTGGTCCATGATATGATGTCAAAAAGGTGTTCCAAAGCATGGAAGGTTATCTAAACCCATGGTTATAGCTTTTCTGATCAGATTAGTCTCCAACCAAAGTTTCCATTTTAGAGCTTTTGCAACAGTATGACACATACAAAGATGTTTTATAAGTAGCACTTTATGATACTAAGGTACTAATCATAGTAAAACTAACTTATGTTGCATCCATAAATAATAATATGAAGTAGACTAAAGAGCATATCTCTTTGTAAAAAGAAGATCTCCCACCTCAGAACATCATAGAGCAACATCTACCTCTTTACATCTAATTACAAATTAATGATGCAGGTGTCAAATAGGTGTTAGTCAACAATGGATCAAGGTTAAATATTTGTAATATATCTTTTATCATGCTTATTAATACACATTCTAAGGATTTGGATCTTTAAGATATGAACATCCTAGTATTTGATAATATATCATGCAAAGTTTTGGGGTAAATAACACTAAATCTTACATTGGGACCTAGAACAATACCTACAACGTGTCATGTTATGCCCAATGATCTTAATTACAATATTTTTCTTGGGAGACCTTAGATTCATGATATTCATGTAGTATCCTCAACTTTACATTCATGTATAAAGTTTAGTTACAAATTTTTTATATACACATGCCCTATGGATCATGAACCATTCAAATATTGTCAAAATACAGAACCTTCATGTAATTATATGCCTCACAAGGATTTTATAATAGCACCTATATAGTCTAGTATTTAGAGTTCATGTATGAGTCCATTATAGATATTAAGAGTAAATGATAATATATTCACTTCTCCATTTGCATTAAAATATTTCAAAACAATGGGCTACATAGGATAAGGCCTCGAAAAACATGAACAAGGAATTTTTAATCCTATTGAGGCATCTGATCAAAAACACAGGTGGAGACTTGAATATGATGATAACACATCTAATTCTAAGTATTATCACCATGCTTCTTACTATATATTGTTTTTTCCACCCATTCCATGGACAAACAATATAGTAAATCATATCTCTACACTCTTAGTTATTTTCCCCAACCTTATTGATGATATCATTTCTCCATATCTACCCACTTTTGATGAGTTATCTAATGATGAATATCTCTTAGGATTATTAGGGGCATATAAGGATCTCCCTTCCTTATATCATAAAAATTGGTTCCCCTATTCCATTAAGCTCATGCATACTTTGGTGAGATCTCAGACATTTTAGATGATGTCTTATTATGATTCACAATTATAATAATTGTAAATATGTAGAATATAATGTAGATATACACAACACAATAGATATTGGTAGGCCAATATACCTAAATAGTCAATATATGCATAAATAGAATAATAGCCTTAAGGTAGGGAAACACCATACAATACTCTTTTAGGAAGGAATAACTCCATAATGTCTCTTCAAGGGGACAACCTCCAATATCCTCTTAAAATATAGGACTCAATTCTTACCATGATATTCACCTCATTTATATAGACCTCTATATAACTAATAATGGATGGGTAACCTCATAATCCCAATGTAGGCTGACCATTACCCAATGCACTAATTACACAAGCTACTCATTTATCCTAATATATTGGACCCATATAACTAAGGGGCATGTGTGCCAAATGTCAACATCTCCATCAACCCATATACATTAATATATCATATCCCTAGGTATGTATCATATCCCAATTGACATAGATGGCACCATACCCACAGCACCTTACACCATCAATTGATCTACATTACTTAATGAAGAGACAATTGAATTCAAATATGGCACAGACATTGATCATTGCATAATATTACTAGTTTATGCCTTATGTAAAGAAGAAGATATATATATTTGAGACTTTAAAG
Organism: Torreya grandis; assembly: GCA_037957365.1. Classification (NCBI taxonomy): domain Eukaryota; kingdom Viridiplantae; phylum Streptophyta; class Pinopsida; order Cupressales; family Taxaceae; genus Torreya; species Torreya grandis. The sequence goes on from JARHVA010003981.1 coordinate 290,661, forward strand.
GGCTTCCCTAAAATATTTTTTGGGGCCTATTCTGGTATCTCATGCATTGATCCATTCATTGTAGTACAAAATATTACACTCTATCTAAATGCAAAGCCAGTTAGACAAAAATATGAAAAATGTATCTAAGGTGGCTTTTTTAGTTAAATATGAGATCCAATGCCTCCTTGCTATAGGCTTCATTCAACTAGTTGCTCACCTCAAATGAGTATATAACATTATGCCAATTGTTAAGCCTAACAGCTAAATTTGATGTTGTTCTGATTCTAGAGATTTAAATAAAGTTTGTCATAAGGATGACTTTCCCTTGCCTAAAATTGACATGATAGTGGACTCCAAAGTAGGATATGAGATGTTCTCTTTCATGGATGGTTTCACTAGTTATAATTAAATCAAGATAGTTGAAGAGGATCACTAAAAAACTTCTTTTATCACACCATAGGGCACCTTTTATTATATAGTCATGCCTTTTGGATTATAGAATGTTGGAGCAACATACCAATGAACTATGACCCATTTTTTTCATTATCTAATTCATAATATAATTAAATACTATGTTGATGACTTACTAGCTAAATCAAAAGAGTGACAACACCATGTAGTAAATTTACAATAGATTTTTGAAAGGTTGAGACAATACAATATACGACTAAATCCCGAAAAATGCATATTTGAGGTCATATTCAAAAAATTACTAGGTTTTATAATATCTCAATATGTCATTGAGGTTGATCTAAAAAATTCAAAGCTATAAAAAATATGTCCCCTCCTAAAAAATTAAATCAACTTTGATCTTTATATGGTAAAATTTAAGCAATACATCATTTTGGGGCACAGCGAGTAGATAAGACTCAGTAATTCACAAGATTACTCGATAAAGATACCAAATTTGAATGGGATATTACATGTCAAGAAATATTTGATACACTTAAACAATACTTATTAAACCCACCTAACTTGAGACCACCAATACCTAATAGGCCACTTCTCCTTTACATTTCTACTACTAATCATGCACTCAGTACACTCTTGGCACAACATGATGACTAGCATAAAGAGCAAGCTATTTACTACATAAATTGCACACTTGTTGATTATGATTAAAAATATTTAGTAATAGAAAAAATCTACTTACCACTCATATTTACTACACAAAATCTCCAACACTATATGATTAATAATGAGACATGGGTTATTACAAAAGTAGATCCTTTAAAATTTCTCATGTTTAAACTACATCTCTTTGACTGTATCGCTAATTAGGTAATGTTACTCACAAAATTTGATCTAAATATCATGTTACAAAAATCAACAAAGAGATAGATAATTACAAATCAATTGGAAACATCACCACTATTAGATACCAATCCTATCAATGATTATTTTTTAGATGATGTCATAGCTTACAACATCATTTCCAACACATGGATGATATTCTCTGATGATTCTAGATGTGCATCAAGTGTCAGATCCAAAAGTGTCTTTGTCAACCCACTTGGGAACACAATACCACTTGCATATTGATTAAGTTTCTCATGCACAAATAATATTATAGAATACAAGGCACTTATCCTCAGCCTCTAAGTATCTCAAGATCTCCAAATAAAATCTATTAAGATTTATGGGGATTCATAGTTGGTCATCAATTAGGTTAAAGATGTCTATCAAACCAAGGAAGAATGTTTAATTCCCTAAAATAATATGGTTCAATGTTTATAGGCTCAATTTTAATACTTCTTTATTGAAAATATTCCTCACAAAGACAATCATCATGCCAATGCAATGGCAAGAGTGACATCATTTATCTTTATTAACATCAATGACGAGTAGGTTATCTAAACTATAAAATGATTATAATCACCATATATATCCCAAGACAACATCATATCTCTATTAAGTTTGGCCACCATGTGTAGTACAACAACATCCAAATGGTTTTTTGATATTTATAATTTTCTACACAAATCTATCATGCTAGATACTTTCACTAGGAATGATAAGGATAAATTATAGAGAAATACTCTCCCTTACATCATCATTTATGGGAACTTATTTAAAAAATATTTTTATGGACACTTATTCCAATGTTTGACAGTCAAGGGGACAAAGTTGGCCATTAACCAAGTACACGACAAAGAATGTGGTTTCCATTTTACCATAAAATCAAAATCACACAAATTACTATGGTAGGGTTATTATTATCCCACCATAGAACCATAATGTTAATAATATGCTAAATTATGTGATAAATGACAATGAAATAGAAATCTTCACCATGTTCCTTCACATCAACTACAACCTATTGTATCCCTATGGCCATTCATGTTGTGGGCCTTTGTTGTAATTGGTAAAATCAACCCATAATCAGTAGGGGCACAAATTCATTATTACAGCTACATAATACTTTACTAAATGAGTGGAATCCATTCCATTACAATACACAATACGAGAATATATATGTCACTTCTCATGATGAACATCATTTCTCGATATGGCCTACCAGTGGCCATCATTACATATTAAGGAACCTCTTTCAAGAATCAAATAGGAAAGAAATTTTACCCTAAATATAAGATCTGACACATATACCCAAAGGGTAATGGATAATTAGATGTTATAGAAAGGATAATTAACAATATCTTGGGTAAAATTATTACCAAATTCAACTTTTATTGCATAATCAATTCATCTATACATTATGAGTTTGCTACACTAGTATTCACACACTAACAGGAGCTACCCCTTATTCACTAGTGTACAGAACTGAAGCAGTTATCCCACTAAAATTATAAATTCCATCCTTACTCCTTTCTCTTAAAGGGATCATCATAGATGACTAATGAATAGAAATATGTCTATATGAGTTAGAATAGTTGGACCACACATGCATCTAAGTCGCAGAGCACCTAAGAGCATACCAAAAATGAATCCAACCTGCATATAATAGTCATGTTCATAGCAAAGAATTTGAAGTCAATGATCTCATTCTAAAATATAACATCAAAAATGTCAATGTCAAAAAAGAGATAAAAGGGAATTTCAAACCAAATTGGCTTGGCCCGTACTTATTCACAGAAACTCTTAGCCCCAATGTATATTGTCTAATTTCACTTGATAGTAAGGCAATGAAGAATCCAATAAATATCATGTGTCTATACATATTTTATATATAAACAAAGCATAATTTACTTGTGCATTATTTAATTTTCATATTACATGTACATAGACTATACTCAAAAAATATAAAAATAATATAATATGTTCAAAACATAAAAACATTCAAATATTACTCAAAAAATACAAATTTTAGATTATATGCATTTCCATGTTTACATTCCTTCTATTTACTAGGTATTATATATGTTATCTATGTTAGTGTAGAAAATTTTAATCATAGATTCATGCTTCACTTGTTCCTTTGAGTGTTCGTAGATTATTTTAGGACTCAAGTCCACAGATCCAGACTTGTTATTATTTACCCATTGGGGGTACATACATAGATTCAGCAATGTTACATTCACCCATTGGATGCATTATACTATACAACTTATAATTTTTTAGGTCATATCATTCTATACTACACTAACTTTCTACTGAATACTACTACTATAGACTCAGCTTATGTACATTTTTGCTCTTATATAGATTTGTACCACATGTTCATGTATACTACATTTCTAGCTTTCCTAGTTTATATTTGATTGTGTCTTATGACTTCCACATCTACTTGTAGAAATTTTAATATACCATTGTTCTATGGATCTAAGCCACGTACTTCATTTTATGTATGCTTTGAACATGTGTTCATATCTTTTGGTGTGTTTTATTTATTGTCTATGTGAACATTTGAACATGTCCTTCCACATGGCTCTAAGCCAACTTTGTTTGCACTTTGCCTGTATGGACATTTGAATGTGTCTTTGTATGTATTGTATTCTCTGACTTAGTGACATATGCCTATGCCACTTGTATTTTGGCCAATTTACCTACTTTATGTGCCTCATGTGTTTGTATGTATGCTTTCATGTATGTGCCATGTCCATGACACTTGTCTCTTGCTTGTTACTTACACACTCAGTTTGTGATGCCATGAAGGCCTCATACATCTCCCCTTCTTTCTTGGGTGCCTTGATGGACATCATTCCCCATCCCCCAAGTAGTTTACATAATTATACTCATATTTTTTGTTCGTATACATGCTTACATTATTTTATCTATCTTTAAAACCTTGTGAATGTTGGATCTAACATACATCATACATTCCCAAATTATGCTCAATCAAATTTTACATTTTAATGTCATGTATACACAATATATTGGTTTATCTCATAGATATCATATATTTTGAGTCTAATACACATGATGCATAAATTTTTTTTAGGATAGTTATTATAGAGGTTCAACAACTCCCTTAAAAAAAGGGGGCATTCATAGAGGTTTATCATAAAGATAAGGCCATCCTAGTGCACTCAAGACACATTTTGTAGCATGCAAACATATATTATAGAGCCCAAACTTAGGAAAATATAGTGAAAAATACTCACCTAAATCAACCTCAGCTTTGCATAGAATCAACACATTTGGTTAATAAAACAACAAAGAGGACACTAAAAAAGTGCAGTATTGACTAGGGGATTGTGCTACTATTTAGTAGTCCCAAAAATAGAAAATGTTAGAATTTATAGAAAGGTATAATAGGTATAGTCTAGGTTTTCATAATTTTAGTCATAGATTATCAGATATGATTACTATATACTTAATTTTTATGTATAATTACATAGGTCTTCTTAGATTGGGGAAAGCATACATGACATTATCATTCTTATTTCAATTTTAGAAATGCACAGACACATATTACTATAACTCAGTACATAATCCATATGCATAGATATCAAAATTGGGGTCACATGCTTAGCACATTGTTTATATAAGATTAGTTTTACACAAGTTACTCAAATGGAATGACAACTCCATGTAATTATCCATGTTATATACTCTAGACACTATTTACACTAGTTTTGCACTAGATTTATAGAAGATTGATGCCACATTCCATCTATAGTGGTTGGCATTATTGAGTGGGCCAGATATATTTTACATTCAAATTTTTTGAGTGGCTCCTAAGCCATTTTATGTTCATAGTCCTAAGTGGAATGGATCCATCTTTCATATCTTCATGGCACCAGTTTTAGTTTTAGTTTCTTCTACCAAATAGTGGTAAGCAATGATCAAGTTAAGGTTGGCTTGAGTTATTAAGTTAACTACATGGGAGGGTTGGACAACTCATCAATCCAATATAAGTTATTCACATATTATGATCCACAAAATAGGGGTGGGAAATGATGGATTCAAGGCCATCTTAATCTATTAAGCCACCCACACATGAGAATTAAGCAAGCCATCAGCTTAGTCTAGTTTATTCACCATTTGATCACCATCTACATATACACAATAAGGTGTATTCATTATTTTCCTCTTTCTCCCATCTCTTTACTTATATTTGTCTTTACTTTTGATATTTCTGAAGTAAGGACTTATTCATTCAAGTTTCATTTGTAAGACACATAATGGAGCATGCTTCACATAATCAAACCTAGATTCATGGGCTTCATCTCATAGGTAAGTCCAAGTATATTTCTTTTTCCTTTATCCTAGTCATTTCACTTTGCTACACTTATATAATAAAGGGGAACAAATTTAGTCATTTAAAATTCCATTTTAGTGCAATGAGTATCACTTGAGACCACCTTATCCTTATCTTATCCCTAGACCTATCTTAGGGTCTCTCTTGATCATTTTCCAACTTTTATGCGAGTTCAACCCATCCCCAGATATACCAAAAGCAAAATTGATCCTTCACTTATGCACTTAGGTCCCTTTTTCACCCATTCCTACCACAAAAACATTAACATGACCCTTTAGACTATAGCACACTACACTATTTGCAAAGGGGCAGTGTTAATATCCCCTTGATTTGTTCACCCCCAATGGATATCTTTCCATTTCTCAAAAGTACCTTAGGGTCAGCCTAGACCCATTTCATGTCTTGATAAGCACTAGAATGTTATATATAGACCACTTTCATTCATTTATCCCCTAGATGGAAATTAGAAGAAAATACTCACAAACAAACTGAGAAATAATTGTGCAAATTAAGGTCATTGATCCTTATTCTACCCTACTTCTACATACACCCATCTATAATAGCCTATAAATTAGATTAATTAAATTTTTAGTCTCAAGTCACACTCAAAGAATTTAAATCAACACTCTTACTAGCATTCACTTGCACTTACACCAACACTTAGATTGAGATAACTACATTGGGCTTGATCCCCTTTTAAGGTATTGGTTGCAGGCAACACTCAACACATGGGGTGTTGAGGTCACTTCCAGTCTACCCTGCTAATGCAATTATTTTTCTACTTGTGTTCCTCAAATACCCTAAAAAAAGTAGAGGAGTAGGGTTTCACATTAAAATTAATCAAAATATGGAATAGATAATGATCCAACATTCAGTCACACAAGCACATTCTTCTCAAAACCAAATGAAGGTCTACCTAAGAACTCACTATATATATATATAGGGACATTATCACAATATAGGGGATAATAGCACAGTGCATTATTGACCAAATGACTACGTTATTATCCAAGGGGGTTTTTTATTCTTGTCTCTAATTGGTGACACCTTGCATTATTCCTATACCATTTTTTACCCTACCACTTGTATGTCTAGTTCACGTGAAAATTTATCTAGGGACAATCAGACATTTTTCATCTATAGTCAGGGGATGAAGTCCCTCTCCTATTAGTAAATAGAGATACCTTTATTGAAATCCAAAACTATGTTGTAAAGTAAAATATTTACAACAAAATTGAGTCTCATCAAGGTAGTAATTTTAATCTAAAAACATGAAAAGGTTGAAGAAATGAAAATATGATAGAGATATTTTACAAGAGAATCATACCTTAAAAAGATAGGAGAGAGAACACAACCAACAAGTTGAATCTAAAAACCTAATGTAAATGTTAAAAGATTTATAATGTAATTTTTAACCAAAAATCTCTCTCATTAAATGGGTAGGAAAGACATAAATATGTTTATACAAATGCATAACATACACAAAAATGACTATATAATTAATATCAGAAAATAATGATCCCTCTAAATTTCTTTACTAAAAATTAAAGTGTTTACTTTCTAATCCCATCGAGATTTCTCCAAAATGGAAATAACAAATATATATTCAAAAGGAAATGCTATAATGTAATTTTTTTTGTTACTAACTAGTTTTTAATAGCTTTGATAGTATAATTAATGTAAAAATGTGAATACATGTAAATAGTAAATACATACATTATCTGTAAAAAAAAATCTTTGAACACAAAATTTGCAAAAGATCTCTTTTGTATTGATTTTTTAGGGATTACAAGTGTAATTTTAACTTTCAAAAGTTTTCTCCAAAATTTCTAACTGTCAAGACCCTTAAAAATGAACCCCTAACTCATATTTATATCTTGAATTGAGTGGTTATGGTGTGTAAGCACCATTTTTTCATATTATGGACTTGAAAAAATACATTAATGAATTTGCACATTTGAAAACTTGTAAAAATGTGTTGAGAAATTAACATAATTTGTAAAATTGCTTTAGTGTTTTTACACCTTGTAAAAGTATATTAGTAACTTTACATGACTTGAAAAATTGCAATAGAAATTTTTCAAAACTTAAAAACTTGTGAAAAGACCTTAGTACAATTGCACAAGATACAATGTGCAAATCACAAATACACAATATCATCTAAAAGCTCTAAGTTAGGAACTTGAGAAAAAATCTCTGATGAATCAACCCACTTCTTCTTCATTGAGGAAAATAGGAATTTCTTCTTCTTTTTGTTTAAACTTCTTTTTCTCACTTTGATATTTTTCTAATCTCTACATCATCTCAAAAAAAATAATCATCTAAACCATCTTAGCACATGAAACCCACCTCTGCATCACAATGTTGCTCTACCATTTTATCGTTTATGGTATGATGTTTTTTTCACTATTGTATTGAGATTATCCAATTTTCACTGATACTTGACCAATGACGAATTGATTCAAAATTGAAAGCAAACTTAGGAATCAGAATCTCCTTAATATTCTTCTTAAATTGGTTGATGACAATTTCTAATGAGATCACTTTACTATCATTATTAGTGATTGTACAATTCAATTTATTAATTACTCCTATTATTTCAATAATATCATCCCCTCTCATGGATTTGGAATTGAATAAATTCTTGATACCTTCTCTGATGATATGAATTCTAAATCTTTTAGATCCAAGAAATTCAGTGAGATATATAACTTTATTTTTCTCAATCATTTTTGCTCGAACAAGATCATCTAAATCAACTTTATATAATTATTTGAATTCAAGAAGTAATTCTTCCCATGTATACACCTCTTTATTATACTGGTCTTCTACTATTGATTCATCATCATACTTCAATTGGATCTTAAAACATATATCTATTGTAGTTTGAATAGAACTGATTCCTAGTTGTAAAATTTCTTCTGACCAATCTTTTGTTGCTTTACCCATGGTTCTAATTTCTTCTACCACATTCAATGTTTCAATATCTGATATTTGATGAACAATTGAAGAAGAAGATTGAACTGGCTTGATCAATTTCTAAACCACTGTTGTTAATTGTTCAACTTTCTCTTTAAGTTGATCTTTGGTCACCTTATCATGATACATTATTTTGAATAAAGTGCCAATAGTAGTTTTAACATCTTCTTCCATTCCCTCTCTTGTGGATTTTCCCAAATGTATCTTTGTTATTTGATAATCTAAAGTATCAACAATATCCTTGTCTTTCTCTAAAGGAGGAACAACCACTTGTGCATATCTTTCTCCTTTATCCTTGATTATTCTTGTAATAGTTTTAGGTTTTTTGATTAATCATGGAAGAATAAAGGCTATTGCATTGAAGTGAATTTCTTGTAGTTCTAAAACATTCTTCATCTTCTTCACCACTTTGTCAAGCCAATTTGGGACTTCGACGTTGACAAGAGATTGCTACATCTAGATAGATTTAGATTTTATGGAAGTATCAAGAAGGGGAAGAATATTTCTCAAGAGGTTGGACATCTTCTAATATTATTTCATCTTTTCCTTCTTCAACCAAAGGATTTGGGCTTATTGGTGAAGGTTGTAGAATAAATTTAGGATTTGGTAGAACATGAAGAGGTAGAGAATCATCAGGTTGAGCTGAAGATGTTGGTAATAATGAGGAGTGGGATGCGAAGAATTATTGAGTAGTATTTGTTACCAACATTTGGAGTTGAATAAAACTATCAAGTGGAACATCTTCAACAATAGAGGTAATCAGAGAACAAGAGGATTTATTTCCTAAACTTTTGATCTTTAACTTGAGAGGTCTGAAACTTGAAGCAATTATTGAGATAGTTTATTTTTTTGGTCTCTCCTTCTATCTTAAGAAGATTTTCAATTTCTATTATTTGGGATGTTTCAACTTCCACCTATTACTATTAATTATGGAAGCTCCCTAGTTCATCTCCTATTGCTAGTGGTGATGGAATGCATGCCTGATCAAAATTTACACCTCTAATTTTTAACTACTACAATTTTATCTCAAGAATACCCTAAGTTCTTCTTATAAGAGAAACTAACTTTTCTTACTCCAATAAATATTCAAGATTTTTTATCTAGAAATTGGGGTCAAAGTATTTTCATCATAAATTATTTTCTTAGGGACATTTACAATCCCAAATTCAATAACCTATTTCACAGTAAATTGTGACCAATCCTTGATTTTTGCATCCTTCTCATCATTACATTCCATCTAATAGTATGTATAATGAAGAACATGCTAATATATATCTCACAGAACATGTGTCATCAAACCTCTTACATCAAATGAAGTCCTGCTTTCAAAAGGTCTTATAGTGGCATATATCATTTTTTCTTCAACTATCTTTACTTTAGCTAATGATAAGCACATGTATTTTCCAATGGAAATAGGAAAGTTTACTCCTACTTTATGTTTATTGGCTAGGGATTTGTGAGTCTTAGCCAATTATCTTACCAATTCCATTAAGGCCCATTTATCATCAACATATGTAGGTAGCATATAAAGTGGTAGCTCACATCTACAAACCCTTAAATGAGTAAAATTTGGGAACTAAATGAACCAAGTTCCCCACCTAGTAATTTATATTATTTCTTATACAAAAATTCTCATATTACAGGATTCACTTGTAAACGTTTGAATCACATACTAAATAAATGCATCATTCACCCTCTGAAAATGATGCTCACTTTCTTTCTGTGTTAGTTAAGGGTAGTATTCATATATCTTGGTGGTCTTGATGTTTCTCACCTGATTCAGTCCACCATAAAATCTCCTTCTAGAAATTGTGTAGACCAAATATGAAGTCATGTAGAGTTTATAAGTTGTCTTAACTTCAATTAGTTGCTTATAAATTGAATCACTAATCAGTTCATCCCAGTTGATATATTGTTTATTTTGATGAATGATCCAAATATACATGTACATCTAGTTCTAGAAGTATCTTGCCTTTAGGCTTCCAACTACCCTATGCATGAGTGTGATCATATCATTTATTTAGTTTAGTGAACTCAAACCTCAAAATGTTCTTTAGAAGTCTCATTTTTGAATGTTTGGGTTTAATGAGCCATTGTTTATGTGCACCAAAGTTGGGGTTCAAGCAAAATATTGTCAAAGAGATAATGAAACCCAAAGATAATCACGCCAATAGGAAGGGATAGAAAAGGTAAATTAGAATGTATTGTGCATGCTTACCATCATTTTTACCTTCTCATAGCTCTGATCGAAGATTGAGATTTGTATGCTTGACTTGATTGTTGGATTGCTTGGGGATGCTTAACAATGGCTTGGATAGGCTTGGTAATGGCTTACTTCCTTGTTTGTGTTATTCCTTCATGCATTCATTCGCTTCTCCATTAGCTTGAGAAAGTGAGGGTGTGTTGGTTTTAAAGATTCATGGAGGGAGATCATATGGTCCAAATTTGAATTTTGGGCCATCAAGATCTAGGGTGGAGGATTTTCCATGGAATTTTTAATTCCATGGAATCCTCTAGAATAGAGCATTCTAGAGGAAGAAGTCTAGAATGGAGAGATTTATAAAACTCTCTAATTCTAGAGATCTCTTCATAGGTTTTTAGGGGTTTAAGAAAGGCTAATGTAGGGTGGTGGGTGGGTAGGTAGATTATTTTAGAATTTTTAATTGGCAAGTGTGATTAGGGGTAGGTTCAGTGGATAATAGGTTTTTATTTAGGGATTTATATAATAGGATTAGGATTCCTAAGGATGTAGGAATACCTAGGGGATAGGTTAGGTGGGGTTATGGGAATTAAAAATTCCCATATAATAGTGGAATTGGATTAAGATAATGGTAGATTAGAGGGAATTAATGGAATAATGGGATGGGCTAAGGTTAGTGAAATGTAAATTAATGGAAGGGGATATTAGATTTATGGATAAGAAGGGGAATTAATTAGTGGAATAAAATTAGATGAGCAGAATTAGTGGTTGTAATGGAGTGATTAATTTTAGATGTATACAGTCTGTTTACCCATTTTGCAAAAGAATTAGTATTATCATCTTAGAAATTTTGAGTTAAAACAAGAGATAAATTCACATGTGAATATCATTATAGGAGTTGTAACAACTTGTCAATATGTTTTGTAGATAAACATATGACATATTATCCTTTAAGTTTTAACACTTATCTCTTCTTAGGATCATAATGTTCAACTATGGTTAGGACCAATTCTAGGCTCTACACTGAGGTTAGAAATGCGGCTACATTTGTCAATCCACTATCATGAATACTCTGACCATAGTCTATTTTATGTACCCCATTGATTATAATTAATAAATCCTCCATATTGATATGACCTATATCTATGTTATTTATATTTTCAACATTCAACTCTAAACTTAATGGAGGAATGACACCCTCAAATAAGTACTTCATTTATGTTTCTTCTTCTCCTTGTAAAATCTTCTTTGGAGGAGTTTTCTTCGGGGTGTCCTTGGTAGGAGTCTTGAATGTTGACATTAAATAAAATTGCACCTCTTAGAAGTCAAACCTAAACTAAAATATAGCTAACCAAGATAATTTGTCAATAAAACCAATAGAAAACCCTTTTTTATAAAAAGGGCCTGTAAGGTATACAGAACCTGATAGGGTGCTTGTAAGGCACTCAAGTCTTAAGGGTAGTGCAAACACTACCATTAGGTTCTAATAGTGGTCTAAATAACCATTCAAATTCTAACAAGGTGTTTGCACCCATTTTAAGATCTTCCTAGGTGTTTGCACCTAGTTTAGGGTCTATTTTGATAGTATGCAAGATTTTGGGAAAAGCTAGAGGTGCAAACCAATTTTTTACAAGGATAAAGAGGATAATGGGTCTTTTTAGGAAAATTTAGGGTTTTGAAATAAAACCTAGGTTTTTCATTTCATTTTAGAAAATGATGTAAAAAATTATGAAACTCTAGGAAAAAGAGAGAATTTATAAGATAAGTAGAAGGTGATCATGATTTTTTTATTATTAATGAAAAAGAAGTATTAGATGACTTACCTCTACAAGCTGCAAACCCTAAAAAAATATACATGGGAGATCTAGTGGATGATGGGTGACTACAAACATGCAAGTGGAAAAATCAAATAGGATCAAGCAAGAAAGTCCCAAGTTCGTAGTAAAGAGGTGAGTGTCAAATGATGGAATCAAATGTATTTAAAAGTCTCAGCACGTCCAGAAGAGAAATGTTAGTAATTACTAAAAAGGAGGAAAAACTCAAAAAAATGTGGGTTTAAAACATGTGTAAACAGGGTACCTATGGCCTAATAGGGTGCTTACACACACGTTAGACTCTATCAGATGTGATTACATCACTAACAAGTCCTAATGGAGGTGTTTGCATATGCTACAAGTCTTACCCTTGGTGAAAATAGGGTAGTCGAACCCTATTGGAGGTGTTAACAATACTGGTAGGGTCCATCACGTGTGAAAGCATGTCTCCAAGGTATGATGGGGTTTTAAACACTTTTGCAAACTTAAACCTTAAAAATCATCTTTTCAAATTTTCATTTCTTGATTTCACCTTGATCAATTTTTATCAAAAAATGAACAACATATTTTTGAGCAATTTTGACCTTCACTATTTTTCACCTTTTTTACCATTTTCAAAAATCATGACAATAGTTGGCTTCGATTCGGGACCTCTAACTACAAAGAATGAAAGAAGAATCCAAAACTCTAGTTTTGTAGATTAGCATACTATCCATTAAGTTACAAAGTCATTTTGAAACTTGTTAATATAAACTTTAGAGAATCATCTTTCACTCGGATCTAACTAACTAATATCCACTTCACCAATCTCAATCATATGAGACATGAACATGCACAACCAGGTCAGATCCTCTACTACAAATTTTAAAGATCTTTATCTGACCAACTAATAGCCAGTTCACCAATCTCAATTGTATGAGACATGAACACATGTTGTTGGACCAGATCTTGTTGAAGAAGACTTTAATTTTTATTGTTCATTCACTTGAAGATAATGCTAAGAATTTGTTAATTCTAAAAGTTAAAGAAACTCTTGACCTTGAAATTTTATAAGACTAAAGATATGTTTCTCATTTAACCTTAGATTAAAATTCATAAAAGAATACCAATACATGTAAAATGGAGGGACAAGAAATAAGTTATTGTGTCTTGTTGAAAAGTAGCACATAGACACAAAAAAAATAAGATGGGGAAAAGGGAAACAAATCAAAAGCATATGTACATATTTACATGAATGGAACTATCATTTTTTAATTGAAAAAGTGCTTGAGATATTTCCCACCATAGGGAAATGGTAGATGAGTTCCATCATGATATACCAAGTAATATATGTTGTTGCCATAGAAATACCTAATTTTGAAATTACCCATCTAGAGAGAGTCAAATTTTATGTGACTTCCTTTAGGTTCTCAGTGCTTATCCCATAAAAGAACTAGATCTACAACCTCAAACTCTCTATTTTTCAATTTTTTATCAAATAAGACTTTCACTCAAGTTTGACATTCTATGATTCTAGTAACCACTCGTAACCTTTATTCTTCCAATTATTGCAGAAATAAAATTCTTTTATCCAATGAGCTTTCAATATTGGGATTCTCAATGGATCTAGATAACTAGAAAGATGGTAATTCAAGAGTTAAAGGAATTGCTACATCGACATGATAGAGTAATTAGAATGTAGACATCCCTATAGCTTTCTTTGGTATTATATGATCTACCTAGGGTGCCTCATATATCTTCTTATGCCAATTTTCATGGTTCTCATCAACTACTCTATGCATGATTGTGAATAGGTTTTTACTACTTAGTTTCGCCTGACTATTTTTGTATGGATGGTAATTGGATAAATGAGAAAATGAAATTTTTTTCATGTAATTAAATGCAATCATCTTAGAATAAGTAAATTTTGAAGCGTTGTCAGTGACTTTTTTTGTGGAATTCCATATCGTACCAAGATATTTTATTTGATGAAGTTACAAATGAATTTGAAATTGTCTATTTGACTAAAATAACTTATACCCATTTAGTGAAGTAATATATTGTATTGAGAATGTGTGTGTGACCTACGTTTGAATTAGGATTGAGTGAATCAATGAAATCTAATCCCCATTATTGAAAGGGTTCCTCAATTACTACTGGTTGAAGAGGAAGTGTTGAAAGCTTTGGTTTTCCCATGAGCTATTATCATGCTTCACAATTTCTAACCCATTCATATGAATTTTTAAAAAGGGTGGGCCAATAATAATGAGCTCTTGATATCTTATAAGTCATTACTTGAGCTGAAAAATTTCCAACACAAGCTTGGTCATGAAAAGCCTGCAATAATTTCTTATGTTGTTATTTGTCAACACACGTAAGAAAGAAACCATTAATGCTTTCTTAAAAAGATTACCATCCCAAATTTCATATTTATTAGCTTTTAACTTGACTATCCTCCATTATTTTACATTCAAATGTGAAGGAAATTCACCATAGGTCAAGAAAAAGGCAATATCAAAAAACCATTCATCTATGGTGTCAATACACAATACTAAAGAGTGTTCATTATTTTGATCATTCGAATCTTTTAAAGATACTAGTTGGGGAGCCACTTGTTCTACTATGAGCTGACACAATCTTTTTTCTTGAACTAACTTCATGGGTCTAATTTCAAGATCATATTCCTAAACCTTGGTTATCTAGTTACTTCTTTTTTATCTTAGTTCATGTTGAGTCAAAATGGATTTGATATTTATATGGCACCATTACTATAGAATTAGAATACAAGATATAATATCAAAACTATTTTATGACTTTCACAACTACATATGCATGTTTCTCTTCTGGAGAATACTTTAATTCATAATCCCTTAGATTACATCTCATAAAATATATTGGAGACTCGATATATTCTTTATTTTTCTGTACCAAGATGGTGTATAGAGTGTGTTATAAATCATAACAATAGATGATAAATTAATTTTTAAAGTTTGGGTAAACCAATGTAAGTGCACGATCAATAACTTATTTGATTTTCTTAAATGCCTCTTTCCCTTCATTATTTGATTTGAAATAAGGTTTTCCTTTCATCATGTCTATTATGTGCATAGTGAGTTATACAAATTCTATAACAAATCTTCTTAACAAATTCACTTTACCAAAAAATGAATGCACACCTAGTTTACTAGTCGATAAAGACAACTTCTGGATTGCTTCAACCCTTTTTGGATCAATCTTGATTCCTTAGAAATTACGTGCCTAATAAGTTTTCCTTCAGTTAATCCAAAAAACCATAGGTTGAGAGATATAGCATGTAATTGACACTTTTTTAATACCTTTTCAAGGTGCTCATAATTATATTCTCTCTTCTTTAAAAATACTATTAGATCATCTAGATATATCATAATTATTCTATTTTTCAAATCTTTGAATGTCAGATCCATATCTCTCTAAATTGTAACTCTTACATTTATCAAGCCAAATAGAATTCACTTATACGTAAACGTACCCCAAGGAGTGGTGAAAATTGTTTTGTATTCATCCTCCTTGTGACCTCAATTTGATTGTACTCTAAAAAACTTTTAACCATCGAAAGCATTTCTTCACCTGTCACTACTTGCAGGACTTGATCCATGATTGGAAATGGATAGTTGTCTTTAAGAGATGATTGATTGAGATTTATAAAATCATCACAAATCCAAATTTCTCCATTTTTTATGAATAGGTACTATATTAGCCACCTAGGTTGAGTGATGAATAGGGAAGATAATATGAGCATCAAGCATATTTTGTATCTCAGCTAGAATTGTACCTATAATATTTAGATTATATTGCCTTTGATTTTGCTTAAATGTCTTCACGTCATCTTTCAAAGGAAAAATGTGTTGCATGTCCCTTGGATGAAAAGACTTGAGATCTACATATGAATATGTGAGTATATCAATATAGTTTTGAAGAATATTAACAAACTTGCTCTTTTCTTTAGGCAAACAACATTTCCTAATATTGACAAACTTGGGTTGTTCTTTAGAGCCAATATTCACTTTTTCATAATCAATAGAATTAAGAGTTCCTTTTTTCACCTTATTTTTTATTAACCTATCATGCTTATCAAATAGTTCTTATAAAGAGACTAAACCCTTAGGAATCTTGTTTCCTTTCAACTTAAGAACACCATTTTCATCTTGTTCATCAATAATGCCTTATTTTAATATTTGTGAATAATATTCCCTATATGATGAGTAATTACCTTCAAAATATATATTTTTGAAAAGATATATTTTTTCAAGGAATGAAATGATTTGTTGATCATTATTAAAAACTTGCTAGTTTTTTGTGTTATTTAGGACACTAGGTCAGTACACAAGTTCGATCGTATACTTATCTTTATCAATTTTAGAATGTGGATTCAACAAGGAAGCTGGTACCATGAGTGCATCTACTTTAGAATTAATTTCTCTCAAAATGGATTAAATGTATAAAGCCTCAAAATCTTTTATTTTATCCTAGACCTTATTCCTCTAATATTTCAAATGATCATTTTTCACCTGATGTTGGCCTTTGATTTATTTTACAACCAATTTTTCATCACCCAAGGCTTTCAAGGTTTTGATTCCAATTTATTTTGAAATTTGTAGTCCAAACAAGAGTGCTTCATACTATGTTGTCTTGTTAGTACACTAAAACTATAATTTATAAGAAAAAGGAATTTTTTCTCTACTTGGGGATATCAGGACAATCCCTGTACTAGATACTATTGAAGAATAATTGTCATCAAATTCTAATATCTAGATGCCATTAGGGTATGACTTCATTACTTATGTAATATTCAAATTATTTTATGAAATCAACAAATAGTTGCCTATACTTGCATATTCATACAAGATATATGCTTTGAGGTCATCAAACTTTTGTATATTATATTTTGTTTTCAATTCTAGTTCAAGGCATTGTTTTACTCCCTTGACTAGAATCATTGCATGTGAGAGATCTAACTAAATCTCACCACCAATTTCTCTACAAAAATTTCTTCCCAAGTGAATACCATATGTTGTTGGAATATCTTATACTAAAATTTTTATTTTAATCCTATTTTGGAGAAGGAAGATAAGGCAACTTGAGCATCTTTAATTTGGCCAATAAGAGGAACTTGTTTTGCCTCCATGGAATAACAATGACCAAATGTCCTTATGTAGGTTAGACCAAGGTCATGGTCAAATTTAGCAGGCATCACATTATTTAAGGCTCCTGTATAAATGATGCAATTAATAACTTTGCATCCTTTAAGGAATAAATATATGTAGCAAATATCCACCTTAGTTGTTTTGGAGGTCATTGTAGCCATAAAATTTACTAGGTTGGAAGAAGTCAATGTGGTTAGTATCCCTTTATTATTGGTTTTATTTTGAGTGGAATGTTTACCCTTGATAACCTCTATTAACCTATCTAGTTGGTATGGGTATGTTCTCAAATATTTAGCTTGTGACATTTGGATTTTAGTCTTGTTGAAATGTTTAATTATATCAAAAGTAGGCAATCTAGAAGAATAAAAACCTTCTACATTCTAAGATATACTAATATTGTTGACATGAAGGGTGTACTTTAGATGACTAACAATAGATTTTATGGAAGATTCACCTATTTTGTATTGGTTATTTTCCTTTCATTTAGATAGGAGATGGAAGAATAACTCTTGTGGATTTTTCTTGATTGTCATTTTTTTGTTTCATTTGATTTTGATCTTTTGTGAAGACTGTGAACAATTGATTGTTCATGTCTCCAACATTGTCTTCATAATCATATTATTCTAAATTATATTCTAAGAATGCATTTATGAAGTCACCACCAAGTTATTCAATTTCACATTCTTGAAGTTTCAAATTATCTGATTTATTTTATTTTTTAATCCCTTCATACCTGAATATCTCTTATGTTTCAAAAATAACATTCACAAGTGGATTCATATTTTGTTGAGGAAGAGATTCTCTTGCAAGTTTCTATTGAGGAGATTACAATCATAGATGGTCTCTTTGAAAAGGGACATAATTTCTTATTGGAATGTCTTGATAAGAAGCACTCATAATTTTCATAGGTAATTACTTTTTTAAAGCTATTATATAATTGGCCATCTTTTGCAAGAGTTATTCTGTTGAAGACTATCTTGAACTTTGAGATTTATTTTTTTAAGGTTATATTTTTAGTTTTATATACATTATCATTTCATCCTCAACACCAATATCTAATTCTCATGCTACTTTTAAATTTGCTACTCTAGCTCTCCTCAATTAATAACTTACTTCAACCAACTGAGAGTTGATAAAAAAACATTTCTTATTTTTTGTATATTGGTATTACGGTAACTATTATTTTGTTTAATGACTTATTAAATTTGGCAACAAAATACCTCATAGGCTCATAAATATCCTTTTTCATATGTGTAAGTTGAGCAAGCAATGCATGAACATATGTTGTTGGTTTAAACTAATTTTTAAACTTAGTCTTCATAGTATTCCAATTAGTAATAAATCATGGGGTAAGGTGGTAGAACTAATTTTTAGATCCATCATAAAGTTTTTTTATAAACCTAATAGAAACACCTTCATTCTCAACACCCAAAATACCACATTCAATATTGAAGGCAATAAGGTGTTTATTTGGATGTTGTTTTCCATCACTATAGAACTTCAAAAAAAATATTTCTTGATCCTTTTGGAAGATCATGTAATCACCCTAGAGCCAATGATTCAATCACATTTCCCCATGGTAATATCATGGTTTGAAAGACTGGTTATAATGGAACAATAATTCATGATAGGACAAGAGCTTGGCTTGTTAAATTCCCTCCTTGCAGTTGTATATTTTTCTTAAGATTTGAAGGAATAATAGTTATTCTATTAACTTTTATTTGACATTTAGGAATCAATTTGAAATTTGAATATTCTTATAACTAATAAAAAGGGTTAATTTCACTTTTTGACTTACTAGCTCTAGTGAATCTCGTTTATACCAATTTGAAAGAAAATTAATGGTGTTGAGGTGCAGGTTAAAGTTGAAGAGCTCTCTAATCTAGCCTTCTTTATCATGCTCTTCATGAAACTATTGTTTCTACTTTATGTGCCATAATAACTCGATCTTATTCTTCTAAAATCTCAATAGCTCTATGAAAATGTGTTGAACTAGTTTTTTTATCCTAGGCAAATGCTCTCAAGTCAAATGAAATTTATTCTTGAGTTTCACTGAACCAATCAATATTAGGCTAAGGAATTAAAGCATTAGGTGCTTGTATGGTTATGAGAAGAAATTTTAGCTATAAAAAGTCTCTGAGAAGCTATATAAATTGTTCTTCATGTATATCTTCTCACTTATCTTATAAAAATAATTTTAGTGATTCTTCTAGTAATGGTTGCAAAATATTATTCTAAGTTGATTACTATAGTAAAAATGTTGAATTGAGCATAACTGGTCTTACTAACCCAATCCAATTATAGAAGACTCGAATCAAAATCTTCTTTTGTTAACTCTATCTAATTTAGACTAGGTTGATGGTCAAGATTTTGAAGGGTTGAAATGGTCATATGTGATTTCATTGATTTTAAGATACTAAACTAACTCTACGAGCTTCTCTTTGTGCATGAATTATTTCTACTCTTTCTACATATTCTAACTCTTGATTCAAAATTGATAGGATAACTTGAAATTGAGCTATTAGAACTTTGTCAAAATCTCAAGCAAGTTGTTTGATATATAAAAAAATATCTAATTATGTAAATTGTTCCAAGTCTAGTTCAGGGTAATGAATTAGTCCTTGGGTTGATGATAAGGTCATATGGACCAATATCTCAAAATGTGGGTTGCATGAATGTTGCAAATTTGAGCCCTACTATGGGCACTAAAATAGTTGGCATAAAAATCTGTTGTCAATGGTCAGGGGATGAAGTCCCTCTCTTATTATCAAGTGGAGATACATATATTCAAAGACAAAACTATGTTATAAAGTAAAATATTTACAACAAAACTAAATTTCATCAGGGTAATAATTTAACCTGAAAGTATGAAAAGGCTATAGAAAGGAAAACATGATAGATAAATTTTATAAGATAAGTATATCTTAAAATATAGGAGAGACAACACAACCAACAAGTTGAATCTAGAAACCTATTTGAAATGTCAAGATTTTTAGAGTGAACTTTCTAATGGAAAATCTCTCTCATTTAATGCATAGGAAAGACATACACCAAAAGGACTATATAACTAATAGCAAAAAAAATAATGATTTCTCTATTTTTCCTTGTTAAAAACTTAAGTGTTTACTTTCTAACCCAACTGAGATTTATCCAAAAAAATAATAATAGATATAGATATAAAAAGAAATGTTATAATGGAATAGTTATGGTTATTGACTAGTTTGTAATAACTTTGATAACATTTTGAAGGTAAAAATGTGAATACATTTAAATAGTATGTATGTACATTATTTGCATAGAAATATTTGAATATGTAATTTGTAAAAGTTCTCCTTTATATTAATTTTTGAGGGATTACAAGTGTAATTTCCACTTTCATAAGTTTTATCTGAAATTTATAACTATCAATACCCTTACAAATGAGCCCCTAACTCATATTTATAGCTTGAACTAGCTAGTTACAGTTCATAAACACCTTTTTTTCTTAATAAGAACCTGAAAAATACATTAGTGAATTTGCACATTTGAAAACTTGTAAAAATGTGTTGAGCAATTTACACAATTTGGAAAATTACTTTACTATTTTTATAACTTGCAAAAGTACATTAGAAAATTGATATGACTTGAAAAAATATAATAACAAACTTTCACAACTTAAAATGTGCAAAAAGACCTTAGTAAAATTTCACAAGATACAATGTGCAAATCACAAATACACAATATGATTTGAAAACTCTAAGTTAGGAACTTGATTAAAAATATTTGATAAATCAACCAGCTTCTTTTCTAAGGACAATAGGAATTTCTTGTTGTTTTTTAAGCTTTTTTTCTCACTTTGATATTTTTCAAATCTCTGCATTATCTTAGTAACTTTTTCTTCATCTGGACCATTTGAGTACATGAAACCCATCTCTACATCTAATGTCATTCCAATATTTTGTTGGTTATGGCATGATGTTTTTTCACTATTACATAGATATTATCCAAGTCACATTGATACTTGACCAACTAACTAATTGATTCAAAATTGAAATCAAACTTAGGAGTCAGAATCTCCTTAATATTCTTCTTAAATAAGTTGATGACAATTTTTAGTGAGAACACTTTACTATCATAATAAATGAAAATACATTTTAATTTCTTGAGTGCTCTTATTATTTCATGAATAGCATCCCCTCCCATGGATTTGGAATTAAATAAATTCTTGGTACCTTCTCTGATGATACAAATTTTGAACCTCATAGATCCAAGAAATTTGATGAGATATACAACTTCATTTTTCTCAATCACTTTTGCTCGAACAAGATCATCACAATCAATGTTATAGAATTATTTCAATTTAAGAAGTATTATTCCCATTTCTACAATTCTTTATTATACTTGTCTTCTAATTTTGATGCATTATCATACTACGATTGGATCTCAAATCATAGATCCATTGTAATTTGAATAAAATTGATTCCTAGTTGTAAAATTTCTTTTGACCAATATTTTTTTGCTTTACCCATGGTTCTAATTTATTTTGTCACAACCAATATTTCAATATCTAAGATCTAATGAAAAATTAAAGAATAATATTAAGCTGGCTTGATTAATTTTTAAACCATTGTTGTCAATTCTTCAACTTTCTCCTTAAGTTGATCTTTGGTCACCTTATCATCGTCCATTTTCTCAAACAAAGTGCCAATGGAAGTTTGAATATCTTCCTTTATTCTCTCTCTTGTGTCTTTTCCTAATGTATCTTCATTATTTGATAATTTAAAGTGTCAACATTATCCTTGTCTTTCTCTATAGGAGGAACAACCACTTCTGCATATCTTTTTCCTTTCTCCTTTAAAATTCTTGTAACTATTTTAGGTTTTTTTATTACCTGTGGAGGAATAGAGGCTATTACATTGAAGTCAATTTATTCATTTATATAACTTTATTCCTCTTTTTCACCACTTCATCAAGCTAATTTGAGACTCCAACATTGACAAAAGATTATTACATCTAGATAGATTTAGATTTTGTGGAAGTATCAAGAAGGGGAAGAATATTTTCAAGAGGTTAGACCTCTTCTAATATTATTTCATCCTTCCCTTATTTAATTAAATGATTTGGGGTTTTTGGTGAAGGTTTTGGAATCAATTCAAGATTTGGTGGAGGATGAAGAGATAGAGAATCATTAGGTTGAACTAAGGATTTTGGTAACAATGAGGAGTCAGACGTGAGCAATTTCTAAGTAGTATTTGTTACCAACATTTGGGTTTGAATAAAACTATCAAGTGGAACATCTTCAGCAATAGAGGTAATCAAATAATAAGAGGATTTATTTCATAACCTTTTAATCTTCAACTTGAGAGGTCTAAAACTTGAAGTAATTGTTGAGAATTTTTCTTTCTCTCTTTTTGTCTCAGGAAGATTTTCACTTTTTGTTGCTTGGTATGTTCTAACTTCTACTTGCTTATATTATTTGTGTAAGAACCCTAGTTCATATCCTATTGTTAGTGGTGATGCAAATCCTACCTGATCAACATTTACTCATCTAATTTTAAATCATTATATTTTTCTCTCAATAACACCTTGAGTTCTACTTATTAGAAAAATTAACTCTTTCTTACTCCAATCAATCTTTGTAATTGGTTCTAATTCAAAATAAATTCTATAGAAATTAGGGTCAAATTATCTTCATCATCAATTATTTTTTTAGGGACCTTTACAATCCCAAATTCAATAACGTGTTTCATAGTGAATCATGACCAGTCCTTAATTCTCACATTCTTCTCATCATTACAATCCATACAATAGTATTTAAAATGAGGAACATGTTGATATGTATCTCCAAGAAATGTGTCATCAAACCTCTTACATCAAATGAATCCCTACTTTCAAAAGGTCTTATAGTGACACATGTCATTCCTTCTTCAACTATATTTACTTTAGCCAATGATGAGCATGTGTATTTACCATGGAAATAGGAAATTTTACTCATACTTTATGTTTACTGGCCAAGGGTTTGTGAGTCTTGGCTAGATGTCTTACCAACTCCATTAAGGCCTATTTATCATCACCATACCTAGGGATCATGTAAGGTGATAACTCACATATGCAAACCTTTAAATAAGAAAAAGTTGTGAACTAAATGAACCAAGTTCTCCACCTAGTAATTTATATTATTACTTCTATATAAATTATCATGTTATAGGGTTCACTTGTAAACATTTGAATCACATACTAAATAAATGCATCATTCACCTTCTGAAAATGATGAACACTTTCTTTCTATGTGAGTTGAGGGTAGTATTCATATATCTTGGTGGTCTTGATGTTTCCCACCTAATTTAGTTCACCATAGAATCTCCTTTTAGTAATTATGTAGACAAAATATGAAGTCATTTAGAATTTAGAAGTTGTTTCAACTTCAATCAGTTGCTTATGAATTGAATCACTAATTTGTTCACCCTAGTTGATATATTGTTTGTTTAGATGAATGATCTAAATATACCTATAAATTGAGTTCTAGAAGTATCTTGCATCTAGGGTTATAACTAACCTATGTAAGAGAGTGACCATATCATTTAATTCATTTATGAAATCAAACCTAGAATTTTTTTTTGGAATTATGGTTGTTGAATGTTTAGTTTTAGTGATCAATTATTTATTTACCTATTTCACACAAGAATTAGTATTAGCATCCCAGAACTATTGAGCTAAAACATGAGATAAGTTCACATATGAATCTTATTATGGGAGTTGTAACAACTTCTTGATATGTTTTGGAGATAAACATATGACATACTCTTCTAAGGATCATAATGTTCAACTATGGTTAGGACCAATTCTAGGATCTACACTAAGGTCAAAAATGTAGCTGCATTTGTGAATCCACAATCATGAATACTATAACCATATTATATTTTATGTACCCCATTAATTCTATTTAATAAATCCTCTATATTGATATGACCTATATTTATGTCTGATATATTTTCAACATATGAGTCTAGACTTTAGGAGGAATAACACCCTAAAATAAATACTTCATTTTTTTTTATTCTTCTCCTTGTAGAATCTTCTTCAGAGGAATCTTCTTTTGGGTTCCCTTAGTAAGAGTCTTATATGTTGACATAAATAAAATTTCACCTCATTCAAGATGAAGTTGCACTAAAATGCAGCTAACTAAGAGAATATGTTAAGAAAACCAATGGAAAATCTTGTTTCTAAAAAAAGTTCCTACAAGGTATAAGGAACCCAATAGGGTGATTTCAAGTTACTCGAGTTCCAAGGGTAGTGTAAACACTAACGTTGGGTTCTGATGGTGGTGCAAACAACCACTTAGAGTCTAAAAAAGTGTCTACACCCCTTGTGAGATTTTCCTAGGAGTTTGCACCTATTCTAGTGTCCACTTTGATAGTAAGTAGGATTTTTGGAAATGTTAGAGGTACAAACCAATTTTGTGCAAGGCTAAAGAGGAAAATAAGCCTTTTTAGGAAAATTTAAGGTTTTGAAATGAAATCTAGGGTTTTTAGTTTATTTTATAAAATGATGCAAAAAAAATTATGAAACTTTAGGTGAAAGAGAGAACATGCAGGGTAAGTGAAAGGCAGTCATGAAATTTTGATTGTGAATAAAAAAAGAGCATTATATGACTTACCTATGCAAGCTCCAAACCCTAGAAAAAGGTAAATGGGAGATCTAGTGGAGGATAGGGGACTAAAACCACATGAGTGGAAAAATCAAATAGGAGAAAGTGATATCTATGCATTAAAGTCCCAAGTTCAAAGCAAAGAGGTCAATGTCAAATGACATATTCAAATTTATTTAAAAGGCGCAGTACATGTAGAAGAGAAATGCCATTAATGGCTAAAAATGAGGAAAATTTTAGGAAAATGCATGTTTAATACATGTGTAATCAGGGTACATAAGGCCCAATAAGGTGCTTGCACACTCATTAAACACTTTTAGTTGTGTTTATAGCATCAATGGGTCCCAATAGTGGTGCTTCAACAAGCTAGGGTCCTGCCCTTAGTGTAGACAAGGTACTCGGACCCCTTCGGAGGTGTTTGTAACATTGATGGCTTCTGTCAAGTGTGCAAGCATGTCATTGATGTCCAAAGAGGGTCTAAACACTTTTTTAAACTTGAACCTTAAAAACATATATTCAAATTTTCATATAAGTCCTTTTGCATTTTATGATTTCACCTTGATCAAATTTTCTTAAAAAATGAACAACACATTTTTGAGAAATTTTGACCTTCACTATTTTTCACCTTTTTGACCATTTTCAAAAATTATGACAACACATATTAGTCAATTTTCTAGATAAGTACACATTTTCCAATTCATTATTATTTATAGAATAATTTGATAAATCAATTGTACAAATCAATGGCTATTGATATTGATATATTTATTCCCTGATTTATTATTCTAGCACTTCAACAACCTAGGTTTTTACATTCCATAACTCCTTTAAAAATGTAAATCACTATAAATAGATGTACTTTACATTTTTTAACAAATCTTAATTTTATAAACTCAAAATAATATTTGTCTAAATTTTTTATTTAATTGGCATGATCTTTAGATTAGTTCACCATCCTTGTGTAAAATCTAATCTAATACCCCTTGACCCTAAATATCCCCTTATCTAAATTTAGGGTTAAACATTTGATGAACCCAACATTTGGTTTCCAAACTTAGGTTGACCTAGAGTTTTTTGTTTTGATTTTATCACTGTTACAAATTGCTTTTTAAAACTCTAAAATTTTCATTTATAAGCAATGTAAAATGTTAATAAAAAAACTCATTTTCAAATGGAAGATAAAGAAGCATTAGTCATTCATCTCTATAATAACAAGCACATAATGGATGTATTTTTGTATGTTACTAGAGATGAAATCAGTAAAAATGCCAAGGCTAAGGAATCTTTCCCTAGTGATGGTGAATCCTTAGGTGTTATTACAACTAATTCCATATCAATCACTCTCCCCTTGAGCACAGCACATTTTCATGCATCTAATGGGGAAATGGGTTATGTGTTTACACTATTGTTCCCTAAAACAAATCCTACTATTGTTATATCCTCCATGGGAAACATTGGCACTTCAACCTAGTTACCAATTTCAATGTCTATATCAATTCAAACTATGACTACACCTCCTTTGGTAACTTATCAAACTTCAAACCTTAATGATCAAAATGCACAAGATCTTGTCCAAACTATAGAAATTTTGTAAACCAAGGTTACAAATATTGAGAAAGATTTTATGAAGTCACCTTATGCTAATGATTCACAAGAGGTGTTACATAACTCTCTTGCACCTAAAATATCCTTACACCCCTTACCAACAATGTTTTTCACCTAAGTTCACATTTTATGATGGTAAGTGTGATCCTAAACAATATCTTCAATATTTTTATGTGGCATGCCCTGATTATGCCTCCAATGATAAACTTTTGACTAAACTATTTCCAAGGAGCCTCAAGGATTATGCTCTAAGGTGATTCAATTATTTACTAGTCCAATCTGTAAAAACATTCAAACCTATTATGGATCAATTTTTGGCACACTTCTTTATAAACATTACTGAAAAGGTAGCCTATGCCCAAATTAAAAAAATAAACAAAGACCCAATGAATCTATCAATGAATATGTTTTGAGGTATCAGATAATGTTGGCCAAAATGACAAACCAAATAGCAGATAAATAAATTAAAGACATCTTCAAGCAAATTTTTCTTTCCCATTACAAAAGTCCATTGTTTTCAAAAATTTCAAATCTTTCAATGACTTATGCCATGTTTTTAGAGATCATGAAATGAAACTTATCTCATTAAACAAGCCTAAGTATACCAAATACATATAATACCAAGTTTCATATCAAACCAAGCTATGAGATCAAACCTATAGAACCTAAAAAGGACACAACTACAACTATTAATGTAGTGTCATAACAACCTAATCATATTGTCTTATCCAATTCACCAAAGAGATAATTTACATGATTACCTAAATCTCTAGCTTCTCTACTTAAGAATTTTGTCTACTATCATCTCATATCTCTCATTCTTCCCATAGAGGTTGATATGAGCAGACCTCTATCTTTCATGGATATGATTCCAATGTTTATTATGACTATTAATAGGGCCCTTGGAATTTTACTAATTGATTTTATACCTTGAAGCATAATATTCAAGACCTTCTTGATAACCAACATCTTACTTATGATGATCTTCTTAAATATTCAGGGTCACAACCTGATGACCATCAAAACCAAAATATGTTTAGTGATTCATTAAAAAATCATTCTTAGAATAATCTAGAAGTTAAAATGGAATATAATGCACATCCCCTTCCACCACATTATGGGCACCCATTAGATGGGAATTTTGGCATTTATATACATCATACAACTCCTATGGTTTAGAGACCCACTATTACTTTTGATGACAGTGAGATTATAGATGATGACTCAGATCTTCCTTCATTATTTATTTAATAATACATTGATCACCAACCTATTCATAGTGTTATGATTGATAATGCTAATAGTGAATTTTTTTTCACCATGACATTACTTACACATTTGGGATATACACATGATGATTTGCACCCTTTAACTAAAGTGGTCAAAGCATTCAATGGGGCCTCATAATAGGTTCTTGGGGAGATTAACTTATATTTATAGGTTGGCCCAGAACATGTGTTCACTACCTTCTTAGTCATACCATACATGGGAGTCTTTGATATGTTATTGGGATAACCTTGGATACATAAAATCCATGTAGCATCTTCTATAGTGTAGGGTTGTATTAAATACATTCATACCAACACAATAGTCCCAGTTCCTGTAATTCCATATGAACATCCATTTGAACAAAAAAATATTATTCCAAGATAAATAATTATCAAACTTATTAAGGTTAATTTTTCATGAAAGGATAAGCAACAAACAATCCCCTTTCCTAGGTAGCCCATACTTGAGAGACCATTAAATCATAGATACATAGTAGATTCCATGGAATTCTCATTTATTACTATAGAACATAGTCAATTATCTAGAGTAACTAAATGTGTTCCTATTATTACTACTTAAATTAAACCTTAGAGCATAAAAAAATGGATTCCATAAACCCCTACTCCTTTGATTACCTCTTTGAGACCACACAATCTTGTGACACATACACTAAACATTATAGAGCCTACAACACCAGATATTTCACCTATACATGATCCTTAGTAGTACCACTAGTTTGTTATGCCATATCTAGTGTTCAAATCACTTTCATATGGGCATCCCTTAGATGGGATAATTATATAGACTTTTTCATAACCAAAAATTCAAGAAATCCATAAATATTAAAAATATTTAAAAAATAGAATGTTCTTAGTTGTATTTTTTCTTATGCATATGTTGTTTACTTCATGTTAGTATATGGCATATCATTGTTTTTTTATATACACACATGTTTCATGCTTTGTTTGAGTATGATACAGACATACCCATATACATGATATATTCACATACAAATGTTGGGATTTACCTCCACTCATGTCCTTAATATGTTGGGGGAATCTATTTTTTTTATCATGATACACCTAGGTTACATTATTATATGATCACTTTAAACTATAATGTTTGAGCTTATATATACTTACACATGCCTATATCCATGATTATACCTTTCATAATGTATTTGATATGTTATGTAATTAACATTGCTTGCAAACACATATATTCAAGAACTAGTATTCTAGGTTCATGTTGGTTGCTTATATTTATCTTAATTTTCCATTTTACCACTTTTATGAGTGTGTTCCTTACTTTTTATTGTGTTGCATTGTATTTCTTGTTTGAGCATTTGAATATGCTCCATTGATTATTGCCCCTATGCTTATTCTTGCCTATTTTGACATTTGAATATGTCATTATTTATTGTATGTGGACATTTGAATATGTCATTCTATGATTTATAGACATTTGACTAAGTCATGTCCCTTTGATTGTGTGGAATTTCAACATGCCCCTTTTAAGAGGTCTCCTTAGACCATTTCTTATTGATTTACATTTGAGTGCTCTTGTATGTGTGCTTGATTACTTGTTGAGATTATATTGTTACTATATAGACATTTCCATGATCGATATGATGATTTTTAGGAATTTATTGGATTGTCTATTATGTGATTCAATTCTATATCTACCTAAACATGTTACCCCTATATGTTACATGATCCATACATATATTATATAGTTATCTTATTTGTTGAGGTAAGGTGACTACTAGATTCTACTTTCCCTCACCTAAAAATGGGGGCATGTCATAGAGGCATGGCTTCCATAGTTTTAGATCCAATAGGGGCATGTCAAAAGGCATGATTTCTACACTTATTCAATACTCAACATTTCCAGATTATAGTATAGAAATGTTATGAAAACATGTTCTCCACATTTTACACCAGTTCTTAGATTCTCCATATTTAGTGGGGGAATGTCATAGAAATATGTCCTCCAAACTTCCACTGATTTCAAAATCACTGTATTACACATTTATATGATTCATATACATATTTATCACATCATTTTATACATAAGTACTACTATTATACCCAGATTTTATCTTGAGACATATATGAGGTGCATATGCCATGCAAATTGCACCTAAAATTACAAAATCAAATCAATTTCATATTTAAAATACTGTTATGGAATTTTAGTATACCAAGGTTGGACTTTTATGGGTTGTTATTGAGTTAATATACTATAGTAGGTGGTTCACCTTTAGACTGTTGAGTTGATTAAATTATTCAATGTTACCAAGCTTATAAGTTGGATTTAATAAAATCATCTAGCTTTACAAGACTTATAGGATGGATTTTATTAAATCATCCACCCTATTCAGATATATTGTGAGTTGATTAAATCGCTCGCACTCACTAAATCATGCACATATTTGGGTTTCACAATTGAGATGAAATAAGCTCAATAGACATGTTACAACTCACCTTTACACTAAGGTTGGGGCATGTGTCCTCCAATCTCTCTATATATATGCACTTATAGGTTCAAAATTTTCCTAATCTCAACTTCAATGCTTCATAGTGAGGTATCTTTTCAAATTAAAATGCCAAAATTCAAGATGGTTGTATTGACACACAAGTGTACTCCTAACCTTACTTCTTATTATTTTCATTTAAAATTATTCAAATCTTAGATTTCATACCCTATATATATATATTATAACATGCTCTTATTTTTAGTTCAGTCACCAACAAAGCACTCAATTTGGGTTCATGCAAAGACAAGGTGTGTTATACACACCCACGTACTCTTTTATTTCCTTTAAACTAGAAATTTCATCAATAGATTAAAGTGGGGAGATGTAGACACTAAAAAATAATTTATGTCGTACCTCACTATTATACACTTATAAAATATCTATCATGGTTGTACCTTTAAATTATATACTTGCCTATTGTTGAAAGGCTTGCATTCACTATCTCTATGTACCTAAATTGCTTAGTATGACCATTATTATTTTGATGACTAAGACTTTCATGCTATGCAAAAATATCTACACCTAATCATTATGCTTCACTACTAGTTTTGGACCTATACCTATTTTTTAGCCTCCAAGACACTTGTGTCCCAAAAAAACACCTAAGTTAATGTAAGTGTCCACTTTTCCTACAAAGTATCCAGCACCCAAAAGTCATCTAATTTACAAACGAAACATATCCTAAAGGTTGGAATAAGTTATTTAGTGTGATATATTTCTAAAAGGGATGGGTATATATATAAAATCAACCCTCATTCATTCCTCACCTAGAAAATATCAAGAACTCATAAGGCAACATACCAAGAAGCACTCAATCAATCATTCAATTTGATTAAACCTTTTATATTTATCTCTATTTCCATATTAGTCATAAGATTAGTATTCCCATAGGTCTGAAACATTCAAAGAGTAATTTGTGATCCATATTTACCAAGTTATAAGCTAGGTCACTTAATGACTTTACTTATCACACATTGTATCTTTATGTGCACATAATCCAACACATATGGGAGAACTACATAAGTCTGAGACCCTCTTCAAAGTATTGGCTATGTAGGAAGTACCCATTTACAAAGGGATCCTTGGGACAACTCAACACCATGAGCCCACAAACCCATTTTTTCCATAGTCACTCAAAGGGTGAAGAATCCAAGATTTGATCATTTTAAAAAGAGTGACAACCTATGTGCATGATCTGTATACTTCATAAGGAATGTGACATCAAACCTATAAGGCTCTATATAGTCACATCTATATCTAATTAATATTTATTATAAGACACCTACATCAAATTTATAAATATGCATAGACACAATTGTCTAGATCTAATGCAAGCATCTGAGGCCACATAAAGAAAATTCTCATAATCTAAAGATTGTTCTAGGATCATCTTCCAGTATACTTCCAACCTATTCCATATCAGACTTTCATGAGCATAGTAAAACAATTAAGTACCATTTTGACTATTTATTACAATATCTATCAATAGTTGTACTTTATTATTTTTGGCAAATCTTAATTGTATAAATTTAAAATATTATTATTCTAATTTTTCTATTTAATTGGAATGTTCATTAGGTTAGTTCACTATCCATGTTTAAAATATAATGTAATACCCTTTAACTCTAAATATCCCCTTATCTTATCCTCTTGAGGTAAGGTAACTACTAGATTATACTTCCCCTCACCTCAAAATTAAGGCATATAAGTGGGGGCATGTCATAGAGGCAAGGCTTCCACACTTGCATCGTTTCTTATTAAAGTGGGTGCATGTCAAAAAATGCATGACCTCCACACTTATCCAACTCTAAAATTTTGTAGATTATAGTGGGGGCATGTTATGGAAACATGTTCGTCATATTTTACATCAATTCCTAGATTCTCCAAATTCAATGGGGGAATTTCATAGAAACATGTCCTCCACATTTTCATTGATTTTAGATTCACCAAATTACACATTTATATGATTCAAATATATATTTATCACATCATTCTATACATTGGTACTAATGTTATACACAAATTTTAGCTTGAGACATATATTAGGTGCATATGCCATGTAAAATGACACCAAAAATTACAAAATTAAATCATTTCTAGATTTTAACTACTATTATGGACTGTTATTATACTAAGGTTGGAATTTTATGGATTTTTATTAAACTAATATACTATTTTAGATGGCTCACCTTTAGAAGGTTGAGTTCATTAAATTTCTCAATCTTACCAAGTTTATAAGTTAGATTTGATTAAATCATCTAGCTTTATCAAACTTATAGGCTAGATTTAATTAAATAATCCAAAAATTTGCTAGATATATATTGTGAGTTGATTAAATTGCTCACACTCACCAAACCATGCACATATTTAGTTTTCATGATTGAGATGAAATAAGTTCAATGGACATGTTGCAACTCACCTTTACACCAAGGTTGGGGGCATGTGTCCTCCAATCTCTCTCTCTATATATATGCACTTGCAAGTTTAGAATTTTTATAATCTCAACTTTAATGCTTCATATTGAGGCATATTTGCAACTTAAATTTCCAAAATGCAAGATGGTTGCATCAACACATAGGTGTACTCCTAACCTTACTTTTTATTATTTTCAAGCATTTAAAATTCTTTCAATTTTAGGTTTCATATATTGATTATATACTGCAATAGTCTTAGTTA
The DNA here is from genome assembly GCA_037957365.1 of Torreya grandis. Lineage (NCBI taxonomy): Eukaryota > Viridiplantae > Streptophyta > Pinopsida > Cupressales > Taxaceae > Torreya > Torreya grandis. The sequence continues at coordinate 324,176 of JARHVA010003981.1, forward strand.
TAGTTCAATCACCATAAAATCACTCAAGTTTGGCTCATTCAAAGATAAAGTGTGTCAAACACACCCAAGTACGCACTTATTTATTTTAAACAAGAAATTTCATTACTAGATTAAAGGGGAAAGGGGAATGTAGACATTAAAATCTAATTTATGTATTACCTTAGACTTGTACACTTAGTAAATATCCATCATGATTATACCTTTCAGTTATAGACCTACCCATTGCCAAAAGGCTTGTGTTCACTATCTCTTTGAGCCTAAATTGCTTATCTCTTAGTCCAACCATTGTTATTCTAATGACCAGGCCTTCTATATAATACAAAAATCCCTAAACCTAATCATTAACCTTCATTGCCAATTTTGGACCTATACCTATTTTCTAGCTACCTGGATACTTGTGTCTTAGATAGACACTTGCATCAACACACATGTCCACTTTTCCTATAAAGTGTCCAATGCCCAAAAGTCATTTAATTTATAAATGAAACATATCCTAAAGGTCAACCTAAGTGCTTTAGTTTGAGATATTTTTGATATGGATTAGTATTTATACAAGATCATACCTCATTCATTATTCACCTAGCAAACACTAGGAACTCACAAGGTAACATACCAAGAAGTATTCAATAAAGCATTAAAGTGAGTAAACATATATTCATCCATATTCATATATCAATCATAAGAATAATATTCCCACAAGTCTGAAGCATTCAAAGAGAAGTTAATGAGTCATATTTTCCAAGTTTCAAGCTAGGTCACTATATGTCTTTGATTATCACACATTACATCCTTATGCACACACAAGCAAACACAAAGGGGAGAACTATATAAGTTTGAGGCCCTATTCAAAGTATTGGGTATGTAGGTAACACACATTGACAAAGGGATCCTTACGGTAGCTTGACACTATGAGCCCACTAACCCATTTTTTCTATAGTTACTCCAAGGATGAAGAAGCTAGGGTTTAATCATTTCATAAATACTGAAAACCTATGCATGTGATTTGTACACATCAAAATAAAGACAATAAAAACTTAGAAGATTCTAGTTGGTCACATCTAGATCTAAGTAGTGTTTATATAGGACATCTACATCAAAATTAGATACCTATGTCGATGTAACTATCCAAATTTGACACAAGCATCTTAGGACACAAAAATAATATTCCAAAAATTTAAGGACTATTCCAAGATCATCTTCTAGCCTACTTCCAACCCCTTCTAGATGAGACATGCATGAGCACAGTAAACTAGTTAAGTATCATTTGTTCCCTATTCATTGCAATATCTATCAATAGTTGTACTTTATTATTTTTAAAAAATTTAGTTGTATAAATTTAGAATATTATTTATGTAATTTTTTATTTAATTGGCATGTTCATTAGGTTAGTTCACAATCCTTATGTAAAATCTAATATAATTCCCCTTAACCCTAGATACCCTCACATATATAAATTTAGGGTTAAATAGATAGTTTCATTTAACCAACTTACAAAATGTGTTGGTTCACCAGTATGGACATTTCAAATTTCATAAATTAGTCATTAAAGGGTCTTGGGATAAGTCTACCTTAAGTGGACAAGTTCGTGGTGCTAGAACTATTTATAAGGCACTGACCTATCCACAAAAGGTAGGAATAATTAGCTTGAGGTCAAGAAATTGTTTAAGATGAATATAAAGCAATTTTATGAATAAACATGGAAATTCTTATGTACCAGTACCAAATTTAAGAAGGTTCAAGCTCATATATAGATAAATGGCTAGAAGAATGGTGAATAAGAGTCATATATATGAGCATAAGTCAAGTGAGTTAAGGTTTGGTCAGATTACACATTGTCAAGTGCCTAATACCAAATATGAGATTTTACAATTTTCCCACTTTTATTCTAGTAAATGAAATTTGCTAGAGTAAAAAGATAAAAGTATACCTAAGTGTGTACAACACACTTTATCTTTGGAAGGAAAGATCCAATTTTTGTAAGTCACTCAAAGCAAAAATTGTAAGAAACATGTATAAATTAGTCCTTACTAATGATGTAAAAATCAAAAGTAGTAACATAAAACATGTGAAAACAAACTATAAAAATGAACCAATACACGTGTATATGTGAACCAAACTTGTCTTCTAAAAGACAATGGAGAGTGGGGTTATCATGCCCCATGGAGATGTTTGAGAAGTGGCTTATTAATAACATATGTTGAGTTAAATATGTCCCAACCTTCACTTGAAATGGATAAATGCCTAGAAGTTATGTTTAGCATGATTTTTTGCCAACACAACTCCAATAATTTGAGTAAAAGGAATCCACTAAGGGTTACAAATAATCTAAGTAATCCTTGAGTAAATTCTGAGAGTTTGAGTATAAATTTTTGAATAATCTTTTGTAGATAGATAAATTATTCAATCTGATCAATGCATGAGTATAATTAGTTTATGGAATAAATCTAAAAAATATTGATTAGAGAATGACATGAGTTATCATTCCACCTAGTAATCTAATTAACCTAAGTCATATAACCTTTGTTAATATGTCATGATATTTATGAAAATTGTGAAAAGATGACACACATTCCCCCACCATTATAAATTTTGTAAACTAAATCTATAATATGTGTGATATCTCATTAAAATATGTGAAATATCTCATAATCATGTGAAATATGCGACATATGCAATGCATGCGCCCCCAATCTGAGTTAATATTTATCATAATATGAGTAAAAACCTATAATATATGCATAAAATTGTATCATTTTGAACTAATATGTGATCAAAAATCTTTTTTTTTGTATTTTTAAGGCTTAGTCTATAAGACAAGCCATTGTACATGCTCCCCTTTTGATGTGAGGATTTAATCATATTAATTACTTATCTCAAAAGATAATAGTTAAATGCATCATGTTATTTAGAAAATATGTAATATAATTATAATAATATAAAATGTGGATAGTATGTCATCATAATAATAGTAAAACATCTAAGTATTTATAATACATGTATCCTAATCATACGTGTTTCATGTCAAAATAAATATATCAATGAACAACATGGTGAATAGTCAACACAACAATGAGTATCCATAAACTAATTAATACCTATGCAAGTAAAGTACATGATATGAATCATGAAACTAGAAATAATAAATAAAGTGCTTTGATGAATATGATAGCACCAACAAATTCAATAATCTCAAATAGCTCAACATAAAATCCTAGATTTATCCACACATAGCAAACAAAGTCTAAGAGTGACACATAATGAACAATCACATCTCACACAAGGCCAATGGCTAAACTCAATGGAAAACTTAATGTCTCACATGCCAAAACAAAAACTAATGTCGCATATAAATAGTCAAACAAGTAACAAATAAAAACATCAATTATGCATAGAACAAATAATGCTAATCTACACAATCCATGTATGTCATCATCACATATAGAAAATATAATATCTAATGTAATAACAATGTAAATATTATGATTCAAATCAATTCATGTATAATCAATGTAAAGTATCTCAATATGATCAATGTAAATAGTCATAAAAAGATAAAACCTATGTATTGTAGAAAGATGCCCCTAGTCAGCATGCCCCAAGTGTGGCAAGGTAGTCATGGGTCTAGGAAATTCCCATAGCTATGTGTCCATGTCATTTGAAACCTATATGCCTTGAATTTCAGCATTTATATCATGAAATATGTGTATCTGAAAACTAGATATAAAATGTACTATATATGATAAAACATAAAAAAATAATGTAAATAAGCAATACATGTCATGCATAGGTACTGATTTATGACTTTTTAAACTTTTTATTTTTTTAATATTTTCTAAGTAAATTATTCAATGTTAACCAATGATCACCTAAAGGAGATGATCACATGTAGGTCATGTGTGGAAAGCTTATAATGTCACCCTTTGTGTTCGCATATTAACATTTGTATCTAACTCTAAATTTGAGAAATACTCTTGTGTTGTGTCATATCTTTCATGTTCAAACATATGGTCATGTTATGTTGTGTAAGTATATGAAGCATTATATTGCATGCAATCTAATGCATATTAGTATAATATGCATGTCTTAGTGAAATAACAAGTTGAATTGATCATGATATTAGTTTAGTGTATGTTATGGTATATGATGGTCTCTGTAAAATCCTATACATATATATAATGTAATGGTCATTTTAATATTTATCATTTAGGAAAATACACTACCTTCCTCTAAACTATTTGAGTAAGATGAACCTTAGTTGGTTGTATAAGTAAATATGGTGATGGTGGGGGTGTTGGATGAATAATATCCTACTGAAGAGGATATTCATATGGAATGCTTGAAACTATGATAACCTATTAAGATGTATATACTTCATATATATGTGTGTAATGCATAAGGTACCACACACATCTTATGTATCTAATGACATCTCATCAACATGCTAAATATTTTGTTACTTAAAAAAACTAGGAATAAAATGGCCACTATAGCAAGGCCTACTTGAAGTGGTAACACAATGTGCCCTAGAGTATCTTGTCACCATCCATCAAATCCCGTAAGTAATCTTCATGTCTTTTGTATATCTTTTAATGTGTATCCAAGAGTATAAATAAGTGTCATTATATGATTTTTTTTACTTGAACCATTTTCTAATGTGACATTATGTATAGGCTATCAATCTATATATGCACATACAAATAGTTCCTAATATGAATCTTCATCTTTGATAATATAAAGGTCATCAAATGTAATAATATATCAATCTAGGAATACAGTGTGAAGTGTGTCAATGATTTCATCCAAAGGATATGCTTCCTCAGTTCTAAAAGTGTATGAAACTAGAGGAGGATGTGCATTGTAGGTCATATGCACCTAAGATGGAGGTGTAGTATTTTGTGCCTCATGATTAAGAAATGGGTCATTGAATATATTCATTTTAATATTTCCATTTGATTATGTTTTTGACTCTTCTATAGATATGCTAACATCAATTATGTTATCATCTATCAAGTCTTGTATCGTATACTATAAATTAATGCATTTATTGGTCAAATGTCCTATGCTTCGATGATAATTATAAAATTCATTATTATTGAATCCCTTGTATTAAGGATTACTCATATAAAGCTCTTTGGTGGGAGGGAGAGGTATAATATTATGTTTACGTAAATTTTATGATACTTTGTGAGGAGAATCTAGTAAATGTGTAAATTACCTCCTTGGTGGGGCTAAAAAAACAAGCCAGTTGATTGGCTATGAAATTATGTTGACTATTAATTTATATCATTTTCATTATAAATTCCTTTTTATTTAAGAATTGGCTTACTTGAAAAAAATTCACTAGTTGTTGTAGGTTTAGACCTATACTTTAGCTTATTCATTGCTAGAACATTGACTTCTCAATCCTTAACCATGTGACAAAAATCATCAGATTATTGAAACTTTTTTAAAAAGATAGATTCATTTAAAGGTGAAATCAATTTTTGTTTGAATATATATTATAATTTATTATATTATATTGAATTGTTATCTTAGAGAGAAATGTCTTGTAACAAAGCACATAATCACTAATAGGATCAATAGACCCTTGCTTAATTTTTACAATCTAAGCATATGAAATATTTTTTGTGATGTTAATTTATAAATGTGTTAGAAATTAGTTATCCAATGTTTTAAATGCATCAATATATTATAAATTTAAATAATAAAACCACCATAATGCATAATTTTTAAGGCTTTATGGGGAAAACATAGTTAATTATTTATGGTTGGATGCATAATCCAAACATGTTGTGTGAAAGGCTTAGAGATGTTATCTGGGATCACCCTTACCATCATACAATATAAGTTTGGGTACCAAAAAACCTACTAGGAAAGGATAAGTTGAGACTTTAATAGTTAAAGGATTATGTATCAATGTATGAGAATCAAGGGTATGGCAAACTCTGGAAGAATTTTATTATAATTGTGTAACCATATTGTGTAAATAAAACATTTTTCACATAAGATTTTGAACATCATTTGTAGCATTCTAAGGAGAATACTTTATTTCCCCATATCATGGGTGGTTATCACATGTTGCAATAGGTGAAAACATATGATTAGTATTATTAATAGTCTCAACACCTAATGTGGAATCAATACCTATAAAAGGTTGATTGATATCTTAAAAAAAGCTTGTGTTTTGCTCTTTGATGTGATAACCTTAACATTCTTTTTTATTTCATCTCAAGTTAAATGTAAAAATTAATATTGAAAGTGTATATGTGTATGAAGATATTCAATTGATTTATATTAATCAAATTCATTAAATATACTGAGCACATTAATTATTTCTTCCATTACAACTAAATCAGAAATCAATCCCAAAAATTAGAATAGAATATTGAAATCTAAAACCTTTGGAAAAAGAGAATGAAATCCTAAGGAAAATAAGGTTTTATATTCCAATTTCAAATAATGGGTTCACCAATATATTTTATCTATTTTTGGATTAATTTTCCCTAGTAGGATTAAAATATTGAATAAATCAGATTGCTAGTTATATATAATGATTATACAAATATGATTACAATTAGATAAATATAGTAACTTACTATTTTTTTAGAAATCACTAAAGAGGAATGTACTTAAATTATTTTAGATGAATACACATTTATTTATGAGAGGTACAATTGTCTCAAATACAATGGAATAATCTTGTGAATGCTTGAGTTCAGAAATAAAGAGTCTGTGTCTAACTAGACAAGTTCACATTGGCTCGATAGGTCTGAAACTATGAAATTGTCTTCTTAGTGTGGAACTCTCCCACGTAATTTTTTTAGTATATTATAATATCATGTGATGCATCTATATTCTATATGTATTCATTTAGGTTTATATGCCTACAAATCTACACAAGGTTGTATGTTTGACTTCTCCTTGCTTCAAACCCTATTGGTGCACTATAAGATACATATGAACTGGGATAATGGGAAAAGGGTATGGGTTGAGATAACCTTGGCCACCCCAATTTAACTAAGTTATACCTACATATCTAATAATCAAATGAGGGAATCAAACCATATGTAGTTCTTCTACCTAGTTGGGTGTGTGTAATCATTTGTAATAATAATATGTTGTGAAATTCTAAATATGGCTTTCAACACTTGAAAACCTATAACTTGACATTTCAAATAGTGATTCAGACTTAGCTCAAATATTTCTCATTTTACGGATTTTATGTTTGGAAGTTTTTGGTAAATTTATCTTAATGTGCAACAAGGAGAAGAGCCCCTTAAAATATTATATTTGATGTGTTTATATAGGTAACTCTTATGGGTAATTTCCTTTAATAGAATTTTAAAACTTGTGGGTTGACCTTTATGAACATTTTAAATTTTAGAAAAAAATTGTTAAAGGGTGTGGGGATAAGTCCACCAAAATTGAAGAAGTTTGTATTAACATACTTGTCTATAAAGATTCAACCCATCTCAAAAAACCTAAAACACTTAGACTGAATCAAGGAGACAATTTGAGAATAATACAAAGTAATTTGAGCAAAAGTCTCAGAAATTCCTATGTAATAGTAATGAAATTTAGAAGGGTCAATCCCATATATAGATAAATGGATAGAGGAATGGAAAGAGTCATGTATATGAGCATAATTCAAGTGGGTTAAAGTTTGGTCATATACACATTGTTGAGTGCCTAATAAAAAATATGAGTGTCTACACAATGTCAACTCAAAGTGAAAGCTCCCTCTCAAGTATAACAATAGATTTAATCAATGAAGTCTCTAACTTAGGGAAGGCTCTCCATTTGATTATCACTTGAATATGGATGATTTATATACATAGATCTCTAGGATATGACATTCAAAGGTAAACCATGGAATATTGTAACAAGCTAAAGTTACAATGCAAGAAATAAGGCTAAGGTGGTAACGACCCATGAAACATAGAGGATAGATTTGGTGGGTATTCAAGTCCAACTAGGACAAATTTGGTTTTCACCTATAATTGTGAAACTATCTCTAGAGAAATAGATATCCAGTAATGATAGAGAATAAATCAAACCATGTATAACTAAGACTTGAAAGATGAAAGTAGAAAATCATGATAGAATGTTTAAGACATCTCAAAGGTTCAAAGGTTGAAGATAGTCTAATGTGGGCTATAAAGTGTCCAAAATGTCTAGTGGGGGATATAAACATCCAAAATAGCCAATTATATGTAAGTAGACCAATGGTGACAACACAGCCTGGAAAAGACATAATGGAAAAGGGTATTGTACCAAAATTAAGTGTTCATAATTACATGAGTGATTTTTTCCCCTTTACCTTTGGTTTTGATGTGCTTGATGAGTTTACTTTATGTGAGATAATTATTTTATATTCCTCTCTTATTTTTTATTAAGGTTAAAGGTAGTGTTTTTTTACTAGAGACCCCAATCCCTACAATAAGAACAAATACAAATAAGAACAATTAGACTCACCAAGTCCCAAAGAGAAACATGACTAAACAATCACAAGAACTACTACAAACAACCAAAATATAGCCTAAAATAGCTTAAGTAACACCAAATTAAAAAGACATATAGAAAATAACTACAATCACTCTAAATATTCAAGCTCCCTACAACATCCTCCCAATACATTTTCATGCATTTCAGGTTTGAGTCAATCTTATGAAGCATCTTTTCCTTATATATGTCTTTAGAAAATTCACTACATTGAAGATGCTTACCCCTACCCTTTGAAGATATCTTTGTATCAATTAGACCTCCCATATGATACCTCAAGTTCTCCAAATTTTAAATTCCTTCATGCATGGTTGCCTTACTATAATTGACCAAGTAGTTAATATTGTTTCTAAGCTTGTCATTTTCAAATTTTAGGACACCAACCCTATCTCTAAGTATTTGAATTTGGGTACTGCAATATTTTTCAATATATCTTTGACTCAATATTTCATTATCTTGTTGAAGAATTTTCACTTTGCCTTTGAGCTTAGACAACTCCCTCATGAACCACCTCATAATCAATTTTTGTATACCCAATTCTTCTTCAATTTTGACTATTTTTTTTTTTTACCTTTTAAGGAATCAACCATGACATTAAAATTTTCATTTGGGTCTTATGATTGGATTTTTGGTTCTTCCAACTCTGTCTCCTTAGGGTTGTCTCCTAAATTCCTCTTACCCTTATCAACTTTATTAATTGGCATATTGCTTTTCTCCCTCTCAGTCACATTCTAGGAATTATTCTCCTCCTTATCCCCTGTATCATCATCCACCAAAATAAACTACCCAGTTGATGATCCAACTTTACCCATGTTAGTTTCTTTTGGACCAGTACCTGAAGAAACTTTGGCAAAACTTCTTAGCATATTCTTAATAATAACCCCTTGTATTTTTGGAATGTTCTTAGTAGTGGTATGTTTTTTGTCTTTAGTAGGAAGATTACTACCTAGATAGTTTATCCAAACCTTCTTAACTTTCCTAACTTCATCTTTACCTTTGTGAGGTTTGGGTAGATTAGGGGAGATTTCATTAATTCCTTTGAAATATTTGTGAATAATAAAAATGGATCCTTCATGTCTCTAAATAGTGTATTTACCCTTTTTAACCTTATCAATAGAAGTTTCCATAAAAATAAGGATATAGAAAGGTAAACTCCAAGGAATAGCATGTATAAAGTAGTTAAGAAAAACAAATAGAAACCAACACACAATATTGAACCTACCCTCCAAGGTGATATATTGCATGATATTGAAGGCCACATCACCATAAGGTCTCATTAGAGAATCAGGATCAAACCCATTATGTTGCATCTCCAAAGTTTCTCCTTCCAACAAAAAATTGTTTTTCTCTTTTTTGTAATCTCTACCAATCTTGTACACTTTAGTTACCTTCATTTCCAGCCCTATGACATATGCAATCAATTCTTCAAAAATATCAAGCAAAACCCCATTAATATTCAGTGTTTTATTGTCCCAAGAGTCTTCAAATAAAGTTGAAACATGTTTGTCATGGTATTTTATTCCCTATATGAAATTATTGATTCCCGCTATTTGGATATTCTACCAGACCTCCTGATTATTTTTCACTTCATCTAGAATTTTGGGTTCAATTCTAGTTGGGAGCCCCATGGAAAACATTTCTCAATCTCTTCAAGATAATAATAGGGGTTTTTGGAATTCCTCAAATGTGAAATGATTTTCCCCATTTAGTACCTCATGCCAACCTACTCAAAGTCATTATTATGCTTCTTCAAATCTTGAAAAGTCTTTTTGTTATATTATCTTCTCCCTATATAATTGAGAAGCTTTTCTCTAAGGACATTCAAAAAGAAATGAAACCTAATGCCAGAAAGGTTTAAAAGGATAATAAGAGACATAACAATAATGTTCTAATGCACATTATTTTTACAAGTGGAGAAGACCCCCACACTTAAATCAATGTTGATCATCATAAAAGGGGATTTGGATCTTCCTCATCTATCTTATGGCATATGTCCTGAGGTAACTCTTCTTTCTCAATCTAGCTACTAAAACCTATAGAAATAATTCCCTTATTGGCAAACCAATCAAAAAACTCATTACCTTCATGATAAACATGTTGAATAGACACCTCTTACTGAGACTCTAAAAAGGATGTAGACACATCCATAACCTATTTGATGCTCCATCTCACTGCATTTTTCTTAGATAGGCAATTTATTAAATTTAGTGAGTCTCCCTCAATGATAATATGTTGATGAACCAATTTTCTAATCAATTTTATCCCCCATAGGGTAAAAATAGCTTCTACCTAGTACTTAGATTTGACACACATATCACCAGCATAAGCAGCAACAAACCCTCCTTGGTAGTCTATCATAATCCCTCCTCCTATTGAGGGCCCTAGGTTTCCCTTGGAGGACCCATAAAAGTTAAATTTTAGCCACCCAATAGGAGGATATTTCCATTTAGTCCTCTTTCTTATTTTAACTTTGGGGTCGATATTACTAACACATAGTGTATCAATTTGCCAATTAAAATCTAATTGCTTTTCAATTATTTGTAATTTTTTTACCTTTACCAATAGTCATAGCTTTAAAATTTTCCACAATGATCAAAAAAATATTATTTTATAAAACCATACTTGGGCACCTTCTATTCCTAAAAATTTTGTCATTTCTTTCACCCCAAATTCCTCAAATAAAGTGAGGAAGAGTGAGCTTCCATATTTTATTCAAGACATCATTTTGAAAAGGACACTCCTAAGATTGCTAGATTTCTAAAAAAGAACTAGAGAATACCCATAAGACTTGAAATTTATTAAGGAAAAACTCCATACCTCATAAGTGAATGGACATTCAACCTGCGTATGAAAAACTATTTTAATATATTTTTTGCATAAAGGGCACCTATTTCTCAAATTGAAACCTCCTTTCCTTAAATTGTCCATAGTCAAAACTTTATTTTGAAAAATAAACCAAAGGAAAAAGTTTACTTTGGGTATGAGTATCTTATCCATAGTCTATCCTAGTTTACATCATTTCTTAGAAGCTTAGCCAAAAATTTGTACCTAGATTTGACTTGATAATGATTATCAATAGACTCTTTCCATATCAAATGATCCTCTTTGATGATTTTCAGTAAATGATGTGTACTCATCAAATTATTAAGGTTAGTTAGGATTATATAATCTTCCTGATCTAAATTGTTGATGCTCAGACTTTTCTAGCTTCTTGTTCCTTATATAATCTACCAATAATCTTGAACCTAACTCCCATATTTATTTTAAATGTGAGCATGAATGTGATGCCATGGTTCTAAAGTATTTAAGGACTGATCTAAACTCCAATAATCCTCTTAAAATTTAATATGATTTACATTTCCTAGTTACCATTTAGAACCAAAAGATATAAAATTTTTGTTTGCATTTACAAAATTTCAAAAATAAGATCCATGAACAAAATGTTCATCTTCAAAACGATAAATAGGATCTCTACCATCAAAATATTTAAATATTATAATATTGGCCCAAGTAATATTAATCTTGATAAATTTCCAAACAAATTTAGAGAGGAGAGCTTTATTCATCCAATTTCATCTTTATATACCTAGACCTCCTTTATTTTTGGCCATGCAAACCTTTTCCCAAACCACCAAATGAATTATATTTCTCTCTTCATATCCTATCCATAAAATGTTTTCTTGAATTTTATCAAGATTATATTATATAATATTAGGTAGATTAAAAAGAGAAATAAGATAAACTGGAAGGCTCTAAAAAACACTTTTGATAAGTATGAGTTTGTCTGCCTGTGAGAGAAGCTTTCCTTTTCAACCAGCTAACTTTCTTTGAAATCTTTCCACCAGAGGATTTTAGGTTGTAAAAGGGAGATTTATACTAAAGAGAGGCTTGCCCAAATAAGAGGAAGAGTTTTTTTAATTTTCCATCTTAAAATCTTAGCTATTCTAGCTTGCCTTCCCAAAACCATATTGAAGAAGAAAACATAACTTTTTTCAAAATTCACTTTTTGGTTAGAAGCTAGTTCATACATGAGTAGAATTTGCTTTAAAATTTTAGCTTACCTAATATATGCCTCTAATAGGATAATGGTATCATTAGTAAATTACTAATGAGACACCATATCCACATTCCTTGTCAGCTTAAAACCTTTTAACTTACAAGTCTAACTATAATCGATATAAATCTGCTCAAATATTTAGCCATAATGATGAAAAGGAAAGGTGATAAGGGATCCCCTTATCTAACTCCTTTCCCACTTTTGAAGAAACCTTGTACAACTCCATTCACTAGGATCAAAAACATGTATGTATAGATGCAAGATCTTATAATTTTCTTCAAGTTGTCTTAGAAACTAAACCGTCTCATGATTCTATCTAAGAAGCTTCAGTCTAATCTGTCATAGGATTTATCCATGTATAATTTTATCACCATTCCAAAATTTCTCCTTTTATCCATTGAGTGATTGGATTCATGAAATACAATAATCCTATCTTGAATTTGTATTCTAAGGACAAAACCACCTTATTAAGCATCACTAATATATTCCATGATAGGTCATAACCTTAAAGAGAAAAGCTTAGTAATGATCTTGTATATGGAATTACACAAACTAATAGGGTGAAAATCAAAAAAAATTACAACCCCTTCTTAGGAATTGTAGAATTATTTCTATAAAGTTCTATTTTTACTCGAGACTCTTATTTTCTTTTTGATAGGTACCATATCAACATTCTAAGTATCAGGGCCAAAATAATGTAAGTATAGAGTTGAGTGTGGAGGGTATCCATGTGTCACTTCAACATTGTTTATATCTCAAAGGATTGAAAAAGAGCCTTTAGCTTGCACTTGATGGACACATGTTGCAATGGCAGTCCCTTCTTATAAAAGTAAAGGTCCCAACAGTGAGTTGAACGATAAGCATTAGGCTTCATAAAGTTCAAAAAAATGTTTTGAGATTTAAATGAACAAGGATTAATGGAACTTGTCACTTTGATGCTCCCTCAAAGGAAAATAGAGTTTTTACAAGCTTCTATTAACTGTGAGACTGACATAAAGATAAACAGTGTTTTATTTTGAGTCAAAAGGTATCAGAAGAGTATGAAGCATGCATAGGGTATCCATGTGTCGCCACTGCACTCCTTAAGAGCCAAATAAAATATCAAAGACCTCCCAACTTGTGAAAGGCTTCCATGTGTAGTTTGTAAACAACAAAAAAAGGATCAATGGCTTGATTTGGATTTCTAGATACAATAGTGCATAAACTCTAAGAGTCATTAAAACTAAAAGCTAAGAGTGAGAAAGAGTCTAAGTGACTCTAAAAGGCCATGAAAGCTACCACATGTCCATGTTTGGGGAGACTACATGTTAAATATAAATGAGGATCAATAATTGAAATAGAATGAGAGGGACAGTTACCATAAATAATAGAAAAAATCCCTAAGTGATTCAACTCTAATGGCATGTAGTTTCTCATATCCAAAAATTATGGACAAATGTTTAGTACCTAGACAAGTGGTAAAGACTCAGTGGATATTTTGTTGGGCTATAAGTAGCTGTAAAGAAGGGGTTCATCCAGACAATATACAAAGGAGGAGCTAGTTTTTGAAAGCATTGGACTGCCTGAGCAATTACCTTTCTTAAGAGTTTGGATATTGTATTTTATGTATTTCACCTTATGTACTTTTTTCATATATAAAGAGAGTGATGTTCTATGCAATAATAGTCCATTTTTAATATTGCTTCTCATTTTTTACTATAAGCCTTTTATCAATTTCACATAATTACTAAGATTATTAACCACGTTGCATACTCTTTAATCTTTTCATGAAAAAATGTTGAAACTAATACTGTACTATTAGAGATAGATGATGATCCAGGTTACTTTTATATTATGAGCCTTTGGTTAGTCTATAGTCTTTGCTAAAATTATTGATCATGTTTTATGCTTTTTAATCTTTTGATAAACTCTATTAGTACTCTTCATTATATTGTTCAATAAAGGAATCCAATCTTGGCATATTACCTTAGTAGTTTAAATAATCCTTTTATGCATTATTTTCTCTCCCTTTACACCAAACCCCAAGAGAAGAGCCAACTTATTTAAAATCTAGAGGTTGTTTTGAGGGTCAAGTCCCACATCTTTAAAACTCCCCGTGACTCTAGTGATTAGCTAAAAAATTAAGCATTAAAAAAAAAATTGGCACGCCTGATGGGATAGGACCTAATATTGTTTATAAGTGTATGAGTGGACATCCTTCAAGGAGGAGGAATCATGGGTTGATTACAAGATCTCAATCTACAATAAACCCAAGACTCTTAGTAACACCTTTGGTGAATATTTCAAGGAGAAATTTAATTCATCAAGTTAAGTTGGGAGATCAAATGGCTATTCAGGTGCCACTTAGAAACTTTATCAATTGGAGTAGTAGAAGTCCACTTATCCTACCAATGCCTCCTGATACATGGGATCCCATTCTAGCTAATGCTCTAAAAGCATTATCTAAATTCACTGGAGAGGAGCTTACGACTCTAGTAGAGCATCTTCAAGATGTGGTTGATGTATATATTGTCCACTTTATTATGCAACAAAAAGTAGCCCTAAGACTACTCATTTCCTTTTTGGAGGGAAGAGCTCTTAAATAGCATAGATATTTAGCACCAAACTCTATTGCAAACTAGGACCAATTAGTAACCACATTATATGATAGATTTAATGAAAAGGGAGATAGATCATCCCTCCTATAATAGTTAATCATTATTAAGAGAGCCCCCCAAGAAGCAATGACCAATTTCAACACTAGATTTTAGAAGACATGGCAAAGAATCCCAATCTTGGCTCAACCTCTTGCAGGTATGGAAATTATTTTCTATCTCAAAGCTTTTAATTCTGATATCTCGGTCATGATTCAAAAACTAAGAGGGTAGAATCTTCTCAATGCTTATGAACTCACTGTAAGAGTGGAGAATAATTTGGTAGATGTCAAGAAATTACCCCCAAGGCCTCATATGCCTATGTTCCCCAAACTATCCCTCCCAAATCAAAAAGGGCTTCCTAGTAATTCCTAGGCCAATACTTCTATATATATAGCTTTCCTTCATCTCAAGAAACACCAATCATAGCTACATATTTTGCCTCATTAGAGATGAATGATGTTCAAAACATCTTTAGAACCTTCTCTAATGAAATTATCAATCTTAAGAGGAACTAAGATCCACACCAATGACCTCCTTATCAGGGTTTTTGAGGGAATAGACAACCCTATCAGCCAAATCAGTACCAAGGATCTCAATGATTATCTTTTTCACAACCTCTTAACCAGATCTCCCCCATACCCCCACCATTTCAGATGGTTTCACCAAGCTCAGGAAGAGAACTAGTCCCTGGCTAAAACAACTTGGCAAAAAAATCAAATGCATGGTGAATTCCTTGTAATGACTCTCACATGCCAAGAGATTTCCCTATGGGAAATCTATAACAAAGAGTAGTTTAACAAAGAAGAATGGGAAGCCAAGAAGTGACCTCATCAGGACCATACTAGTCACTTGGAGTTCAAAATGCAGCCATGGTATCTCAGACGCAAGGCATGCCACTAGAATAGGAAGGAGAAATTACCCATGAACATGTTTTGTTCTCATGGATAGAAGATGAGGAATTTGGGTTCATTAAAGAAACATCTACCTCTAAAAATGTGGTTCAATCTGATTATTTCACATGATCAAAAAGGAGGATGGTTGAGTCTATTGAGGTTATCCCTACTATCAACACTAAATCAAGAAAGGTGTCATTAGCCCTAGTTTTTTAATTCCCCACGACAAGGCAAGAATTTCCAATAACCACTCATAAATAAGGGATCTCTAACATGATGGTTAAAAGGACAAGGTGTCTACAGTATGTCAAGGCATAGCCACTCAGACCAATCAATGTGGTGGAATAGCTAAAGAAAGTCCCTACTAATATTTCATTATGGGATATTTTGGCCATCCTCAAGCAAAAAGAGCTATTTTAAGAAGCACTAAAGGACCATAGTGACCCAAAGTCTAATACCACAAAGGAAGATACATCAAATAAAGGCAAAGAGCAATTGGCAGTACCTCAGCCACAATAACCACCAATCCTAATGAACATCAAAAAGGAGGTAACGAAGCCTAAATCTAACCCCTTTTATATGATTCTTATAGTGAGTAAGAAGTTGTTTCACAACTCTATGATAGACTCGGGTGTAAGCACTAAAGTCATGCCTAAGTTAATAGTCGATGCCTTCAAGATCAAATATGAGCCATTGACTAAAGGAGTCATGCAACTCAATGGAAAGTTGGTACAAACCATTGGGATCATCAGAGGGCTTCCATTACAACTATATTCTTGTCCAAACATAACTATTTTTCAAGATATAGTAGTTATAGATAAACCTCATATCTTTGGATTATGCCTATCAAGAGACTTTACAGTAAAGATTGAAAGATATATTTCCCTTGACTAGTCACATCTAATTCTAAGAACCAAATATGGTTCTAAGATGAAAGTGTTATCAGAACCCTTATGCAATGAACACATTACGGACCAAATAGAATCAAGGTTCAAAGCCTCCCATGTGATGATCACAAGAGAAGAAAGAAGTTGTATAGAGGAATTAATAGAAGAAGTTGGTGAACATGAAGGTAAGAACTATTTGTCAACTTTAACATTGGAAGATCCTTTTGAAATCTTAGATTCCACTAGTTTAGGGACTTATATCCTTTATGATGAGAATCCTAAAATCCCTAACATAATGGAGTGTGAAACCACTAAAAAGGAAATCCCCATAGAAATTTATCTAATATGGAATCTAAATTTTGGTGGAGCAAGAAGCAAGAAGGGCTCAAGGGTAGGTATATGCCTCACTTCCCCAAAGGGAAAAAAGATCTGTAAGCTATTGTGTTTTTAATTTGGCTATACTAACAATGAAGTAGAGTATGAATCTCTTGTGCATGGCCTGATTCTCACACATAAGGAAGGGATCAAGAATCTAAGAGTCCTAAGAGACTCAGAGTTGGTAGTTAAATAGATTAGAGAAACTTATTTAGCAAAGAACCCAAAGATGAGGTCTTACCACCATAGAGTTTGGGACTTTATCAAAAAAAATGATACTTTCAACATTGAAGTCATCCCAAGGACTCAAAATGTTGAAGCAGATAGAATGGCTTAAATTAGATTCCAATTTGATCCAACCAAATATCTGCTAACCAACAAGGGAACTGTCAAGGTAATAATTTGACCCACTATACCTGATAATGAGGATAATTGGTAGGTCTTCAAGAGTGATCAATAGATCATACTTTTTCTACAATAGTCAGGAGAGTTTCTAGACTAATTACAACTTAAAATTGAAGAGGTGTATGGTGACCAAATCATACAATTAAGGTCCAATAAGCTTTCAAAGGGGTTAATAACCCTTGAAAATTTATTTGATCATGATGATGCAAACATGGATAAAATAAAGTTCATGGCAAGTAAAGAAGACTATAATGAAGTTGAAGTCTCCAATGGTAGAAATTTGAAAGTTAGGAAGGTGACCACTCAAAAGGAAAAGGAAATATTAGTGGCTTTATGTTACAAATATAATAAGGTAATGGTGTGGACATACAAGGATCTTCATGGTTATAAGAGGGAGAATGTCCAACATACTATTGACCTAATTGAAGGATCGAAACCTATTCACCAAAAGCAAAGACTAGTTAATCCAAAGATAGAGTTTCTCATGCAAAAAGAGATCAAGAAATTACTAGAGTCTAGGATTATATTCCCCATCAAGCACTCCACATGGGTTTCCAACTTGGTCCCAGTAAGGAAAAAAATGGAGAAATTTGACTCTATGTGGACTTCAGGGATCTCAATAAGGCCTCTCTTAAGGATCACTACCCATTACCCTCAATAGAATAGATTCTACAGACCATGGTAGGAGTAGAGAAGTTTTCCTTATTAGATGGCTTCTCAGCTTATAATCAGATATGGTTAGCAGAAGAAGATCAACACAAGACCACTTTCACAACAAAGTGGGGGATTTTTTCTTATGCCAAAATGCCATTTGGACTCTCCAATGTAGGGGATATGTTCTAAAGAGATATGGACATTACCTTTGGGGAATTAATAAATAAATCAATTTTAATTTATCTTGATGATCTCATTATCTTCACTAGGTTGACCGAAGATCATTTTGATCAATTAAAGGTTATTTTTCAAAAGTGCCAAGAATATGGGATCTCTTTAAAGCCTAAAAAATGTGTGTTTGGAGTACCCCAAGGGAATTTACTTGAACACATTATCTCAAAATAAGGGATCTCCATAGATCCAAAAAGAGTCAAGGTAATGCCGGATTTATCCTTATCAGTAAACAAAAAAGCAATACAATCTTTCCTTCAGAAGATTAAATTTATAAGTAGATTCATTTTAGAGTTTGCCAGAATGGTTAGATCCATCACCCTAATGCTTAAAAAGGACCTCAATTTTAAATGGATGACTAAGGGGTGATAGGCTTTTGAGAGTATCAAAAGGGCAATTCTATTTGCCCATCTTGTGTAACCCTAATTTCTCAAAATATTTTATCATGTATGTCTATCAGGGAAAATATAGCATATCATCAATACTAACCCAAAAATACATAGAATAAAGATAACATCTAATTGCCTTCTTGTCAAGGACTCTTTGGGACTATGAATTAAGGTATAATTTTGTTGAGAGGCAAGCTTAGGCTATTGTCAAAGGACTAAAAAAAATTAGGCACTTAGTTACTAGCAACAAGATCACAATATTCATAACACATTCAAGTATTAGGGAATACATAATGGAGGGTGAAATCATCAAAAAGAGAGCCAACTAGATAACTAAGATATTGGAATATGATATCAAAGTTAAGCCCACTAAATTAGTAATAGGTAGGGGTTTGTATCAATACCTTGCTCAAGATTCATAAACTCTAATAGAAGAACTTATAGTTTAAGATACTATATTTTGAATAAAAGAAGATGAATTAGAGTTTTGGGTGACTAAAAGGTTTAATTTCATAAAGACTGTCCAATATCTAAGTCATCTATCTTACATGAAAATAAGATACTATCGATAGTAAGGGTCCAACTTTGTTCTAGTAGACCATTTCCTTTTCAAAAGAAATTTTGATGGGATCCTACTTAGATGCATAGAGGGGGAAGAAATTGGAAAGGTTTTACATGAACTACATTATGGAACATTTGGAGGCTATTTTGTTGCAAGCACCATAGCTATCAAGAACTCTAGGCAAGGTATTTTTGGCCCACTATGTTTTTTAATTATCATACTATGGTTAGTAAGTGTCAATCTTATCAATTTTACATCGATAAGAGAAGAAATGTTGCATTGCCACTCAACCCTATAATTGTTGAAGAGCCTTTTGCATAATGGGGCTTGGATTTTATTAAAATGATTAATCTAATTTTGAGCATGGGACACAAGTGGATCCTTAGGTGGACAAAAGTGGTACTCTTAAAAGAAGCAACAGAGAATGTGATTCTAGATCTCTTGTAAGAAATTATGACTAGGTTCAGACTGCCTCGCACTATTATATCTGACAATGATAAGGTGTTCTTATGGTCTACAGTGTCTGATTTTGCATTAAAAATGGTATATACCTAAGGACTTCATCAAATTCTTACCCTCAAGGGAATGGTTTGGTAGAATCAACTAACATGAACCTGATTAGACTCATAAAGAGAATGGGGAATGAACATAAAAGAAGATGGCATGAATACATAAAGATGGCTTTATGGGAAGATCACATAACACCTAAGCAAGTTATAAAGGCCTCTCCATATGAGTTGGTATATAGAAAAGAGCCAGTAATGCCTATTTCTATTGAAATTCCAACCTTACAGTTGATAAATCAAATAAAAGTTGAAGAAAATGGTCTAATGCAAGTTAGACTAGTAGACTTGTTGGAGCTTTAAGAGAAAAGAGAATCAGCACATGAGTCAATGATGAGTTGACAAGCAACTATCAAAAGTTGGTTTGATCAAATAACTTCATAGCATGATTTTAAAATTGGTGCCTGGATCTTAAAATGGGATTCAAGAGTAGCTAAACCTAGAAACCATGATAAGTTTGATTCTTTGTTGACAAGTCCCTTCAAAATAATTTCTTGTAAGTATTAAAATGCTTAAAAATTAGAGATAAAGGAAGGAGAGTCTCTAGGTATTCCCATTAATGGGATTTTCCTTAAATTCTTCGTATAAGAATCATATGACCATGTATCATAGCTACGCTAGTTTCCTTTTTGTTTTCTTATTTTGAGGTTGTTCACCCACCTCTCTTATTTTAAGTTTTCTTCACACATGTTAACATTAAAGACTCTATATAATCCCTTATGATTTCCTCTCCTATGCTTTTCTTAAAAGCTGCCTATCTAATAATTTCCCAAGGGTCTTTAATGTTCAAATTTTGAATTTTGAATTGGGATCTCAAAGATTTATTTTTTTGGTGACCTGATATAAGTTTTAATGAGACATGAATTACCTTCATTGAAAGTCATTAATTCTCACTCATGGAGGCCACAAAGTTTAAAGAGAATTTGGGTCTCATTATTCTTCACCAACAAGAAAAGTGTTTACTCAAAGCCGAGTGAGGAACTAGCATCTAGGTCTAATCAAGCATGAAAAGTGTTTCAAAGAGCAGCAAAGAGTGTTTTTAGAGGTAGAAGGTTTAGGAAAATGGCCACTGCATCAACATCATCAAATTTATATGTTTTAGCTCTTGTGTAGCCCAAAACCATATACCCAAGAACTAGAATAGTGCTCAAAGGTGTCTTCTGAGACTCTTCCATCATCCTTGACTATGCAGACAAAATATTTGACCCTATTTTAACAAAAAAGACTAAGGCCCTCAGAGAGGCGGTGCATGCCAAAATGTTGAATCAAAGGATGCCTAAAACCTTTATCATGAGGATTTGGACCTCAGTCCTAGCTCAATATCTAGTACCCACCATGCACCCATACCCTAAATTGGTGTAATTATGCACATAAAATTATAATCTTGCAAACATGATAATTCAAAAAGGTTCGATCAAGGTAGTGATCACCCCCTAGACTATCTGTGACATGCTAGGTCTATAGCATGACCTTTATACCAAATTTTATGACATGAATCAATTGAGGCATGTTTGGTCCTAAATACACCAGTAATAGGCATTTCTAAATAAGGAGTTGCATCTTCTTGAAAATAGTACTCAAACTCTATCCCTACCCTTTAAGAAAGGCAGGCTATCTCTAGACTCCCAAGATGTTGAGTTGTTGAGCTAAAAGCTTCACTAATGAGCTAATGTGGAGGTTTTTAGGTTTACATAGTAACTGGCATTGATCAGAACCAACTGACATTGGTTAGGGGTCGATCGACATCGGTCAGAACCAACTGACATCGGTTAGGGGTCGGCCAGCATCGGTCATCTTCAGACTGACACTGACTTTTGTGCATTTCCAAAATTGTTCTATTTTTAGGAGAACATATTTGAGTCTTTGATTTAAGAGGTGGATCTAAGGGTGGTGAATGCATGTCTCATGAACCCTAGTGTTGTAGTATACTATATAGTAGGGTTAGATCCTCATAAAATGTACAATTTAGTAATTGAGTTTATTGTAATTGATTGAGAGAGAGAGAGAGAGAGAACTCTTGAGGGAGAATTACTGTACATCTATGAGGTGTGAGGAGAGAGAGATTTCTTCATTGTATTTCCTTCTAGAAGAGTTTAATATAGATTGGTTGTTTCTCGTATCTCTTATTATTTATTGTTTCTAATTTCTAGTTACTTATTACTTCTGGTTTCAATTTTATATTTAGTTGCTTATACAAAAGTAATCAATTGTACTCTAAGATCCTAACAACTGGTATCAGAGTGTGTTAGTGTTTGTTGATTAAAGAATTCACTCATAGGGGTTTCTAATTGAGTGGGAGCAAAGCAATGGTAGAAGAAAGTAAACTAAGAATGGAGAAATTCAATGGCAAGAATTATCAATTATGGAGGATGTAGATTGAAGATTATCTGTATCAAAAAGATCTGTATTTACTATTGGGTGGGGTTTTAAGGAAGCCCATAGATATGGAAAATGAAGAATGGAATGTTCTTGATAGAAAAGCTCTTAGATCTATAAGGTTGAGCCTGGCAGCTTCTGTGTTTTCTAACATATCACAGGCAAAGACAATGGTAGAGTTAATGGATACTTTGGCAAATTTATATGAAAAACCCTCAACTTCGAATAAGGTATATCTTATGAAGCAATTATTTAATTTTCAAATGCAAGAAGGTGGATCTAAATATAGTCATCTTAATGATTTCCATACAATAGTAAATCAGTTAAATTCAATCAAAATAGTTTTTGATGATGAAATTAAGGCTCTCTTAATCTTATGCTCTTTACTTGAAAGTTGGCATACTTTGGTAATGGCAATTAGTAATATTGCATCTGTTTCAAATATCTTGAAAGTTGATGATGTTGTTAGTGTAATCTTGAATGAAGAAATTCACAGGAAAATCATAAGGAAAACATTAGGTAATGCTTTAAGTGTTGAAAGCAAGGGAAGGCAAAGAGAGAAGAACAAGCAAGGGAAATCAAGGTCAAAGATGGAAAGTAGATCCATATCTAGAAATGGAAGAATAACCTGCTAGAATTGTGGAAAGACAGGGCATGCAAAGAAATATTGTTGGTTGAAGGATAACAAAGAAAATTAACATGAAGGTAATAAAGAAGTAAAAGTTGCAGGTATTGTTACACAAGATGCTCTTATATTTTCTTTGGATAATAAAGTAGAATCATGGGTTTTAGATTCTGGTGCTTCTTTCCATGCAACCTCAAATAGAGAATTTTTCAATGATTATGTCCATGGAGATTTTGAAATTGTTTATTTAGGGGATGATGAGCCTTGTAAAATTGTTGGCAAAGGAAAAGTGTAGCTGAAATTACAGAATGGCAACACATGGGTGTTGAAGGATGTCATGCATGTACCCATCCTGAAGAGGAATCTGATTTCTGCAGGAAAGTTGGGTGATGAGGGTTGCACAGTAACTCCCAAAACTAAATCTTGGAAAGTTTCCAAGGGTGCACTTGTATTAGCAAAAGGTAAGAGAGTAAGCACACTTTATCTATCTACTTGTTTTACTGATTATTCTCCTTTTGTTTTATCTACTTCAGATGTAGATGCAAAGTTGTGGCACTGTAGGCTTGGTCACATGAGTGAGAAGGGAATGAATGTTCTTAATTGAAAAGGTAAGCTTTCAGATTTGAAAAGCATAGATCTATATTTTCGTGAGCATTGTATTTTTGGGAAACAGAAAAAAGTGAGGTTTCTCAAAACTGGGTCAACAAAGAAGAAGCACAAGTTGGAGCTTGTTCACACAGACGTGTGGGGACTAGCTTAGGTAGCTTCTATTGGAGGATCACAGTATTATGTTTCTTTCATTAATGATGCTACAAGAAAGGTATGGGTTTATTGCATAAAGAGGAAATTTGATGTTTTTGACACACTTAAGAAATGGAAAGCTTTGGTTGAGAATGAAACAAGTTTGAGATTGAAGTGCCTTAGATCTGACAATGGTGGTGAGTACTGTAGCAATAAATTCAATAGTTACTGTTCTATGAGTGGAATACGCAGGGAAAGGATGGTTCCAAAGACACCTCAGCAAAATGGAGTTGCTAAAAGGATGAATAGAATAATAATGGCGCGTGCATGGAGTATGAGGTTGCATGTTAGTTTGCCCTTATAGTTTTGGGCAAAAGCTGTAGATACTGTGGTTTACCTAATTAACAGAGGACCTTCTACTGCACTAGATGGTGGAATTCTAGAAGAGGCTTGGATAGGTAAAAAGGTAGATCTTTCATTTCTCAAAGTTTTTAGTTCTGAAGCTTTTATGCACATTGATAAAAAAATAAAAAGAAGCTGGATGTTAAATCTATGCGGTGCACTTTCATTGGTTATGGTTTTGGAGATTTTGGATCTGGTTGTGGAATTTAGAAACTAACAAAATTATTAAAAGCCATGATGTAGTTTTCAATGAGAAGGTGATGTACAATGATCAGCTCAAGAGGCTGAATAATTTTGAGCAGGGCAATCTTGATTTGGAAGAGGTTATGATCCAAAATGAGCTCATAGGTAAAAATCATCACTCACAAAAAAGCACAGAGGCTGACATCGATCAAGTGGAAATCAACATCGATCAAGTGGAAATCGGCATCAATCAGAAGGAATCGACATTGATTGAGTGTAGACCAGCATCGATCAGAGATGACCATGATCGGTCACTATCAAAAGAAAATTTGGGCAGACAGCAAGCTGTAAATGAGTCTCAAATGCTCATAAAGAGGTTTGAAAGGGTAAGTAAACCTCCAATTCATTATTCTCCTTCTTTATACTACTGGTTGCTCACTGATGGTGGAGAACAAGAAATTTTTGATGAGGTAATGTAGGTACAATCCATGAAACAGTGAGAGCATGGCATGAATGAAGAAATTGATTCCTTGGAAGAGAACCATACGTGGGATTTGATTGAGTTGCCAGTCGAAAAAAAAGCACTGAAAAACAAATGGATAGATAGGTTAAAAGAAGGAGAGAATGGACAAATGAGACATAAGGCCAGGTTGGTAGTAAAGGGACTTTTAAATAAACTAGGTATTGATTTTAGTGAAATCTATAGTAAAGATGACTTCTATTCAAATTGTATTGTCTTTAGTTGCTATTGAGGATTTGCATCTTGAGGAGCTTGATGTTAAGATAGCATTTCTTCATGGAGATTTGGATGAAGAGATATATATATGGATCAGCTGGAAGGTTTTAAGGTCAAAGGTAAGGAGAAACTTGTGTGCAAGTTGAAGAAAAGCTTATATGGTCTTAAGCAAGCTCCAAGACAATGGTATTTGAGGTTTGACAGGTTTATGATAGAGCATGGCTTTAGTAAATGTCAATATGACCATTGTGTTTATTTTAACAGATTGGATAATGGTAGTTATATTATCCTACTACTGTATGTAGATGATATACCTTTTGTAGGTTCACACATGCAAGAAATTACTGAGCTTAAGGTAAAATTAGCTCACACATTTTCCATGAAGGATTTAGGAGCAGCAAAGAAAATCCTTAACATGAGTATTAAGAGAGATAGAAAAAATCACAGTTGGATTTTGTCTCAAGAGGACTATGTGAATAAGGTGAGAGGTTCAATATGCAGGATGCAAAATTGATAAGCACACCTATGGTTGGACACTTCAAGTTGAGCAAAGAACAATGTCCTAAATCACATGATGAGGTTGAGTACATGAGTAGAGTTCCATATGCTTCAGCAGTTGGGAGCTTGATGTATGTAATGGTATGTATTAGACCAGATATTACCCAAGCAGTGGGAGTTGTTAGCAAGTTTATGGCCAATCCAGGAAAGGAACACTGAAAAGCAGTTTAGTGGATTCTCAGATATCTGAGAGGGACCAGCAGTAGGCATTTATGCTATGGAAGGTCAAACACTTCTCTACATGGGTATGTAGATTCAGATATGGTAGGTGACTTGGATGGTAGGAGAAGCACCACAAGATATGTGTTCACTGTTGGTGGAATGATGGTTAGCTAGATTTCAAAGTTGCAAAAGGTTGTTGCCTTGTCTACTACAGAGGTAGAATACATTGCAGTCACAGAAGCTAGCAAGGAAATGATGTAGATGACTCAGTTCATGGAAGAGTTGGGAAAGGAGAAAGAGAGTTGCAGATTGTACAGTGATAGTCAAAGTGCAATTCATTTGGCAAAGAATTTAGCCTTTCATTCAAGAACCAAACATATACAGCTTAGGTACCACTTCATTAGACAGGTATTGGAGGATGGATAGTTGAAGCTGGAAAAGATCCATATGGATAAGAACCCTACTGATATGTTAACAAAGCCAATAATAAAGAAGAAGTTAAATCTTAATTCAACTTTTGTTGGTCTTCAAAATTGAACTTAAAGAGGGAGAAACAAGCCAGAGATGTTTAGAGGATGTTGTTGTACAGGTACAGGTACAGCTATTTATCTCTAAGTGGGAGATTATTGAGTTGTGGAGTTAAAAGCTTCACTAATGAGCTAATGTGGAGGTTGTTGGGCTTACACAATAATTAGCATCAGTTAGAACCAACTGACATCGGTTAGGGGTCGACTGGCATTGGTCAGAACTAACCAACATCGATTAGGGGTTAGCCGACATCGGTCATCTTCAGATCGACACCGACTTTTGTGCGTTTCCAAAATTGTTCTATTTTTAGGAGAATAGATTTGAGTCTTTGATTTAAGAGGTGGATCTAAGGGTGGTGAATGCATGTCTCATGAACCCTAGTGTTGTAGTATACTATATAGTAGGGTTAGATCCTCATAGCATGTACAATGCAGTAATTGAGTTGATTGTAATTGATTGAGAGAGAGAAAACTCTTGAGGGAGAATTATTGTACATCTGCGAGGTGTGAGGAGAGAGATATTTCTTCATTGTATTTCCTTTTAGAAGAGTTTAATATAGATTGGTTGTTTCTTATATCTCCTATTATTTGTTGTTTCTGATTTCTAGTTACTTATTACTTCTGGTTTCAATTCTGTGTTTAGTTGCTTATACAAAAGTAATCAATTGTACTCTAAGATCCTAACACAAGTTGTATGTTTGATGCTTACCTTCATGTTTGGGGAGAATAGAAATGGAATGGTGCATGACTAGTAGGTGACAACCATTTCTTGTATAAAGACCATCTCTAGGTTAATAGCATACAAGTTTGATTTTGTAGATCACATCGCATATTCCATGAGCAAATAGCTGGCTAAATTTAGTATTCACGCTACCTTCAAGTATTCTTCACATCTATTCCACCTTATTTTATATCAAAATTCCCAATTTTTCTAGTATTAAATGTTTGACTCTATGGGACTTATAAATATTAGACCCCCACAAGGTTATCCTTGTGTCTACATGGACTCATGTGTTATTAGAGTCATCAAATACCTATGAGTTTGTTGAGCATTTTATGGCACCACTAATGGGGGAAATGGATCTAGAGGAAATAAACAATAGAATTAATGACTTATTTAGGGTCATCTTGTCTGATGCCTGTCACCCCTATGATTTATTTTTTGGGGTCCATCACTCTTTCATTAAGGTTCACAGATTTGGGAAGGAGCCCTTTTTGCTTCCCAAAGTTCTAACCAGTAGAATAATGGGCTTGGAAGTGGCATGATAATTGGTGGTCATTGACTCTGAGTTTAGATTAGGAAAGAAAAAGAGGGCTTTCTATGACATCTCACTGACTAGGTGTGGCATTACTATAGTAAAGAGACAAAATTTATCCTAAATAGGAAACTAGTTGCTTATGGGCTAGTTTTAATTTAGGATCTATGGAGATATGACCTAGATGGCTACATGACCTCATGTCTTGTCAAGATTAAAGTCCATGCTCCTTTCAGGCATGAGAGAAAATTTTTTTTGAAGATAAGAGGTCTCTTGAGAGAGATACACCTGACTTATATGTAGAGCTACAACACATCCCAACTACCCCATGGGAGTCTTTTTATCAACCCACTCAAACATTCAACCTAGTAAAGGTCATGTCTAAGGGATTGATATAGGCTTTAGTCAGGATGGATTGGATTCAAGATAAAATAGCCACTTACTAGAGGTATAAGCAAGAGATCAATGAGTTATCCAAAAAATTTAAGGTTGTACCCACAAATACCTAATGGGAGACCCTTTAGGATGAGTCTCATACCTCTTTAATTTTCAATATGGATACCAATGATATCCTAGAGCCCTAAAAGGAGTTTTAAGAGGTAGAGGCATCTACAATGGCACACACTACTTCAACCTAGCCACTTTCACTCAATGAAGTGGAAAAGTAAATGATGACCTAGCTTACTTCACAACCCCCTACAGTAGCAGCCCCTTCAGATACCCTTCAAGTAACATCTTTTGCACAAGAAGTGTTGGACTCATCTTAGTTGGTAATAGTCCAAATACCATGAAAATATCCCTTAGATATCCCTAAGAATAAGAAGTGAAAAATAATGTTTAAAGAAGGAGACAAAGAAAAAGAGGCATGGCTTGCCTCATACATGTCTCTACCTCAATCTTCAACTTAGGCTCTATTAATTCCACCCTCTTCACATGGCTTGGCACCCTCAACCTTCTTGGCTATACCTACTCAAGCTATAATGCCATATGGTTCTCCCTTCACTCTCACTTCTCAATAGTTGAGTTTGCCAACCTTTTCTCCTAGGGTCCTGATAAACCCATCTCCCTCACAAGATCATCCCTAGCAGTCCATCAGTGTGCCTTATGGTTTACCCCATGGGTCTCTTTTTTTGGGTGTTATTATGGCATCTCTTGCAAAATTCCATGCCCAATCTCACTTGGCAAGGAAGTCTAGAGAGGCAATAAAGGAAAAGTAGAGGAACAAAGAGATGAAGTATGTGGCCACATAGTAGATGTGATATTTTTATGACCACAAGCAGCATTCCCTCACTATCGCCCATATGGTCCCTAACATGAGCAAACCACTTGAGCAAATACAGTCCAAGGATTATACAATGAGTGTAGTGGTGATGGACCTAACTCAATTTAAGCCACAAGACAAAGTGGAGCTAATGAATGAGACTACTATTCTAGTAGCCACATCTTATTTAAAAATCTTAGATCAGCTCTAAAAAGTAGAATCAGGCTTAACTCAAGCCCAAAACACAGTAGGCCACTTAATCCTAGAGCTTAAGGCCAAAGATAAAGAAATTGCCCAACTCAATAGGGATAGAAAAGGGGCAATATCCAAAGAAGTTTTGAAGACTTTAGAGGAAAAAATAGCTACACTCCAAAAGGATCTTAATTCAATCAAGGCATCTACCTACCTTTTTGAGCAAGAGAAGAGGCTCTTGGAGAAGTAGAGCAGTGATAAGGCAATAGAGGCATCATAGCATCAATAGAATCTAAGTGCTACAATAGTAGAAAAGACTATCTTATAGGTCAGGTGCAAGGTAGTAGAGGATAAGGCCACCCAGTTGACCCAACAGTTAGCATAGCAACCTAAAGTAATAGGTATTTTCAAAATGGTAAGGGGGATCTATGTTTCTTACTACCAAAGGATCTCCACCAATGTTACCTAGCTCAAGCTTGCACTTAGATTCATATCTGATGCACAAAAATTATGTTTAAGGGTGGAATCCTCTATCAAGAAGATCATGTTATCAGTCTCAAATAAGGTTCCTAAATCACAGGTGTTTATTCATAAATTATATGATGCATAAGAAGAGACCCTTCAGTAAGTTAGAAGCACCAACAGGAGGAAAGTCATAGGGAATGTCAGTGAGATTTTGAGCTATAATAAAGCCACTTTGAAATGCAAGAATATATTAAATATCTTATAGGAAGGGGTCAAAGGAATGAAACAGCACATTGAAGGTTAGGTTCAGCTAGGACTCCCTTCCCCTTTCCCCAATGACACCACTATCTTGATGGAAGACCAGAAACAAAATCTATTGATCGAGAAGCAAAATGATCATATTGTTTTTTAGTCTTTGAATGACTCTTTCAGCATCATTGAGGTGGAGTTAATTCTGGATCTGATGACCAAAATAGAGTACAAGTTGTATTTCATAGTGCAAGGTCTCCAATCCTTTTCTCACAAGTAAATCATTGAGTTAGATAGAGCTTTTCAATCTCTATAGAAGTGGGAGTACCAAATAGAGGCAGAATAAACTAGGTACCAGATGTCACTGCAAAATCTCTAAGAGAAAAGTGATGTGAACCATAATTTTGGGCATATTTTTGGTTGTTAAAGGCTAAGATTTCTTCCATACAAGCATAGATCCCCTAGTGAGCCACCATGAACTGTAGAATTATTTTCCATAAAGTTTTATTTTTACTCGAGACTCTTTTTTTCTTTTTAATAAGTACCATAGCAACATTTTAAATCAAGGTCAGAATAACCTAAGTATAAATGTGAGCATGGAGGGTATCTACATGTCACTTCAATTCTATTTCTAGATCAAAGGAATGAAAAAGAGCCTTCATCTTACGCTCAATGGACATGTGGTGCAACGGTGATCCATTTTTATAAAAGTAAAGGTCCCAGCAGTGAGTCGAATGATAAGCACTAGGCTTCATAGAGTCCCCATTTGATAAAGCTTAGAAAAAGGTTTTGAGATTCAAATGAACATGGATTAATTCCACTTGTCACCATAACACTCCGTTAAAGGAAAAAGAGTTTTTACAAGCCTCCATTGAGTGTGAGACTGACACGTAGATAAATGGTGTTTTATTTTGAGTCAAAAGGTAGTAGGAGAGTATGAAGCACATGGAGGGTGTCCACATGTCACCACTATGCTCCTTAAGATCCAAGGAAAATATTAAAGACCTCCCAACTTATGAAAGGCTCCCACGTGTAGCTTGTGGATAGTAAAAAAAGGATCAACAGCTCAATTGGGATTTTTGGATCCAACGGTGTAGAACCTCCAAGAGCCGTTAAAACTAAAATCTAAGTAAAAAGTGAGAAAGAGTCTCAACAACTCTAAAAGGCCATTAAATCTTCCACATGTCCATGTTTGGGGAGACTACATGTTAAAGACAAATGAGGATCAACAATTAAAATAGATTGAGAGGGATAGTTAGAAAAAATAACGAAAAAAAGCCCCAAGTGGTTCAGCTCCAATGGCATGCAGTTTCTCATATCCAAAAATTATGGACAAATAGTTAGTCCGCAAAAAACTGGCAAAGATTCATAGTGGATATTTTATTGGGCTATAATTATCTATAAATAAGGGGTTCATCTGGATAATATACAAAAGAGGAGCTAGTTTTTGAAAGCATTCGATTGCCTTAGTAGTTGCCTTTCTTAAGAGTCTAGATATTGTATTCTATGCATTTTGCTTTATGTAATTTGTTCATATATAAAGAGAGAGTGATGTTATATGCAATAATAGTCCATTTTTTGTATTTCTTCTCATTTTCTACGATAAGCCTTTTATCAGTTTCAAATAATTAGTGAGATTATTAACCATGTTGCATACTCTTTAATCTTTTCAGGGAAAACTATTGAAACTAATACTATGCTATTAGAGATAGATGATAATCTAGGTTACTTTTATATTATGAGCCTTTGGTTATTATATAGTCTTTGCTGAAATTATTGATCATGTTTTATGCTCTTTAGTCTTTTAGTAAACTCTATTAGTACTTTTCACTGTGGTGTTCAGTAAAAGAATCTAATCTTGACGTATCACCTTAGTAGTTTAAATAATCCTTTTATGCATTGTTTTCTCTCCCTTTACACCAAACCCCAAGAGAAGAGCTAGCTTTTTTAAAATCTAGAGGTTGTTTCAAGGTTCAAGTCCCGCATCTTGAAACTTCCCATGACTCTGGTGATTAGTTGAAAAATTAAGCATCACAGGAATCAAAATAAGAAAGGTGTGATTGAATTCTTTTAACATCTAAATAGATTCAATAAATTCATTAACCTCATCTACCACATCATCCCCAATGATATCCCAAAAATTATGATAGAAGGATATTGAAATTCAATCTAGAACTAGAGCTTTGTCAGGGTTGATTTTAGAAATAACAATATTAAGATCTTCATTAGATATGACAGCAACAAGAGATGCATTATCCTTCTAGGTTACCAACTCCAAAATAACATGAGAAATTCTTGTTCAAACCTGGTGTTTCTTTTGCAATCATATTTAAATACTTTTTTGAAAAAAATCACACTTTCTTAGTTATGGGGTCTTTATTAGAAATGATTTTCCCTTCTCTATCATTTGTTTCCTTGATTGAATTATGTGCTCTATGCTTCAAATTGGACATATAAAAAAATGTGTTTTTTTGTCCCCTTCCTTAATCCAGATATTTCTATATTTTTGTCTCCATAAACTTTCCCCTCTAGAAGCAATCATATGATACTCACAAAGGAGTTATTTTTATTTAATTTGAGTGTCTACATCATAACCGTTACATTCTATTTCAAATTCAAGTGATATAATTTCACTTTTTAAATATTTTTTCTAAATGAGAACATTTCTAGACACCTGTTATTCCATTATCCTATTTTAACCTTGATATTCTTCATTTTGGTAGCCAAATAAAACATGGTCGTACCATTCACTATTGGGGACCACCATTCCATAATTTTGTCATGATTCTCTAGATGAGTGAACCACATATGCTCCATTATAAAAGGATATCTATCCTCTTTAGAATATTTTTCAACTATTTTCAATTCTAAAGGATTATGATATAACCCTACACAAGGTAGAGCTGTTAAAAAAAATCCTTATGATCCAAGTAATCCATTGAAATGAAGATTCTATCAAGCCTACATTGGATTAAATTTTCTCCCAATCTCCTATTACTCCAATTGAAATTAGATCTTTTTAATTCCACATCAATCATACCGATATCAATAATGAGAGAAGATAAATCTTCCATATTATCTAGGAAAACCTGATTACCTCCTTTTTTATCACCTAGATA
The DNA here is from genome assembly GCA_037957365.1 of Torreya grandis. NCBI lineage: Eukaryota > Viridiplantae > Streptophyta > Pinopsida > Cupressales > Taxaceae > Torreya > Torreya grandis. Next base: position 357,182 of record JARHVA010003981.1, read on the forward strand.
AAATGGAGAATTGAAATCTTCAGCCAGGATCCATGAAAAATCCTTACAAGTATTCCTAAATAATTTTAAATCATCCCACATGTTTTTATGAGAAACAGCAAATTTAGGGGCATAAATTTTTGAAAAACTCCATCACCTACCATCCAACAAATCAGTTCAAAGGACCGCCAGATGATTGGGTGATTTGAATAAAGGTTCCCCAATCAATTTATTACTATCCCAAAATGTAATAAGGCCCCCAAAAGCTCCAACCAAACTAATACAAATAGAACCAACATCCTTCCAATATGCCTTTTTATGATAATCAAAGAAAACTTCATCAACTTTAGATTCTTGAATGGTCAAAATGAGAGGTTTGTGACTTCTCCTAAAATCTCTAAAATCTTTATGTTTAGAGGAACTATGCATTCCTCTAATGTTTCAAGAAAATATCAACATAATTAACTAAAAGGATAAGGTTTGTCTCCCTTAAAAGGAAGCATGGATTGAAATACATCCATTATTTCAACATCTATGATCTTTTTAAATACTTCTCTTTTAGAAGATACCATAGCTTTAAGAGGCATATAAATAGTTGGCCCTTTAGTGCCTCTCCTAGTTGTAACAAAGAATGTGAACTTGGCTTTGATGTTATGCATAGGGGTTGAGAGGATATATTAACAATCAATCAAAACAACTTTTGTAGCCTTTATGGATGAAGAAATAGGGCAATTTATCTCTTATCTTTTATTTTTCCTCTAGTAACTATGATCTTGAGTCTTTGAAAATATAAAAATGTGGATGTTGAAATAACTCCTGATCCTCTTCCATCTACACTAGGAGATCAAACTGATTTTAATAATTTGGTAATTCATTAGCTATAATATCCTCTACTTTTTATACTATCTTTGAGACTATTGAATCAATTTCATGTGAATCAATCACCTGGTATTCTTCCTAAACTGCCTTTTCTAAATAATTTTCTTCTTCTGGAAGTCTGACCTTATGTTTATTCTTTCCTTTTTCTGACATTACTTCTGGATTATTTTTTTTCTACCTATTTAAATGTCACCCCTCATTTTATATGCCATGAAGGTTTATTTTTAACCAATTTATGTTGGAAACATATAGGATAAAACTCAGACAGGTGACCTAACATGTAACATTTATCACAGAGCATAACCAATTTTTCAAACTCATTTTTTTTTGGTACAGACACTAAAAGGAGTATGTAAAAACTCTAACGAAGGAAGATCTTGATTTATAAAAGTATTCACATAGAAATGAACATGAACTAATCTAGATCTAGCTTTTGTTATTCGATCAAAACTGATCAAATACCCAAAAGTCTTAGCTCCGTTGATGAAGAGATCCCCCTCCCAAAAGTTCAACTAGAAGACCAGGGAGATATAGGAATTAAGATAATGTTTTCTATTTTTGGATCAAAACCTAGATGTCATTTCTTTAAGAAGATTCTTGATCTTCCAGAGAACCAAGGACCTCTAACTAAAATACAAGCACAATCATCAAAATTGTTAAGTCTAATCATAAAAAACCCATTCACCATTGCCAAAATTTCCAAATGACCTTTAGGCTTCCATGAACCATGATCTAAAAAGATAAATGTTGGGTCTAGCCCCCATAAACTTTCCAACCAGTGCCTAGTCCATTCTGGATGAGGCTTGGTTAATAAGTGAAGCTGAGACGTTAATATGAGTATCTTTACTACCCTTAATGGTCTCAAGTTGTTCTTTAGGATTAATTACCTTATTATCCTATGATAAACCTTTAAGTTTAGAGATTCAAGATGACTTACCTATATCCAATCATCCTTTTTGGTTAGAAGCATTAGGTTATCCTTCCAAAAATATATTTTCCTTGGTCTTGTGAATGTTACAATCTTGTCTCTGAAGGCTAAAGTTATCCTCATCAACAACCTTGTAACCATGCTCCCTAGAACCATCCCTATCCACATCTTCCTTCTCTTATTCAGATGACTGATTCAAAAAAAATCTTTCTCATCATTCTTTTCTTTTATTTACAATGTGATTAATGTATGTTCCTTACTTACATTGTATAGTTTGTGTCACATGTTTGTGATTGTTTGATTTAGGTAATCTGATTACTCTATTTATTGATATACTTTATGTGTGACAATGTTTGTTATATTTTATCTATGTGTGCCAAATTTCATTTGTGCTTAGTGTGCCTTCGTTACTTTCTCTATTTACTTTACATTGATATATGATTGGTGTCATGATTTATATCATGTGAATCCCTCTTTAATTTTGTATGATCCTTATCATGCAAATGTATTTGTTTGATTTCCTACATTATTGTTATTCTTATCATGTATCTATTGAGGGAAATAATCCATGTGTGTGCTTTACTTTGATATATTTGTTATTACATTGCCTGTAATGGGGCATGTTATCTTAATTCTTAATTTATTTTATATTGTCTATAAGGGACATATCACTATTGTGCTTATATTTCTTACACTTTTCTCATGAGAGGCATATTATCATTAATATGCTTACATTGCTTATATCTTGTTCATTTGGGATATATTTCACTTTGGCTTATGTAAATTACACTTCAAGATTAAAAGGGGACATTTATCTATGACACAAGTTTTTATGATGCTATTTGTAGTCATATAAAATGCAATAATTTGTAACTTGAGTGTGGCTTGTGACACCCAACCCATAGGTCCCTTTTGCTTGTTCTCATGACCCTTATAGGAATATTTTCACTGATTTCTAGTCATTTATAGCCTTTTAGAATTAATCCTATCTCAACTAGACTGCTCTTTCCATGACTAATCCATCCCCCCAGGCCCCATTAGCTTAGGACAATAGCACCACACTTGAAATATAACACTAGTACCACTGCTGTCCACTTTTAGCAATCTTATACAAGTATACTTTTGGCTCCAATGGTCAATTTATTTTAATTCCCCATCCTTCTCCTTGTCATTCTAATGTGAGCACATTCAACCCATGACCAACAGATCCTTATAAAAGCCCATTCAAAGATCATTTGGAAAGGTTTGGAAATTATCACTAAGCAAGCAAGAATGCAAGACTACTCAAGTAATCTTTCCTATTCTCTTCATACAGCCAACCAATACACTTACAAGCTTATCCAAATCCTTACACAAGTCCCTAGCCACCTCAAGCAGATCCAGTGTAGCATTTTCCATCTTCATACACAATATTTCACAAAGCACATCAAGTGGGAGAACTATATACATCTTGATCCCTCTTTGGAGTATTGGTATGTAAGTAGCATGCCCACACAAGGGGTGTAGATACAAGTTTAGTGAATCTTACACACATTAACCCCCCCCCTCTTTCTCAAAAATAGTTAAAGCATGAGGGAGTATAGGATTTAAAGAGAAAATCTGGTCTATAAGGAGCTCTACAAGCTTCCAACTACTAAAAATTCAGAGACAAGGTCACACAGGCATAGAAAATAAAATCTAGAAAGCTTAGATCATCAAGACAATAGTGGTACAAGTGGACTACAGCATTGGTACCACTCCTATCTACTTTTGGCACTCCTATCCAATTATAAAATGAAGATCAGATCCTGGTTTGCGATAGTGTCCCAATCTTGTATAGTGAATCTCATAATCAGTCCTAGCCATATCAGTCAGTTTATAGCTAAGTCTTATTTCTCCTTCTTATTACTATTTTTAGAAAGGTCAAAATTAAAATCTAATTTACACAAATTAGTGGCTTAATTATTGCATATATATTTACTAATTTTACTACTCAGACCCTTTAACTAAATTAGGAATAATACACCAATATTCCCAAATAGGTTACATCATTTGGTGAACCTGACTTATTTTGCTCATAAAACCCCTAAAAACCCAAGGGTGAATTTCCTATTAAATTTTTCCTATATTTTTCTAATTTTTTTATTGCATATTAAAATCAAAAATTAGTATTAAATTTTAAAATTTCATAGTAATTTTAAAATAATTTTCTTTCAAACCCTAGTTGCTCATACTAGGTCCTAGTAATTTTCCAATAATTTCTTGATTGTTTAATAGCATATTAAAATAAAAAAATCACTTTATATTTCAAAATTCAATAGTAATTTTCAAAAATAATCACCTTTCAAACCCTAGTTGCATATACTAGGTCCCATTGCTTCTTGAGGTATCATCTTACATATTTGTGAGCTTAGTATCCTTTTTATGCATATTCCAATTCTTTGTTTAGATTATACCCATTTAATCTTTTATACTATTATCAAATTTATTTTCCTTATGCCACCTAAGTTCCTTGCATCTCTTCTTTTGAGATGAAGTGCAAGACTTAGTGGCAATCCTCTTGAATTCACCTAGATTATTGCAACTTGACCATATACCATGGATAAACAACCAACTCAGTTTCCTGTTATAAATTCTACACATCTAGATTATACCAATTTCAATGAGGATAATTTTGAAAAAGATCAATATGAGAATAATAATGATGATACAAACACCGATGTTCATGATCTGCCACATTAGACTCTTGATCAACTTCTACCAATTGTTAATAATAAAGTTGTCCTCAACAAAGATTTGATCTTATAAAGTTTTTGAGAAAGACTCCAGAACCAGCCTTGAGATCTTAATCTTGTTTTAAAATATATCATGGAAATCAAAAAGGATAAACAAGTTGAGTCTTCCATTCCTTCAGAGCAACCAGTTATAAATAACATTATGAAGGCAACTATGTCTCAACAACCCCCTATAGTAGACCAACCTGCCTCTATGCCACCAGCTACAACTAGTACATTTTTGTCTCTTGATGTGGTAGCCCTTGTGCAAGAGATAAAATCTCTTCAATCCAATGTGCTACATCTTGAGCAAGGTGCCTCTAGACCTACACAGGCTTTGGATTCTTTTGCTCTATTACATACACCATTGATAGGTCACATCGCTTCTACACCCTTGCCATAAGGTTTTATTCAACACAAGCTTACTCTATATGATGGCAAGGGTGTTCTAGAAACACATTTGAGAGTTTTTCATGCAGTATGCTTGGACTATGTGCTAAATGATTGGCTACTTACCAAGCTATTTCCATAGAGCCTAAAGGATTATGCTTTACAATGGTTCTACAGCCTACCGAATCAGTCGATCAATGCATTCAATCCTTTAGCTAACATGTTCCTAGCTTATTTCAGAATTAACATTAGTGATAAGGTTTCATATGGCCAATTTACACAATAGAAACAAAGGTCAAATAAGCATCTCATGGATTATATTCTTTGATATAAGACTATTTTGGATAAGATGACTAGCCCTATGGCCGATCAAGAGTTACAAGATCTCTTCAAATAGAGTCTTTTACTAGCTTTACATGAATCAATTATATTCAAAAGATTCTCTTCCTTCATAGAATTGTGTCACATAATGAGAATTCAAGTTAATTTCAATGGGAAAACTCAAGTACACAAGTATCTCAGACACAACAAACAAGAGTAACAACATCTCATACAAAGTAAAGGTCAATGATAACAAGAGTATGAATCAACCTAAAGTCAATGTAGCTTTTGAGACCACTCAACGAGTGGTTTTATCATTACCTTCTTGAAAAACCTTTACCAATCTACCAATTTTTCCAACCAGAGTTTTATAGTAGCTATTGGAATGTAACATCATATCTCTCCCTCCTATTTGAGAGTTGACCCAATAAAACCTCTTCCATGAGAATATGATCAGCATGCGTTTTATGAGTTTCATAAGGCACTAAGCCATATAAAAAATAAATGCATCAGTTTGAGACACAAGATACAATTTTTGATAGATGGCAATCATATTGATCTTGGAACTTCAATTGAGCCTCCTCAGGTAAAACAAACATAGGATAAAGCTTTTAAAATCTTCTCAAATCCCTTTCCATGGCATTTTAAAAAATAAGTAGGGGACACATCATGGGTTCACCATGCATATCATGCACATCTGCCACTAGATACATACAGTGCACCTTTAGTTGAGACATATCCTTTGAGTAACATGATTGGTGTATACAACTCTAGAGTTATAGCTAGACCTTCCATCTCCTTCTCAGAGTAGGAGATAGTCAAGGATGATTCAGATTATCATACACTCTTTATTAGAGCTTACATTCATAATCATCTTATTTATAGTGTCTCATAGATAATGGATCCAATGTGAACATGTGCACTATGACATTATTGCAGCATTTCAGATATTTAGAGTAGGATATTACCCCAATGAACATAGTTATTAGTAGATTCAGTGGGCACATACATATTTCATTGGGTGATATTTTACTTCCTCTACAAGTTGGTCTAAAACATGTGGCCATACCATTTACTATAGTTCTCAATGTAGGAGTTTTTGATATGCTACTTGGTTGACAATGAATTTAGAAACTTTGATTAGTACCTTCTATAGTTTACAGATGTGTAAAATTCATTCACATTAATCAAATTATTATAGTTGATGGAGTTCCATATGAATTACCACTCCCCACTTTAGATCCATCTATTATTCTAAAATCACCAATTTTAGTTTTACCACCAGTTATAGTTCCTCCAATTTTTATCCAGACATAGTTAAGGCATCCATTGCCAGCATAGAGAGTTCATCCACCTCCATAACTTTAGGATTCTAGATAGCTTCTAGCTACAATGTTCACACCTAGGGTAGTATCATTGAGATATCATGCATCTACTCATAAAGCACACATTCAGAGAGATTATCCTACTAATAGATGGGTCCCTAAGAGCCCTATAGTTGCATCTACTTGTCAGAGTTACACGGAGAACCCACACCTAGTTTTTACTTTAGAGATTTTAGAGCATTTATAGCATATACAACTTTTAGAGCCATAGTCTCAGCATTTCCATCATGTTTCATGATCATGTAGAATTCTTCTCCTTGATATAGGACACCATGGTAGGGAGTCTCCCATGAAACTCATTGGTTATATCATTTCTTCTCAATTTTTCTTGTACATAATTTCCTTTATGCTTGATTGCACATATCTCAATTTTCAAAAATTCAAAAACATTCAAATATGTTAAAAACACCAAAAATATTTTGATTGTATGCATTATCCATGCCTTACATTTATATTGTTATGTTATACTTACATTTGTTATTCTATGCTATTATTTGTAGATTTATCTACATTACCATGCTTCACTTGATCTCCTTTGAGTGTGTGCAGTGACATCTAGATCATTGATTGCTTCATTATACCCATTGAGGGGGAATCCTACTTCTACATTCGATACATCGATATATATACCCACTAGGGGCATCTTCTACATGACAACACCATCCAGGTTATGTCATTCCTACACTACACAGTCTAGTTATCATGTTGATGTACATTATTTACTAACTTAAATAGATTACTCTATTGACACTCACTAGTTTATAGCACTTATGTATTTCTTAGCATATACCTAGTCTTGTACTAACATGTATTGCATACTTTCACACTCTTGATTTGATTAGTTAAATGCGATTATATTTCTAGCATTCACATGCTTTCCTTTCTTGCTTTGCATAGCTAGATTGATTGAATTTCTCAGTTCTTATTTTATCTATTGTATGTGCTTTAGGACATTTGTCAATGTATTTTACTTTTATTCATGTGTGTGCCTTAGGACATTTTCCAATGTCCTTTGTTTTTACTCTTTTATGTGATTGTGGCCCTCATGCCAACCCTCGTTTATTCCAATTGTATGTGTATGTGGCATTTTAACATGCTTTGTATGCTTGCTTTCTAATTTGAGTGACATGTGCCCATGTCCCTTGTTTTCTTGGCCCCATGGCCACTCTTGTACACTTCTTGCCTTGTGTGCTTGTTGCTTGATTATTTTTTTATTATTTTCAATGCCATCATCCACATCATGCATTATCTTGTTATCTTGTATGCCATGATGGACATCATAAACCATCTCTCCTTATCAACTAATAACTAACCAAACTACTACTTCCAGTTCTAATTTAGTATATTACATATGTTATTACATTATTATATCAATCTAGGCATACCCCTATTGATCTAACAAATCTCTCATTACAAACTATACAATATCTTGAGATATCTTGCCAATTATTATTATTATATCATGTATCTTTGTATCATAACACACTTGTAGGGATCTTTATTCTGAGGGTAGTCATTACAGGGTCTTCATTCCTACCCTAAAAAGAGTGGGCAATAAATAGGGATTTTATCACAGAGATCAGAACTCCTAACAATCAAAAAAGTAGCATTCAAAACACCTAAAACAGCAACTAGACATCAAACTAATCAGAACAGACTAGGAAGATAGTGAAAATGCAAGAACAGTTACCAGAATTGGCCTAGGATAATATCACCAAGATTGGACAACAATTTTGGTGCCACTACTATCTATTTTTGGTGCTCTTATCTAAACAGCAAAAAAACTAGACTTTCCAAAAATAGGGAAAAAAGTAGGTTTAGCTACAATTTTACATAGTCAGACCAGTTTAGAATCAGTAGTTTGTATTATACTTTTGCTCAAAGAATCCAAATATAGGGGGAATTATGCATGGCATGATGGTTCTCACTTCTAGTTTTAGATACAGTAGTTGGTATAACTTCCAGATCAAAATCCATGTTTTAGACACTAGTGATTGGGGGTAATGTGCAAGGCACATTTGTTTTATTTTCTTTCAAAGTTTAGTATTACCTAGGTATTCTTGATAGTTGTGTGCCTTATTCCATCTGTAGGTGGTTGGCATCATTTTAGAGTGGCTTTCATACAAGCCTAACCTCCACATTTTAGACTGGCTTTCATAAAAGCCTAGTGCCCAATTTTGGAGTGGATTTTATACAAGCCTAATCTCCATCTTTTAGAATGGCCAAGAGTGGCCCAGTTTTTAGCATACATTTAGATATTCATGCCAACATTATCAGATCATAGTACATTTATGGGCTTCAAGATCCATCCCATAAAACACACATCCATACAAGTGTCATTTCATAGCTTTACTTCATGGGGCAACGATGGAGCCAAAGGTCTAACTAGCCTTTGTATTCTTGAACCACCTATCAAAGGGATTAAACACATAGTCTAGACATCGATTAGCACATGCATGACCACCTAGCTTCACTTAATGGGTAATGATGGAGCCAAAGGGCTAGCCTTTGTATTCTTGAGCCACTTCTAAGGGATTAATCACTCAGCTTCATTCACAATAGTACTCTTGATACAGCATCATCTAGCATTAATCAGCATCATCCAACATCATAATAGGTTTTGTATTGGTTTACATACCTAATGAGGTGTATTTGTTCCTTTCTCTTCCTCTCTCTCTTACCTAGCTTTGTAAATTCTTATTTTAGATATAACATATCTAGTAAGAACTGATCTACTGTTTGTTTTTCTTGCAGATTCATACTTTATAGTGTGCTCTCTCTATGCACACCCAACATCACACAGCTCCATGAGCTTCACGCTTACAAGTAATTTTAGGTACACTTTTTATTTTTCATTTATCCTAGTTTTTCAATTTATTGCATCACTAAAATTAAGGGGGGGTAAATGTAGTCATATAAAATGAAAAAATTGGTAACTTGAGTGTGTCTTGTAACACCTAACCCATAAATCCCTCTTGTTTGCTCTCATGACCCTCATAAGCATCTTTTCATTGATTCCTAGTCATCCATAGCCTTTCAAACTTAATCTTAGCTCAACCAAACTACTCTTTCCATCACTAATCCATCTCCCCAAGCCTCGTCAACTCAATAAAATAGCACCACATTTGGACTAAAGCATCGGTGTAACTCCTATCTATTTTTGATGCTCTTGTTCAAGTGTATTGTTGGCCCCAACAGTTAGTTTCTTTTAATTATGCATCCTTATTCTTGTCATCCTAATGTGAGCACATTCAACCCATGAATAATATATCCCTATAAAATCCCATTCAAAGATCATTTGGAAAGGGTTGGAAATTATCACTAAGCAAGCAAGAATACAACTAAGACTACTTAAGCAATCTTTCCTAGTCTCTGCATATAGCCAACCAATACACTTAAAATCTTATCCAAATCCTTACACCAGTCCCTAACCACCTCAAGCACATCCAATTTAGCATTTTTCATCTTCATACACACTATTACACAAAGCACATCAAGTGGGAGAACTACATATGGCTTGATCCATCTTCAGAGAATTGGTATGTAGGTAGCATGCCCACATAAGGTGTGTGAATACATACTTAGTGAATATTACACACACTAAACCCCCCTCTTTCTTGAAATTGGTCAAAGAACAATGGAGTATAGGGTTTGAAGAGAAAATCTACTCTACATGGAGCTCTATAGACTTTTAGCTACCAAAACTTCACAAATAGGGTCACACAGGCATAGCAAACAACCCAAAAAGCTCAAATCTCTGGGATAATAGAGGAAGAGGTGGACCATAGCACCAGTACCACTCTTATCCACTTTCAAAACTACTATCCAATCATAAAATTAACGTCAAATCCTAGTTTTTGAAAGTGTCACAATCCTAGATAGTGAATCTCAGACTATGTCCCAACCGTATTAGTTAGTTTCTAACTAAGTCTTATTTTTTCCCTCTTATTACTATTTTTAGAAAGGTCAAAATTACAATATAATTTATAAAAATTAGTAGCTTAATTATTTCATATGTATTTATTAATTTTACTACTCAGACCCTTTAACTAAATTAGGAATAATACACCAATATTCCCAAATAGGTTGAATCAGTATTTTACTATGTTAGATATCAATGTTTTTATTTCATATTTTACACATGATATTCATAATATTTTATTTTGAGATATATGCTTCATAAGTTTTCCCACATCTCAAAATGGGAACATAAATTATCTATTTCTAGTTTCTACATCCAAGCCCCATGAAACTTCCATACTATATGTTCCTTCATGAGAGGAAAGTCACAGATTCATGTTTGATGCATACATAACATATTATACTTATTCTTACCATGGGATACTTTTGGAAAACTTTATAATCCAACACTTTCTTATTTTTTCATTTACTTATGTAGGATTTTTATCACTAAACATTGTTATCAAATTACATGAAATATTTAACACATGTTCCAAAACTTCGATTCCTATAGGGGCATCCTTACATGTTATGACTACTCCATGTGCATCATTTCCAATATTTTCTTTTTGGATTTCATAGGTTATATTTCTAAACAATTATTTATGCATAAGTAGTTCTCTTATGACTCATAGTACACCCACACAATACTTTAAATATGGATTTTTATTATATGAAGAGAAGCATGGATGTTTGTTCTATACCCTTAATGGTGGCAATCAGGTGATCTCTCTTTCCTTTTGAATTTTAGTTTATCATCATTATTATATTGACTTAGATAATTTTTCAACAATCAAGGCATCTTCTATAAACACTAAGGGTAAACTTGTTTATTTTATTATTATATGTATGTGCACACATCAAAATGGGGCATTGTGTAGATACCTAATTATGGTCTAGGGGTGGTTTTAGTTATCAAATTACATTGTTATAGGGTATTTATGTGTTTGTTGATAATTGGTCATATTAAGATCTTATTGGTGTTTTTTTACTTGTATTTTTGTCTTGTTATACCTTGTCTTTTCCTTTCCCCCATCCCTCTCCTCTCTTTTTTTTCCTTAGTCATTTTTTTATGGTTTTGGGATTATTGACTAGAGCTATACATTATATGTTTATATGGAATGAGAATCAAAAACTCTATGGTTCTGGTAAGGGACATTATGAACCTTATTTTGGGTTCCTTGTGATCAAAAAATCCAAGTTATAAAACTTTATAGTGTGCTTAGAATGGATAAATACTTGAATGATTAATTCTAATTTCTCTTAATTTAATCCAAAATGGTTTAAAAACTCAGCAATTAAATTCTAGAAATTATATAATTTAGATAACAGAGAATAAATAATAAAGACATAAAAAATTGTTTACATGGTTCACCAAATAGATACGTCCCCAGGTTCACTCTTCTAAGTGTTTTGATCAATTAAAACTCATAGAATGATTACAAAAATTCTTCGGAGTGTGATCACAAAAAAATATGCACCATAAAACCTATATATTTTAGCAAAATACACTTCCATAATGAATAAGGATGTTCGTTGCCTTTACAATCCAAATTTATTCTCTATCTTCAAAACCCTGTTACTTTATGATTTTCCTGAACCAAATTAACGTTGTTGTTTTTTATTTCTTAATGCCTTTTGGTTTGGCTACGCATGTTTGTTTATTTTCTTCATAATCTTGTTCTTCGTGCTTATCTAAGGATATAATTCCACATACATAAGAAGGAAGGTGAGTTCCAAGCTTAGTTTGGGTTGTCATTCCATATAGAGATGCCCACAAGATAAGCCATCTTGCTCCCCTTCTATGTTGTCCATGTAACAACCCATGCATAGGTGTGGTAGATGCCAATACATGATGATTAAGTCTAGTTCACCCAATCTAATGTTTAGATATTGTGGTTACAAATATACTTTGCTATTTTGAATTACCTACACATGGAGGTCCTATCAAAATAGGATTATCATGAGGAGATATTAACAAACATTAAGCTTGAGCTTGATAGCAGATTTTCAAGAATGGTATATGTAGGAATATGTGACAATAGATATATATTAAAATATAGTGGTGGATAACAGATATATTAAAATATATTGGTGGTAATTAAATACAATGATTTGCAAATATTATGGGTGGAGGTGTGGCATTATTAGCTAGATAGTCCCACATCTAAAACCATGAAGACATGTAATTAATTCAAATATAAAGAAATTAAAATAAACTTTTAATATCCTTACATTTTTTCCACATGTCATTTTTATATTGCAACACTTCTCTTTTTAGCATATTTTCACATCATCTCTTTCTTCAAATCTTGAATTATCTGATTGAAACTTTTTTTGCGGGGATCCCCTAGATCATTCCTCACCACTGAGAGCTTTTAGACCACCAAAATTTGACCTAATTATCAACCAAATGAGGGTATTTTTCCCTCACCTTTTAGATTTCCATCCATTTTGCCTTATTCAGATGCATTCATTTCAAACCAACACAATAATATACAACATCAACTCTTCATGCAGTCTTGGTTTTCCTATTAGTAATAACATCTTCATGTAACTCTTGAAGAGATTCAAGACCAAAATCATCAACATTAGGAATTTGAACACCCTCATTTTGATCCATGATCATGGGAGGTTCATATAATTTCAAGTTTTCCACATTAACCACTAAATAAATTTGCATATAAAAAGACAAATCCAATCATAAAGCATTTGTATCAATCTTTTTTAAAATCCTAAATGGACCATACCTGATTGATTTTAAGTTGCTACCTTCACCTTTTGATTTATTCTTGATGATGTGAAGCCAAACTTGATCATCCACTTTGAATTGATGATCAACTCGGTGTTTATTGTGCCTATCCTTATATTTAGCTTGGCTCTTCTCTAACTATTCTTGAACAGCTTTCTAAATCATCTAAATTCTCTGAATGAATTTTTTAGCCTTCTCGACATCATTATTTCCATCCACCACTGAGTCATATTCTTTTCCAAAAGATAAGTCCAAAGGAAACTTAGGAAAATAACCAAAATAAGTCTCAAAAGGAGACTTTAAAGTAGAAGAATGTAAAGCATGATTATAAAAATGTTGCACATAATATAAATGTTCATCCTATAATTTAGGATGTTTACCTCAATACCCCATGAGTAAATTTACCACCGATTGATTGACCACTTCTATTTTCCCATCGATTTGTGGATGAAAGGATGTGCTTTTCTTTATCTTAGTATCCATCAGGCCCCCCAAAGTTAACCAAAATTCACCAACAAATTGAGAATCATTATCAGATATAATAAAAGTGGGTAACCCAAATTGGATCCAAAATTTTTTGAATAATAAATGTGCAGTATCCTCGCCTATAACCTTTTTAGTACAAGGAACCAAAATACACATTTTTCTAAACATATCCATAACCACATACAGATAATCATGTTTTCTTTGTGACATAGGTAAACCTCCTACAAAATTTATAGAAATACTTTCCCAAGGTCAGTTAGGAACAGGAAGGGTGTATACAATCCTAACTTCCAATTACTAGGTTTACTTTTAGAATAAAGAATAAAACCTTTGATATATTTAGATACATTTTATGTCATACAAGGCCAATGACAATAACTTTGTAACTATGCAACTTTCTTACCAATTTCAAAATGACCTGAAACAAGAGAAGTGTGAGATTCTCTAATCATGTGAACTCTATCATCCTGTGGAATACATATTTTTACAAGATGATATAACATTCCATTATGCACAGTATAGTCATATGCCTCTACTGATTAACCATTTATCAAATCTTCATAGACATCTTTAAAATCAACATCTCTAACATATTATCCCTTATAGATTTCATTAACAAAAGGACTATGTTATAAAATAGTAGATACTACAATATGAGGTCTAGAAAGCATATCAACAACCTTATTATGTGTTCCCTTTTTATACACTATAACAAGTTAGAACTCCTATAAAAATCCCATCCATCAAAAGTGTCATAATTTTTGTAGCTTGGATTGTGATTGAAGATACTGCAAAGGTTATTGATCTGTATGGATGATTATCTTTTTGCCAATCAAATAGTGTTTCCACTTTTTCACACTCTGCACCAAAGCATATAAATATTTATCATAATTAGGATAATTTTTTATCACACTTGTATAGGTTTCTAAATCAAAACACACAGGTTTTCAGTTCTTCATCAACACTTCCCTAATTGCATATCCACTAGCTTCAGTTTCTATCTCAAAAGATTATCGTAAATCAAGAAGTGCAAGAATTGGGGTTGTACTTATTTTTATTTTAGAGTATTGAAAGATTTTTCATGCTTTCCTCCCCACTAAAATAGATGCTTAATAGTTGATAAAGCATGTAAAGGAGATGTAATGTAAGAAAAGCTAGCAATAAATTTTCTCCAGAATTGAAATGCACCAAGAAAACTTATAACTTATGTTGCATTATTTAGCCTTGGCTAATTTACTATGGCTGAAAATTTTACAGGGTCTAATTTTAGTGAACCATTCCATACAACATAGCCTAAATAAACCAAATATGTTCTTGCAAATTTACATTTTGATATCTTTAAAAAAAGTTTCTCCTTTTGCAAAGTATCTAAAATTTTCATGATGTGTTTAAGATAATTTTCCTGTGTGTTACTAAAGATTAAAATATCATATAAGTATATAATTACAAAATCATCCAAAAATGGTCTTAACACATCATTCATATCCCACATAAATGTGTTAGGTGCTTTACAAAGCCCAAAAGGCATAACAAGCCACTCAAAAATACATTGCTTAGTTTTAAAAGCAATTTTCCAACTATCATCGTCACTTATTCTTACTTGGTGATAACCACTTCTCATATCTAACTTAGTAAAATACTTTGAATTTTTCAAATGATCTAATAAATCATCAATACAAGAAAGACGGTAGTGTTTTTTAAACATTATTTTATTCAAAGCTCTGAAGTCCATACACATCCACCATGTACCATATTTTTTAGGTACCAAGACAATAGGCGAACCACATGGAGAGGTACATGGTTGAATGACTCCTTTATAAATTAAATCCATCACTTATTTATTTATTCATTCTCTACTATGGACAACCTATACATGCCAATGTTAGGAAGAGAGGCATCAAACTGTAAATTGAATCTCATGTTGAATTTCCCTCTTAGGAGGTAAACCTTGTGGCTCCTAAAAAACACCATTGTAGTTAGAAATAATATTTTCAATCTCAAATTTATGTTTAGGATCACAATCCTCTAAGGCCTTGGATTTTTCATTATCCTTGGTTTTTACAATCATGAGAACAAAAATCTTACTTGAGTTTACAAGTCTTTTCATTTGCCCTACAAAAACAAGAGTCAAATTGGCTTTAACATGATGGGCTCTTACTATGTATTCAATCCCATCTTTTATAAGCATGTATTTGTTATCCTCTCTATAAAATATTGCATTTTTATCATATAAGTAAGGACTACCCAAAATAATTCCAAAGATATCCAAAGGAACCACATCTAGTTCTACTTCATCAATAAATTTAGAAGTAATAGCAAACGTCAAGGTGCATGTTTTTATGACCTATAATTTTGCATCATCACACACCCATCCTAAAGGATATGGTTTTGGATGTAGTTTAATTTTTAGTCCTAACATTTTAACAACCTCTTTAGGAATAAGATTAGCTTGTGATCCACTATCAAAAAGAGTGTCTATTTTAGTATGTTTAGATATAACTTTTATGTGTAAAAGTTCATTCCTTTTATTTTTAGCATGTTTAGATTAAGTTTTACAAGAAGCAATAACATAAGGTTTAGTGTTAGATGATGAAAAAGTTAAACCTTGTAGACCCATGGTAGTCACCTTTGTTTCATCACTAGAATCTGATCTCAAGTCCTGTTAAACCATAGTATTAGCCTTCTTTTCCATTTCATTCCAAAACCTCTTTGGTTTGATTTCTGGATGGAGCTTCCAATGCTTAGCCTCATCATGATTCTTCTCACAATGATTACAAAAAGGTTTTCCTTCCTTTTTATTCATAGTATAAGTAGATTTACTCTTACCCTTTCCTTTATCTCTATATTTTATTTTAAATGGCTTATGAGACTTCTTTCCATAGCCTTCCTTGGTCATCTTAACACTGACTTCCATATGGGTATCTTGCACACAAACTTCATCAAGGTTAGAAGGACTGAACATGAGAATATTATGTCTCAAATAGCTATGCAAACCTCAAATATACTTCATCAATGTTTATGAACTGTAAAGAGGAATGCTTAACATTAATGCCTTCTTTCTAAACTCCTGAGTATAGTCTTGCAGACTCTAAATTTTATTTTGCCTTAAAGTTTTCCAATCCATAGTAGCTTATTGCATATAACCCAAAGGATAAAATTGTTTTCTCAACTCAGAAATAAAATCATTCCAAGAGGAAATCACCTTAACATGTTTTTTGAGATCTTCCTAAATATTACTCTCCCACTAGATGAGTGATGTGCCACTCATACAGAGGTATCTAGCTAAATTTTGGCTTCCTCACTGTCAATATTTTGAATCCTAAAATATATATCAATATCCTTGACCTAGTTATCTAATTTAGCTGCACTTAGCTCACCATTATTAATTGGCAAATAAAATTTAACATCTAATTTCAAGTGTGGGATAGTTTTATCATCTATAGAAGATGAGCCTTTTCTTGGAAGGTGAAAGAGGAATTTATTCTCTTTAAGATTTATCTTCCTTTGCTTTCTCTTTCCTACATTCCTCATACATTTCCTCAACCATGGTTTTCGAGATAAGGAAAGCATGCTAGAATTTTGCCTCAAACATATCAGCTCTCATACTTAACTGTTATCTTACATGTCTTATACCAATTTTAGGATCAAACCCTACAAGTTATCCTTCACCATGTCTTGATTTAGACCTCGTTAACATACATGACTATATTTCAATTGTCATACAATGTTGTATAACCTTGATCACTAGCTCTGAGACCAAACTGATCCAAAAATCCAAGTTATAAAACTTTACAATGTGCTTGGATTAAATAAATACTTGAATGATTAATTCCAATTTCTCTTAATTTAATCCAAATTGGTTTTAAAACTCAGCAATTAAATTCTATGAATTAGAAAATTTAGATAACAGAGAGTAAATAATAAAGACAAAAAATTGTTTATGGGTTTCACCAAATGGATACATCTTTGAGTCCACTCTTCTGATTATTTTGATTAAGTAAAACTCATATAATGATTACAAAAATTCTTCTGAGTGTGATCACAAAAACATCCATACCATAGAACCTGTATATTTCAATAAAAAAGACTTCCATAATGAACAAGGATGTCCACTACCTTTACAATCCAAATTTGTTCTCTATCTTTCAAAACCCTATTACTGTATGCTCTACTTAAACTAAATTAACGTTACTGCTTTTTATTTTTCAACACCTTTTAGTTTGGCTAGGTATGTTTGTTTATTTTCTCTACAATACTGGGTCTATTTTCAACATTTACACATTCTTATTGGGGTCACCATGCTTATCTAAGGTATGAATTCCACATACATCAGAAGCAAGGCAAGTTCCAAGCTTAGTTTGGGTTATCATTCCATATAGAGATGCCCACAAGATAGGCATGCTTACTCTCCTTTTGTGATGTCCATGTAACATCCCATGCATAGGTGTGGTAGATGCCAAGACATGATGATTAAGTCCAATTTACCCAATCCAATGTTTGGATATTGTGGTTATAAATAGACTTCACTATTTTGGATTACCTACATGTGGAGCTCCTATTACAATAGGATTATCATGAGGAGATATTAACAAACATGCAACTTGAGCTTGATAACGGATTATCAAGAATGGGATATTTGGGAATATGTGATAATAGATATATATTAAAATATATTGGTAGATAACAAATATATTAAAATATATTGGTGGCAATTAAAAACAATGATTTGCAAATATTATGGGTGGAGGTGTGGCATTATTAGCTAGATAGTCCCACATCTACAACCATTAAGACATGTAATTAATTCTAATATAAAGAGACTAAAATAAACTTTTAATCTACTTGTAATTTTAACATGTTTCATTTTTATATAAGGACACTTGTCTTTTTAGCATATTACCACATCATCTCTTTATTCAAATCCTAAATTATCTGATCAAAACTTTTTTGTGGGGATCACCTTGTGCCTTGTGTTCCCCATTTGTTGGTAATTTCCACCCGTTCTTTCTCAGCTCATGCAACATTTTATTTCTATTTTGAAGCTGAGAAGGATATAAACACATAAATGCATTAGTGAATATATGACATGAAAATATAAGAAATTAAATGTGATAATGACACTAGTGATAAGTGAATGTGAAAAGAAAGTAATAAAAAGGCATCAAAGTTCACTTATAATCCTAATTCAACCAAAAATATTTTAGACAAGAAAATAAGATAAATTTTATTGTATGCATGTCTTCCTATGTGCAATTTTTTTTTTTTTTTTTATGTATAATGTAGGAGCATCCAAATTCACTTATAATCCTACATCAGCCAAAAATATTTTAGATAATAAAATAAGCTAAATTTTATTCTATGCAAGTATTATTGCATGCTAGTTATTCGGCCACACACAAATCCCTTATATTGTTGTTATGTATAGCCTTTGTATGTGACTATTTTTCTCTAACATAACCATATTGGTGAATGTAGCTTTTTTTCACTTCTAAAACATTACACAAGTCTTTGTTTAGATATGTGTAAAGTAAAAGGCTTGAAGTCTTACAAAGCTTGTGATATCAAATGCAAAATATTGTTGCGTAATAGTAAAAAAAAAACTAGATCATCACTCAATGAATATTTTGTGTATCCTTTGGTTATGAAGTTTTGTGACTTGACTTGAAAGGTTTTGACCTCAATGAAAATTATCGTGTGCATAGTTTGTTTTGGGTGCGCATGTTCTTGTTATGTGCTATGGTACCTTGGGATTGTATTATGCATTAAAGTTTGTGGTGTATGGTGATGTGTTATAAATATTTAATGATTATAGTGGGGTTTTTAGAGAATTAATGTAAGTAGGTGGGTCTTGTGTGTATATAAACATGCCATTAAACTTGATTCAACTAGTCAATGAGCTTAAAGATCATAAACAGTATTTTTAGAGATAATTATAATTGCAAAGACCACAAGTTAGCATTTAGAAATTTTAGGATCTAATGTTGTAACACATCTATTTCAAGATTGTCATGTCATTCTCATTGTGTGTACATTTGTATTTTTTGTTGTTAAAATTGAATAAAGAAGTGATTTTTTTTGTTATTGCATTTGGTTTCATTATTTCCCTTTGTAATTTTGAAGATTGTGTGGTGTAAGGTATTTCCTCATTGAGACCCCTAACCATGACTACATTAGTTGGTATCAGATCAAGGTTTTCCTCTTTGCAAGTGAGCACATATTTTTTTTTACATATTTGTGAGTGTGGGTACATAGTATATAACACATCTCCTAATGGGATTGTTGAGTAGAAGGTGTAGTGATTGTTCTTTTATTTCAAGGAAATGGCACACCAAACAAGGTTTGTTGTAATAACATCAAGAGCATATAGAGTGCCAAGACTACCAAACTTGGCATAATTGATGAGTAATATGTGAGCTCACTTAGAGGTAATGGATACCTTATAATGCTAAGGTGTTGTAGTGGATGATGTATTGTGACACTAAAACAATAAAAGAAGCACCTAATAACCAAGTCATAGGAGAAGAAGATGTTGATGAACCTCAAGATAGATTCCTACACATATTTACAAGGATGAGAAGTAAGACAAATTTGGAAGCTCATAGCTAATAATGGAGTTTAAGTCATGAAGAGCATAGTGATTAAATCATTGAGTTAGAAAAGAAATACTTTGAGTATGAAAATATGGAAGATCCCAAGAAGGTCAAATTTACATGCACCAAGATGAAGGGTCACACATCCTTCTGGTGGGAATATGTGTAGACAAAAATATTCTATAGAGGCAAATATAAGATCAAGACTTTGGATAAACTAGTTGTGAATTTGAAGGATAAATTCATACATTTGAATTTTAGATAACTTTGTTCAAGAAGTTTCAAAATTTACAAAAGAGGGAGATGAGTGTGAAAGATTACACTGAAGTTATTTATATACTGACCATTAGAGTGGGTCATGTTAAAGATGACACCAATAATATTTCAAGGTACATCAAAGGATTATGCATTTCCATTCATGTGATTTTCGTATGATTTGGTTGTGATCTATTGAAGAATCCTATCAATTTGCATTGAAGGGGAAGGATAAATTATCCCATAAATTACCAAGCACAATGAAAGGAAAATATAGATTTTGCTTGTGTAAGGATAAGTAAGCATCAATATAAGTTAGTTTTCAAAATAATAAGAAGTCGTCACTTCTCAACATAATGACACAAGTGCACCAAGAGGTGGAGGAAACTTTACCAAAGGTATGGGATTATATGGACTAGGTAGAGGAAAGGATTCATGGGTAAATGTTTTAGATGTGAGGAAATTAGACATAGAGCATTTGAGTGTACACGTGCATAATGAAAGTAATATAAGAAACTATGTGAATTCACATATCACATAGGTAGATGAAGAGAGTGTTTTATCTATCTATAGTATAGAAACCAAAAATTGTAGAAGCACTCATGATGAAGACAGTGTTGTTTAAACCAACAAAATAAGAAATATTTCCATATAGATGAATAATCTATTTAGAATCATTTTAAAATATAGACTTCAGTGGTGTAAGTTGATTTTTGATAGTGGTAGGACAAATAATATTATTTCATGAGATATTATCTAAAAACCTGGTCTAAAGAGGATTGCACATCCAAATCCCTATAGAGTATCTTTATTACTAAAGGGACATTAGATTTTGGTGAATGAGAAATGTTTGGTAAGTTTTCAAACTAATACTTATGAGGATGAATTTATGTGGAACATAATACCCATGAATGTTTTTCATGTGTTACTTGGAAGGTATTTTGATAGGAGGGTGCAACATGATGGACACACAAACACCTATTAATTAATGAAAGATTGAGGAAAGAACACTTTAAATCCTTTGAATGATAAGAGTGAGGAAGTGTACAAAGGTCTAAAGATATTGATGATTTCATTATTTTAAGTAGCATGCATGTTATGCATTGATATTGAAGCCCACACAAGTGTTAGACACAAGCTTAGTAGAAGAACACTTCCACACAAAGTGGAGTTATTGAGTGAGTTTGCATAGATTATTTTGAACTATATATTAACTATATTTCAACCCTTGAGGAATATAAGTCATCACGTGTATCTAGTTCTAATATTGAGTTTTCCAAACAAAGTGGCATATAGGTTGATACCATAAGAGAATGCAGAGGTAAAAAGACAAGTTCATCATCTATTAGATAAAGGGTTGATAAGAGAAATTTTGAGCCAATGCATAATTATAATAATGTTAGTGCCTAAAAAAATGGATAATGGAGGATGTACATTGATTTTAGATCTATCAATAAGATTACCATTAAGTACATATTTTCATTGTTGCATATGGATGATTTGAGAGATTGCTTAAGTGGAACTCAATACTTCAAAAAGATTGACTTGAAGAGTGGATATCACCAAATACATATAAGATAAGGTGATGAGTGGAAGACTAAATTTAAATCATATGAAGGATTATAGGAGTTGGTAGTCATACAATTTTCACAGAGTAACACATTGATTATGTTTATGACACTCATTATTGAAGTGCAAAAACATTTTTTTGGTAATTTTATCATAGTATATTTGGATGACATATTGATTTTTAGAATAATAGAAAGCAAACATTTAGTGAATTTCACACAAGATTTGTAATGGTTTCAAAATAAAATTGTAAAATTGAAGAAATGTAGATTCATGAAGGAGGAGTTGGTATACTTGGGTATTATAATTTCCCATGAAGGTTTAAATATGAATCTAATAAAGGTGCCCACTATACTTGATTCACCATCACTTAGGAGTACATTTGAAGCATGAATTTCTCATGGCCTCACAAAATTTTACATTTATTATCAATGGGATGTGTGGAGCGATCATAGATGTGATGTGCGAAAAATGGAAATAGTTTGTTTGGAGAATAAAAGTGGAATGTAGTTTCCATTAATTGAAGATGAAGGTAACTGAACAACCAAGGTTGGTGTTACCAAATTTTAGTAAAGTATTTAAAGTATATTATGATGTGAGTGGAAATAAAATATGTGTTTATGAGTCAATAAGGTATGCCTATAGGTTACCCAAGTGAAAATTGAATTACATGAAGAAGAAATATTCAATTTACAATCAATAGTTTTATGCCTTAATGCAAGTGCTCAAGAAGTAGAGGAATTATTTGTGGCCTAAGGAATTCAAAATCATACAGAGACCATAGATAACTACAATTTATTTTTAAAAATAGGGAAGTTTGAACCAAATACATACAAATTTGGTTAAGTTTCTACAGAGTTACTCATTTTTATTGAAACATAGGAATGATAAGTCAACTAGAGTCAGAGATGCACTAAGGAGAAGATTTATTTTGTTAAAATAGATGCAAGTGGAAGCCATAGGATTTTATCATATGAAATAAATGTATGAAGAAGATGAAAATTTTAGAGACACATGGACACCATACACAAAACTATTGAGTGGCAATAGAACATTGTGGTTGGATTATTTCATGCAAGAAGGATTATTATTTGAACTAGTGTAATTATGTACACATAGATGTTAAATATGTGAAATTTTGATTAAGAAGAAGCATAACAGAGGTTGAACAGGTCATTTTGGTTAATAAAAAACATACGCACATTTGGTTGAGAATTGATTTTGGCCATGAATGAGTATAGATGTGCACAAGTAGGTGTAAGAATGTAGAATTTTCTAGTTCGAAAAAGGGAGAAGTCAAAATGCAGGGTTGTATCAACCATTGACTATTTTATACAAACCACAGAAAGATAGCATGAATTTTATATTAGGATTACCTAGAACATAGAGAGGACATTATTCCATATTTGTGATTATGGATATATATTTTAAGATGGCACATTTTGTTACTTGCAAGAAGACTAGTGATGTGACACACATTGCTAACTTGTTTTTCAAGGAAGTTATAAGGTTGCATGGATTACTGCATAACATAGAAATAGATAAGGGCATGAAATTTTTTAGACATTTTTGGAAGATGCTGTGAAATAATTTGAATATCAAGTTATAATTAGTTTAGCATGTCATCCTCAAATAGGTAGACAAACAGAGGAAATCAACATAAGTTTTGGCAACCTATTCTGATATTTGCTTGAAGGGAATCCTAGAACATGGGATTCAATTTTAGTGTAAGATGATTGTGTTTATAATAATTCATTTAATACAATTACTAAGAGGACACATTTTTTATTATTAATGGGTCAATTCCAAGAATATTTATAAAATTGCGTGACATTAGAGATGAATGAAAGAAGAGTGTTTAATTAATTTTTTTTAATATATACTTGACTTACATCGGTAAGTACATAAATAGTTAGAAAGAATCACTAACTCGTAAAATACATGTGCAGACATGAAGATAAGAGAATTGGAATATCAGGTGGGAGACTTAGTCTTATCACCCCTCTAGAAAGTGAGATTTTTAAAAGGAACTTATGACATGTTAAAGTGGAATAAATTTGGACCATGCACGTTGAACTTTTTTGAAATAAATGCACGTTAAATTGAGTTACCTAAAGGGATCAATATATCACATATCTTTATTAAGGAAAATTTGTATCCATGTTAGGAAAGACATATTAGTGAAAGCACAAACACAAATTATAAAGAAGATGATTGGAGAGCACATAAGCCTAAGAAAGTGTGCAATGAAGTGGAAAGGGTGATTTATTCAAGAGTTAACAAGTGAACAAATGAAAAAGAGTATAAATAATATTTGGTAAATTATAAGGGCTAATAAATAGGATATACAACAAGGATAAGTGCAACAAAAGTTGTAAAAAAAGGAATACCACTAGTAGACTCTTATAAAACACATGAGTGGGATCTTATGTTTCTTTTATTACTCAAGGTGTATGATGTAGGAGTGTATAGGTTCATTTGTAATCCTAAAACAACTAAATTTTTTTTAGACTAGAAAATAAGCTAAGTTTTGTTGTGTGAAAATCTTGTTACATGCAAGTTATTTACATTGTTTTATGTTGCATGTACAAATCCATTATATTGTTGGTGGGCAATGATCTTATGCACCCCTATTATTCTTTCACACAACCATGTTAGTTAACAAATCTTGTTATCACTTGTGAATCATTTTGCAAGTCTTTGATCAATTATACATAAATTAGAAGGTTTGAAGCCTTATGAAGCTTGCGATCTCTAGTGTAGAAAGTTAGTGCATAGTAGTACAAATTTTTAGATCATCACACAAGGAATCTTCCACAAATCATTTAGTTGTGAAGTGTCATGACTTGACTTGTGAGGTTGAGACCTCCACGTGACTTATCTTGCATGCAATTTTTTTCTTATCACACATGTTCATACTATGTGTTAGGGTACCTAGGTATTTTATTGTGCATTTAATATATGTGATCTATGGTGATATGATACAAATATTTAATGATTTTAGTGGGTTATCAATAACATAAATGTAAATAGGTGGGTCTTGTGCCTATATAAACATACCCCCTACACTTAAGTCCACAAGTCAATGAGTTTAGGATAATATGTAGTAATATGATAGCGAGTTATGCATGTAAAGAATGTGAGTTAGCAGGCATAAATCTAAATATTTGACATTGCAATGCATCTGATTCTAGATTTCCATGTTGTTGTCGTTATGTGTGTAAGTTATATTTCTAATTGTTGAAATTGAATAAAGAATTGTGTTTGTTGTTGTTATATTTGGTTACATTATTCTACTTTATAATTATTAAGGTTGTGTGGTTTAAGACATCTCCTCAATAACACCCCTAACTGTAACTACATCTGAAAGAGTCAAACATTTATTGAAGAGAAATATTTTAACATTTAGAGAATAATTTGAATCCAAAGTTGAAGCCTTTATTGCATTGTGCCACTTATACATGCTAGTGCAAAAATTCACAAATATTTATGGTTTGCATCAAAGAATTATTTTTTTAAATGCATCGATTCTTGTTTTCCAAAAAAAAATCCATAAGAGGGTCTTGATATTAATGGAGGGATAACAATCCCCTGATTACATCTTCCATATTTTCTTGCTATGTAACAAGTGTTTAGGGTTGTTGAAAAGGAGATCAATTTCCTTAAAGTTTGTGCAAAATTTAGGAAAAGTGAGCAAGGTTTTCAAATCCTTGAAATAGATGAACAGTGTTGTGTAATCAGGTTTACAAAATTATAAGGTGCCCAAAATTTTTCATGGATAGTTCTAGTAGCCTAGAACCATTCCAATAGTTCTGACACTCTAAAAATTATTTCTATTTGTCTTAAGCTTTATGGGTTTTGTTTGTCTCACTTTCTAAACTTGTTTTGTGGTGTTTCTTTCTGCCAACTATCCCCAAATTCATGATAATTCATATATTTTTATAAATCCCTATATTTTCACTTATTCCTTATTATAGAATTTTTATTATTTTATTTAAGAAAATATAATTAAATCTAGGTGCACATTGTATGACTAGATGAATTGTGTTTTGATAGAAAACTACTTCTTTTAATTGAAAGCATGCATTATATTTCTAAAGAATAAAAACATATTACGCACATAATAAAAAAGGTGGGTGGCATGAGATCACACCCTAATCAAAAATCACATCAAAATCACATTAATACTAACCTTGAGATCTAAGAAGAGTTAAGGCTTCTGGCCCACAAGTAGCATCATTTAAAAAGTACATGACATATGTTAGTAAAAAGAATAAACACCATAAATAGAAAGCATGAAATAAAATGATATACCATTGATGAAAACAACCCCATTTAAGGAGGATTATGAGGCAAAAAACTATCCACATTATCTCCCCAATCACCACCATAGAGGTGTGCAGTATTAGGTACAAGCTCCCATCCATGTTATATTATATTTTCTTCAATTCTTCCTCAGTCTACTAGTGAGGAGGTGAAATAACCAAAGATAATTTGGGAATTTTTCCTTATCCATTCCAACTAGAAGACACAACTATAGAAGGTCAATAAGCATCATAGGGTCAGGACAACCCTCCATGTCCCCCTTAGGGAGAGAACCTCTAGCAAAGAGGAGGAGGAGAGGAAAATGCAGACTGAGTATGCAATCTATGTCATTCCCTACCTCAGTCCATTTGCACTTGGTCCCTTATTAGAGTATCCTACTGAGGAGATTATAGAGGTACTATATTAACATTACAAGGGGCATTATCTAAGTGGAAAATTAGTGTCTAAAGATTCTCCACCTCCAACACCCTTTTTGATGCTTGGGCATGGATCTAGAGCTTGAAATTTGATAATTTGGTAATTTATTTAGTAGTATAAAGTCCTTGTACATATGTTCCTAATTAAAAATTTAATTTTTTCTATTTTTCTAAAGTTGATAAGAATCTCAATGTGAAAAATATGCCAAATTTTCTATAATTTATAGGAAGCATAACATGATTTCTCAGCAAGACCATATGCCATGAAAATGGTTCTAGTCTGAAGTGATGGAAGGAGTGAATTCAATTCTAAAATTTTTGACCTCTCAGACAAAACCAAATAATGTACTTGAGAGATTTGGTTTGGCCATAGACATGGTAGAGGAAATCCCCATGTGAAACAATCTATCACCCTGTAGTAACCCTTCGTAAATAATGCACTGAGCTATTTTACCCTAATTTGGATTAATGACTTAGATTAATCTAATTAATAAATAACTTTTATATTTAACTCAAATCAATAGATATGGCATTCAAGCACATTTGAATGTAAATGACTAAGATTGATTCTTTTAATTTGACAAAGACGTGTTAAATATAACTACTAAAGAGATAATGATACTTAGATTTTTTCATTGGTTGCTTGATTATGACTATATTTTGGAAGTGAAAAACATTAATAAACACACCTTTGGTTCACTTGGTTTCATAACTAATTTGCTACATACATTGGGTCACTTTCAAAAGATTGAATTAGTATTTTTAGTCGATGCTAACATGTTAGTCAGTATTAGCCTACACAAAAGTGTAATATAATGACTATATAATTACCTATGACTATCTTTTCTTTCTCTCTATCTATGATCACAAACTTTGATGACATGTGTAAATCTAGAAATCAACCTCCTTTGCTCTAAAACCCTAGATGTGCTTGTGAGGATTAAAAACTTGCAAAAAAATGGGGGAAGTGTAATGGGTTAAAATAAATTCAATCACCCTTGCTTGATGATTAGCCACTACCTATATATCTAATACTCCAAAGAGAGAAATCAAGCCACATGTAGTTATCCCACCTAATGTGATTGTGAAACTATGTTCCTTCACTATGTGTATGCAATTAACGATTGGCCTTAGTACTAGATAATGCTTGATTTAAATTTACTTTTGAGTGATTTAGACTTGGATTGTGACTTCTCATAGTGATAAATATGAAAATTGGGTAAAATAGGGCATATTTACTTGGTATGTAATAGTGTATAGATGTATAGCACATAAGTGCCTAGTCCCTTTTGTTTAAGACCTTGATTTGTCTATATATGGATCCAATTGAATAATCCTCATGAAATAGATTATCGTCTAACCTTAAAGATGAGTTTGATTTTATAAAATAATTGTTGTTAGGAGTGAATCACTTTTGACCAATTTGGGTTGTTATTAACTATTGATAATGATTGTAATTGGCAAAACTGACATGCATATAGGTGGACTGAATTGAGGGTCTAAAGATGCCTGTGTAGGATATATAGTAGGTTTAAAATGGATAGTGATGCTCTTATAGGTATATAAAAATATAATGGAAGGGTTGACTCATAATATAACATGTAAGTGTGAAAGGATGGATAATGAGGACCTTATATGGGTGCTCAAGTCATGCATGATAAATGTGTGTCAAGCTTGTTATTATTAAGTATTGAAGACCATATTTTAGTATCTATAGAAGTAAATAGGGATTCTTTAGACTCAACTATAGAAATTAAAATTGTTTGGAATCTTATACTCTATGAAAATTCAAAGTTATTCATATTGCATGGTTTGTTGAGCATCTCCCAATGAACAATGTTGGGGGATAACCACCAATAACCAAGTTGGGTTTTATACCGAAGTAAAGCAATAAAAACACTTCAGTTCCAATCTGTCACCATTTAAACGGGTATCTAATTCCAATTTTTTACAAGTTATAATCAGGCATCATTATTTGAACCTCAAAAATGGAGTCAAAATCATGATTATTGAGATTAAACTTGGCTTTTAAAGTGTACCAAGTGGCCCAATACCTTTTCTTCTTGTCAATAACGTCACCAATGCTACAGATGCCTTTAGGAAAAATGTCAAAGATCTTTAAACCTATAATATTTTGCTAAAGGCTTATCATTGATAGTCATGACCAAAGAACACCATAAAGAGTGTGAGTTGATAGATAAGCTAGACCCAAAGTTGAACCCTTTTATTTTACACTAATTTGGATTTGTACAACTCTAGTTAAGATGAAAACTATGTGTATAATTTAAATTATAAGATATGATAATTAAGCATGAATTTCAATATAAAGTAATGAAATCAATTTGATAAGTGGCACATGCTAAATATATAAAATAATAAAGAGATAAATACACTTAGTTTTTCTAGTTCATTAATTGATTGTGACTAATTTTTCATAGTGGAAAGGGGTTGGAAATAGGTCTTTGAGTCGCTTGGATCTAGAACCTATGCGCATAAGGTCACTAACATTAGGCTAGGGTGAATATGTTGACAAAATTGGTTGTAGGGTAATGTTACTATCTTGGGTTATTTTGAGGATTTATGATTATAAAATCCACTGTGTTTGCTTGCAATAGATATGTATGTGTGATCCTAACACCTAATTGTGTATGCAACTCCAAAAATTAGTTTCCTTCTCCTTGAAACCCTAGGTTTACTTATGAAAGGTAGAAATATATTAAATCATGGGAAATTTAAAGAGTTGAGTTGACCCCAATCACCCTCATTAATGACTGAATGCTACCTACATATCCAATACTCCAAAGATGTAAGTTAAGCCACACGTAATTCTTCACCTTAGTGTGAATGCACAAATGTATTCCTTTGTCATATGAATGCACTTAGTGGTCTATATTTTGACACTTGAAAATGTTCACTCTTGACTTAGCTTAGTGCACTTTAGACTTGGTTGATGGCTACTCTTAGTGAATAATTTGAAAAATTGGAAGAATTTGGAAGTTTTATCGATGTGTAATAGTGTATAAATGTGTACTAGATGAGTGTTAGATGAGTGTTAAATTATATAATAAGCTTGACCTTGATTTGTATTTACATGAGTCTATTTGGGTAAATTTATCATTCCATCAACATGTTAGGAGAATGGGATAACCCATAATAATTGATTGGATTTTAAAAATAATCATTAGTAGGTGAGGGATAGTAATGTCAACCTCATGACAATTCTATCAGCAAAACTATCTGAGCCTGGCATTTATGTCTAGGAGACAGGAATGAAAATATAATGAGCTAGAGACCTCTAAGTAAGATATTTACCTAGTTTAACTTAAACTAATACGTTATTTTAGGTTACATAAATAAAAATGGGAAGATCAAAATCATAATGAAGCATGGGGATGTGAGAGAAGATGAATAAGAGTCAATCAGAGTCGTGCAAGTCATGTAGGATAAATATAGGTCAAGGTTGACATTACCAAGTGTCTAATATGAGATTTTAGTGTCTACAAATTCCCCCCTTTTATTCTAGTATTGAAATGCAATATAAATATTAAATTAAAAGGATAGAGTATACCTAAGTGTGTATAACACACTTTATCTTTGGAAGATGGCTCCAAGTGTTCAACTTGCCTAAAGAAAAACCTATAGTGAAAATGTAGAATTCAATGTCCATATGTGAAATCTAAATATTAAACTATGATTAAAATTCAAAACTTAAGATCAAGGAAGGAGTGCACTCGTATGTCGGTGAAACCATGTTGCCCTGTAACTCATTAGAGATGATGCTTTATAGTTGAAATATTAGAGAATGATTCTTCTTATTGAACCATTAGAGAATAAGGGATAATCAAACCAAAAAGCTAAGTAACTTTGAAAACCCTTGGGTTGGGAATATGAATGCCCCAACCCTAATGAATGTATGGAGTAGTGTCATTGAGCATCATTGAATCTCAAGCACACTAGCTTAATATGGTATGGTGGGAACCACATAATGGGTTCACTATGAGTAATACCAAGGTCGTTGAGTGTCCCTAAACCTCAATGCACATTACATCAAAAACATGAATCAACCCTAGCATATGGACTTGCATATTTAAGGTTGCTCACTTCCTAGTGCCATTGAATTGTGTTTTCTAATAAACAATTGCAATAATACTCACTGCAAATGTGTATATGTGCATGAACAAGTATCACGCCTAATTAAATTTCTACCAAATATAAACTATCATAATTTATATGTGCATGAACCAATATCATGTTCATGAAATAACACCAACCAATATATGTAATAGTATCTAGGTGCATGAACTAGTATCATGCCCACTAAACTAGTGTCAATTTATATAGAATGTTATGCATGTATATGTTAAATCTAAGACCCTCTATCTCAAATGTATTTTAATGTAAAAACCTATAATTTTTTTCTTATAAATTGTGTGCACTTGCATGACATATGCACTCAAGTATATCTAAATCTGTATTATGTAACTTTTATCTTTGTAAAGTTAGTGCATATGCATGGCATATGCCCCCAAAATCTATATCAATCTGTAAATATTTATCACATATCAAAACTAATCTGATATCTAAACCACTTCAAAATCTTTGAATCTTATACCCTATCTTAAAATATTAATTTCATATTTATAAAGGTTTGTATATTTTTGACAAACCCACTAATATGCCTCCTTTTAAAGGTAAAGGACACATTATATAAGTCGCTCATCTCAAAATAAGACTTAACTATATCATGTCATGTATAAATATGTAATTGTGTAAAGTCATGTCAACATGTGGAGAATTTGTCATCGCAATAGTCTATGTAACATCCCCACTAAGATCTACCTAGAAATATGAGATTTTTTTTTAAACACATACCAAAATAGATTACATCATAGTAATCTAATAGAGATCATATGAAGTACTCAAGTGTGATAATATCAAACAAATCATATTACATCACATATCATGTAACTTTAAATCATAAGAGCACATCATAATTCAAATAT
The DNA here is from genome assembly GCA_037957365.1 of Torreya grandis. Lineage (NCBI taxonomy): Eukaryota > Viridiplantae > Streptophyta > Pinopsida > Cupressales > Taxaceae > Torreya > Torreya grandis. The sequence goes on from JARHVA010003981.1 coordinate 389,174, forward strand.
AGAAAGTAATTATATTAGCTCAGCCACGACTGATACAAATCTACAATCATCATTGTCAATGTATAATAATAAATAATTACAACTCTTCATGCTAATTTTTAATAATAAGTACAATACAATATACATATAAGATACATGGCTCCCCTGAACCATAGTTCCTTGAACTCAAGTATCTATGGCAATCTCAAGTGTCATCTCGATAAGTAGTAATATTATGGGGAAGGAGAACATCATCTGAGCACTTTTCCACACCAACCATGGACCAATGATCCCCTGCACTAATCCCATCAGGAAATGGTCCTCCCTTCATGAATGAGTAGATAGTGACAGTGAAAGAATCCAAAAAGACAAGCAAGTACCCATGTGTTGTATGATTTCTAAACTAAACATGCAATGTATCATAGAAAACTTGATCTAATACAAGATATCACACATATATATAAATCATACTCATGAAATGATAATGTCTCACTAAACATACTTTGGCCAAAGCTTTATGAATAGTAATACAAAAGTGATCTATAGATCAATTAAATTCATACACACTACTTGATCAGACTGTCTTCATTTAACATTGTGACACTAGTAATCCAATGAAGTCCATCTCAATCCTTACTTACAATTAATCATGCAGATTGGTCAAATAAAATTCAACCACAAGATTCACATAATTTTACATCCTACTAACAAACACATCATGTAACATGTTAGACATAGGAGTAATCAAAGTATACATTTATTCCTTCAAATGTATGAATGAATCTTACATTATTTTTTATCCCATGCTATAAATAATGACTATAGTTAATACCATCTAGATAAAATACACAAGTAATTGCATATTCAAATGGCACAATTCATTTCCAACCAAACCACACCCTATGATAACCCATTATAAACACCAAAAATTTGCACACTACGATCATGAGTGTTAAAATACCCCTAGACCACCTTAGAACCCCCTTAGGACTAGTTTAGCCTTCTGACCTCTAGCCAAATCTAACCCAAGTCAATTTGATTAAACTGGGTTAAACTAACCTTTTACCTATTTCTAACCTTCACCCTCGATCATCGATGGTCACCCTGACCATCGATGATCAGGATTCACCTCCTCAACTGCCAATATGTAAACCCATCCACTTTGATTTTCTAAATTTAAATCTAGTTGTAACCATTTTATGTGTGACTTAAAATTAGGAAGCCCAGTTCACATCTTATTGTAACTCTCTTGCCTTGCCTATAAGAAGAGAGGAGCAGGGAGGTGAAAAGGGATCTATAATTATTAACAAGAGATTGTGCAACTAGAATTCTCTTTTTGTAGGTCAATCATCATCCACACTCTAGTGACCTAGCTACTATGTCAAAGAGACAACTTGCCACCATAGCTCTGATAAAACACCAAGTATCGTTAATCTATCGAAATCATTCTAGACTCCACTAACGAGTCAATCACCTCAATCAATCACCTAATCCGCTTTATGCAACATAAGTATCTATTTTTTGATATTCATTTACTTTATTTGCCTTTCGTACTCAGCCTAACACCAACCCATCTCCCAGAATCCCACCTTTTGATCCCATCAATCAGCCATTTATCAACCCAGATCTACATATAGGAACTATCGATGGTTGTCTCAATCATTGATGGTCTATCCAACTATCGATGGTCACCTTGACCATAAACAATCACTTTAACCATCGACAGTCAGCCCAACCATTGATGATCACTATGGCAATAAATTCTAGCAAGTTATTTTCTCCTACCTACCCCTAATTAAATTTGATTTTCTATGTCCCTGCCTATTCATAGACCCCTGCCTAATTTCTTGAAGCAGACCCTAATCACCTAGCACTAATATTAATTAGCTTATCACTATTTTAATTATTTCTAGTATATTATATTAACAAGTATCTCTTGTGTTCAATTTTAGTACCTTTTGATTATTAATGCAAGTACTTTCTATTCTATTTACAAACTTAATTATTTAAATATGTGGATTGATAACCCCGAAGGAAGCTCTTGCTTCTGAGATCTAGCTATCACTAGACAATCCATCCAACTATCTACCTAACAAACAAATTTGCTTTAGTGATTTCTTATCTAAAAGTTATCCTTCCAAACCAAAGAGGAGATCTTCACAATCTTCTGATTCAATGCATACACAATCAAATAGTTTTTTCAACCATACCCATACTTATTTTTTTCTTTTCCCTTTTTGAATAATAAGCTAAAATTCATTAAAACATTTTGTCATGCCCGATGGGACCCTTGTGTCCTTACTTGGATCCTTATTTGCTTACATTTTCTCTCTATTCCATGCTCATTAACAAATCAAAAGTTTCCTTTGGGCTTAAAATTAAGTGCATACATCGACTACTTGAAAGTTTAGTTCACATAACTTAACCTAAAATCAAAATAATCTATCATAGCTTCACTCCTTCTTGCACACACTAAACCAAACCACTTTCATCAATTAAACATAAAACAAACTTGAGACAAGGCCCGACTAGAGTTTCATCACCTAGTGGTAACCTTACCCTTTTCTGACAATCCCATTTGGAGGTCATTACCAAGAGGAAAACAAACTCAACTCTCTAAATAAGTATAAACTCTGGATATCAATATATATTGGCTAAGCACTCGACACCCTTATCATTGTGGTGTGTGAAGTGAGGGGGTAGGACCCAATACCAAGCCACATATTGATTCTAATACATATTACTTTTGAGTGCCTAAAGACAACCTAAAACCAACCTTAGACTTCCTCTCTATTACCCACTCTACAAGCAAATTTTAGTAACCCAACTTCTTAAGATTAAATAAAACTCTAGGGCTTAACATCTCTTTTAGATTGTGATTTTATTTATTTGATCATTTCTTGTCTTCTCTTTGTTTGAGTAGTGAAGTTTTTTATGCTTTCTCTCTCCCCTATCTTGTATGGTTCTCACTCACTAGTAGTGAAAGAACCTTACGAATCAAAACCCATCACCAAGCCAACGTACCTCTTCTACCTATTCATCCATGGACTACATTCTTAAACCCATAGATTCTCCTCATCCCTTAGGAAGTCCTGCCTTCCCTCGAAAGGTTCCTCAAGGAGATGTGAACTTTGTCACTTTCCTAGATAATAATCCCATAGCCTTGCAACATTATCTTACAACTATGTCTTACCATATCCTAGCTTTGGCCCAACCCATAGATCTGCCCTATGGCATGCCTCCCTACCTCATTTGGAATACCTCTATTTCCATAGTTATAACCCAACCACTGGCTATTCAAGCCTGTTCATCCACCAAAAATCCCTTTGAGACTACCATGGAAAACCAACCAACCTAAACTATGAACACTTTTATACCTTTCACTCCTACCAACAACTCTACCTTAGGAGCAAGTTAACCTCTAACTACCTACACTCCCTCCACAATAGGATTGCCTACCTCTAGCATTACCAACCTTCCTTAAACTACCCCAAATCCATCAAACACTACTCTTCTTCAAATCTTGGTGGTGTCCATACCCTCTACCTTGTCATCGATTAGCATAAGGGTCACCACCCTTCTATCGATCACCGACCCAACTACCACTCATATCCAACAAGTGCCCATTACACCAAACTTTGGATACATCCCCAACCTACAAGGGCATGTACCCCTACCCACTACCCAACCACCAGCATCTACCTACCCTTATGTATCTTTCATCCAACCATTAGCATACATATACCAATATGTGGTAGCCTCCCAACCTTATACCCACTATCGATATGTCACCCAACCATCGTAGTAGTATGCATCTTATAGCCTTTTGAGTGCACAACCCCAAGTTGACCTAATGAAGATGATTATGGATAAGACAACCACCTTAGAGTCATCAATTTCAAATGCTCACAACATCTTTTCATATGACCAGATCTGTAATGAGCCCATCCATCCATCTGTACCTATTAGGCCATATCCTCCCCAATGGGAACTTCCCAAGTTCTCTAAATTCCAAAGTAAGGAGGATCTTCAACAACACCTTAGGGTATTTATGCATGCTTTTTATTTGATTACCTATGATGATGCCCTCCTTCTTTGCACCTTCCCCATGTCCCTAGCCAATTTGGCATTGGATTGGTATAGTGTCATACCCAAACACTCCCTTGTCTCCTTCACCTAACTAGCTCAAACCATCTTGAATCATTTTTTGATCAATATCTCCAAGAAAGTTTCTATCACTAACCTCTAATCTATCTAGTAGTTTGAGGATGAATCCATTGTTGATTTTGTAGCTTGTTGGAGGAGCTTAATTAACCAACTCTCCTTTTTCTTGCCTCAACCTAAATTCATAGAGCTCTTTGCTTAGGCATGTGCCAATCATATCTCCTCTACACTACATGACCAAAGCTTTCAAACCTTTGATGAAGCTTTTATCATGGTTTTTAAGTTATAGAATAGAGCCATTGATGAAGGAAAGCTAAAATTGAAGAACAAGAACTCTACCTACAAAACCAATGAGGCCTCTTCTTCCAAACTGAATAACTAGTCTAATACCAATACCAGGGGCAAGGGAACCATGAATGTAGTTGTCCTTAAATATGATCCTCCACCATCCATCAGCCAACCAAATTCCTCTAGTTAGTCAAAGAAAAACATGAAGAACCAAAACCATAGCAACCAAAAGCAATTCACTCCTCTTGGAGAATCTTATACTTTAATCTTGGAGAAGTTATTGAAAGCTAATATCATTCAACTTCCTCCTATCAAACCACCCCATCAATTCAACTCTTATCATCCTACACCTAGTTGGTATAATAAGAATGATTTATGTGCCTTCCACCGAGTAATAGGGCATGGTGTTAGTAGGTGCAATACCTTTAAGAGCCTTGTCCAATCCCTCATAAACAAGGGGAGCTCGCATTGGACAAACCCAATGCACTGTCAAACCAAGCCCTTGACATCTTTAGGAAATCTTTTCCCAACCATAGACTTGCTAAGAATGAGAGAAACATGGTTTCAATGTTCTCATGATGCCCATACTGTTAACATGGTCCTTAACACACTCATTACTAAAGAACTTGCTAACCAACCTATATGTCCCTCACCCTCTCTACTTATTAAGGTAGCAGAGTTACCTTCTCCTCTTTTGGAAACCACAATTGAGGAAACCCCACTTTCTCCTCCTCCATTTATTGAGGCATTGAATCCATCAACCCCTCTCTTGGCCAACATACCAGATCAAGCACCCATTTTACCTTTCTCATCAACTACTAAGCCACCTACTCCCCCTTCAGAAATCAATCTTGAGGAGAAAATCCCCATTTCTACTCCTCCCATAGAAGAGCTACCTATCTCAACCTTACATCTTTTGATTGAGAAAGAGGACAAGGTTACCATCCCTACGTCTCAACTTATGGGCTTATCTTTCAAGTCCACTATTCAGGGAATAAAACCATCCTATAAACCATTATCTTGGTTAGTGCAAAAATTGGAATTTATCTCCAACCTTGACATGGATTAATCCACCTTATGGCAATAATCAGGGCTACTTTATATCACCAAGAAAGAACCTCTAAACATACATTTAGCAGACCAACCTACCACTTTAGCTATCTGAACTCCTACCCTATCAACCACACCAATAATAACTTTTACCAATCCAACAATCCATCAACCATACAAGGCACCAAAACCACAAGAGGTAAAATCACCTTCTCAAACCAAACTGACCAAACTAATCAAGAACCTTGGCACCTTCCCTATATAGAGTCTTAAACACCCATATGTGAAGGTGGAGCTTACCTCACCAAAACTAACAACCAAACGCCAAACTAAAGCAACCAAGGAAGTAAAACCACCCAAGGGTTCAAGGGCATAAATTTTAATTTTTGCAACCCTGCCCTCCATTTTGGGACCTCATCCCTCTACCTTGAGTAGAAAGCCCATTATCTCTACCAAAATCTCACCACCTCTTTTGGTTATTCCTTCGCAGTTGCTTTCAGAGACACCTCTCTTCATTGCGCCAATAATACCTAAGCTACCTACCTTACAATCTTCCACCTCTATCTCATCATCCTCCTTGTCTAAACCAAAACCATCAACCAAACACACCATGTTACATAAGGCACCTATCACAAAACTTACCTCTAAACAACCTCCCACCTCAACAACCAAAGCCAAGACCATTAAACATTTACTACTTTTAGTTGAATCCTACTCGACTATTTTCCATTGGTTATTACAAACTTCTTTTTTAGACTTACCTCCAATTATACCCTTTAACCCTCTTGTTTCAAAACTTATTTGGTACAGTGACCACCAAGTGTGTTCTTATCATAATACACCCAGTTATAACATGGAGAACTACAAAGCTCTCCAAACCATTATCCATCAGCTTTACGATGAGGATAATCTATTGATAGATGAACCTCCTATGAGTCCTATGTCGATCCCACCAACAACCACACCTACTCAATGCTCACCTCACAATGCATATGAATCTACCTAATCTCCTACACCAACTCTTTCTCCTACCCATACTATCAATATGGTCACAAGATCATAAAAATTGGACAAGGAAAAGGCTAAGGTGTCCGTTTTATGGACGTATCCATCTTCAACCTCCCAACCAACTCAAACCCATCTATCCCCCTCTTCGACCAAACCCAAGGTGTCTATTCTAGGTGCCTCCCAATCTAATCCCTCAAAATCCATTAGGAGAGTTATCCTCAAGTAACTTCACTAGACCCCAGTGAAAATGAGCTTATATGAGTTGATCTCTACCTCTCCCCATCACCGTTGAGCACTAATAAAGGCTTTGCAATCCATAGAGGTCCAACCCAAAAATCCCCAACCTCTAGTAACCTTTGTTGGTGCACTTCAAATTTATAACCTTGTTACCTTCAAGGATTCATAAATACCTTCCATCCATCCTGAGGACCCAAATCCCCCTCTCTTTATTACTATCTACATCAACTAGACCCACATTAAATGAGTCATGATTGATGGGGGATCTAACATTAACATCATCTCCTCTCATGCCTATAACCAACTCAACCTACTAGATAATGTCATGTCCAAAACCTTGGCTATCCTTTGGTCATTTAATGATACCATGGCCACTAACTTAGGAATTATTGTCCTTCATATCTGTTTAGGACCCTGCATGTTCCCCAAGCTCTTATATGTAATGGAAGGTGAATTCTAATACAATGTTTTGTTGGGATGGCCCTAGATCTGCTCCATGGGTTGCATTCCCTCTACCCCTCACCATTGTATTAAATTTGATCATGAAGACTAGGTCATCACCATTCAAGCTAACCTGAGTCCTTTCTTGACATGCAACATGACCTATCACCCCAACGATGTCCTCATACTTTTATCTAGCACACCTTCAGCAACCAAAAACCAACCTTCAACCATGAAAGTGGATGTCATATCCCCTTCCACTGATGAGGTATCCACTAGTTCCTCTATCCCTGAGAACTAAATACCAATCATGGACCCTTTGGAATCAATGTTCCATCATCTTTCACTAGGGAAATATCACCTTTTATCCCTTGACACTTTCCCTACTCCTCACAAGTATGGGTAACTTACTAACCAAATGGGATATGACCCTAATGTCAAATTTATTTTTCCCTTTGGGCCTCCCTTCTTCAAACACATTTTATCTATGGGGACTCGACAAACCCCTTGGTGCTTCTACCACCTCTCTTCCACCTCGACCATTCACCATTAGTTTCTCTTTCCTAGGTAAATCGAGCTTCGTCAAGACATACCTCCATCAGTGTGCTTGGAAAGGCTTTGGTCTTGGGTGGTACGAGCATGGCCCACATGACTTGGTCTCCAATGACACTAAGAAGCCTCATGAGAAGCATGGCCTTGGTTTTATCCTACCCAATAAGAAGTAACCCATACCCCCTACCACCACCATTATTGAGGAAGATACACCTCCCTCATTAACCTTGCCTCCACTTGCATGTGAGGATGATGGGATCATCCCACCTAACTTTTTTTTTTCCATCAACATGATCAACCTTAGACCCCCAACTTATCAAAAGTATGGGGAAACTGTAACCATCCCTTTGACCCACCTTGGGATGATAAGATAAGACTCTCCTACAATTAATATTATGTAGTGTCAAGATAATGAGTCCATTCTCACCTACCTTGGTGCCCTAGATTCTTCCATCCACAAATTCCTTCTTCCCAAAACCTTGACCATGTTGAAAAAATCCACCATGACCATCAATTTGGGCTCTCTAAATAACCCCCACATTATCAAACTTGGTCAGTCATTGAATGTTGAGGAGCTTCAGGACTTCCCCTCTTTCTTTTGAGACCACAACATAGCTTCTACTTGGCCTTCTAGTGATATGCCTAGAATTGATCTAGCCATTGTTACCCATAACATAGTCACCCACTATGATGCCAAGCCTATCAAGTAAAAGCTCTTATGCATGCATCCCCATATAGCCATTCTCGTTAAAGAAGAGCTTCAGTGTCTTCTCTTTGTCAACCTCATTCAACCCATTGACTACCCCTAATGGGTCTCGAATGTCATCCCTATCACCAAAGTCATAGGGGGACTATGTATTTGTGTGGACTTTCATGACCTCAACCTCACTTGCCCCAAAGATGACTTTACTCTACTAAGCATCGATCAGCTAGTTGATCTTATAGCCAACCATGAGATGTTATCTCTCATGGATGGATTCTTGAGTTATAATCAGACCCTAATTTCCCCCAAAGATCAGCACAAGACCACATTTACCACCCCTTGGGGAGCCTTTTCCTATAAAGTCATGCCTTTTGGACTAAATAACACTAATACAACCTACCAATGTGCCATTACTTATATCTTCCAATGATCTTATCCATAAGATTATCAAGGACAAAATGGATGACCTTCTCGGTAAATCCACACTTTCAAAGGATCACTTAGTCATTCTTAAGATCATCTTTGAATGCCTCATCCATTAGCATTTTTACCTTAACCCCAAGAAGTACATTTTTAGGGTCCTGTTAGGAAAACTTCTTGGTTTTATTGTCTCCCTTCATGGAATCAAAGTCCCAATATCAAAGCCATCCTCGACATGCTCCCTCAAACCAATCTCAATCAACTCTGTAGTTTGTAGGGGGGGCTCTAATCCATTCATCACTTTATCTCATAGCTTTTCAACTGATGCCAACCCTTCCACCACCTTATAAAGAAGGATATCCCTTTTAAGTGGAATAGTGACTACCAAAAGGCCTTTAATTCATTCAAAAGGTACTTTTTGTCTCCTCTTGTCCTTACCCCTCTCAAGGATGACCAACCTTTCGACATTTATATATCTACCATCGACCATTCCCTAGTGGCAATGTTGGCTCATCAAAATGAACAACATAAATAACAAGTCATATACTACATTAGTTGCATGCTTGTAGAATACAAGACTCAGTATACCTATACTAAGAAACTTTGCTTGGATTTAGTTTTCATGGCCACCAAACTTCACCACTACCTTCTTAACCATAAGACCTATGTCATAACCAACACCAACCCACTCAAGTACATGCACTCCAAGCCATACCAAAACCAATGTATGGCCAAGTGGCCCGTGCTCTTAACAGAGTTTGACCTTGAGTTACATTAGCAAAAGTCAATTAAGGGGTAAGTCATTATTGACCAATTAGCCAAAGCACCCTTAACAAACAACCTACCTCCTCCTCTTGAGTTCCCCAATGAGTCTATCACGATCCTTTCTCAGACAAATTTTACCTATCAAGTCACCATGTTCTTTGATGGATCAAAATGTCAATGTGGTGGGGGAGTTGGTATCATCTTTATCCCCTTTGACAGTGAGCCTCTTCCTTTGTCCTTCAAGCTTGATTTTGAATATACCAATAATATGGTTGAGTACGATTCCCTAGTCATAGGCATTCAAATTGCCTTAGCCCTAGGAGTCAAAACAATCAATATTTTTAGTGACTCCCAGCTTGTGGTCAATCAAATCAATAGTTATTACCAGTGTAACAATGATATTTTACAATAGTAAAAACAACTAGTTGGTAAAATCTTAGCATCATTCGAACACTACCACATCCAGTCAACCCCATGATCTACTAATAAGTTCATTGACACCATGGCTTCTGTTACCTCTCAGATACTATTTGCACCTTTTGACTCTAATCTATCTATCATTATCCATAGACTCACCCAGCCTTCCTATGTTAATTCCTCTCCCACCATTTTCAATGTGGAAGAGACCCAACCTGACCTTTGGTATACATAAACCCTCGACTACCTTAACCTTACCATCATTCCTTTTGGCCTTTCTAGGAATGCTCAAAGAACATTTATCCAGAGTACCTCTTATTATACCATTATGAGAGGAATTATTTATAAGCACTGCTTTGATGGTCTTCTCTTTCGTGGCCTATGCAATCATGAAGCCTCTCATGCTATCACATAAATGCATGATGGTATCTATGGGGGACACTTTAGTGGCCTCACTATAGGTAAGTGCATCCTTCACCTTAGCTATTATTAACCTACCCTTAATGAAGACTATTGTGATTATGTGAAAAGGTGTGTTAAATGTCAATAACACACTAATTTTCATCATGTACCTAGCCATAATCTTTGTGTTTCCACCAATTTTTGGCCTTTTTCATAATGGGGTCTAGACCTCATTGGTGAAATTAATCCCCATTCCTCATAGCCACACCACTCTATCATCACTATGACTGAATATTTTACTAAGTGGGTAGAAGTTATTCCTCTAGTCTCATCCAAAGCGAAAAATATTTTCAACTTTATCAACCATCATATCATCTATAACTTTGGTGTTCCTCATAAGATTATAACCGATAATGGTAAATATTTTAAGAACAATCAAGTTCAAGGTCTATGTGACACATTCAGCATTAAGTTAAGTTTCTTCATGCCCTATCACCCTCAAGCAAATGGACAAGCTAAGGCCTTTAACAAAACTCTTAATAACATGCTAATTAAAATGGTCAATGCATCTAGATGGGATTGGCATTTTCACATCTCCTTCACCTTATGGTCATATCATACTAGCATTAAGACCCCTATGGGTACTACCCCTTTCTCCCTTGTGTTTGGAGTAGAGGCCATCTTGCCTATTGAACTCCAAATCCCATCTCTTCGCATATCTTTACAAGATCTCATTTTTTAGAGTGATTATCGTCAACACCATTTAGCTTAGCTTTAACTACTTGATGAGCATCATTTAATATCCCTTACCCATATCCATGTCTATCAGGAGCACATCAAACAAGCCTATAAAAAACACCTTAAGGTGTAAGACTTCAACATTGGAGACCTCGTCCTAAAGGAAAACCAACATGTCACCAATATGGAGAAAAGTAAGTGGGGCAAGTTTGATTTCAATTGGCTTGGACCTTATATTATAACCCACAAGTATGGATCAAGAACTTACCAGTTGTCTTCTCTCAAAGGCTACCTAAAACGTGAACCCCTCAAAGCTTCACATTTGTGCTCATTATTTTGTTAAGAAGGATCAAGTTCACTTTTTGTTTAACTTGAGCTCATCCCTTGCTATCCACCCACATTTCATCTCCCTATTTTAGGGGCAACTGATTAAAATTAAATCATGTGATTATTTTTCACTGTCATAGCCTTATCTTTAACAATGGGTACCATGACTCTGCCCATGGTATGGTTCTCATGGTACTTTCTACCCCTTTACAAGATGGATCCCCATGATCATTATCACCTAAACCTCTTTACACCTAATCAACCTTCTTATGGTTTTAATTTTTCTTGCATAAAGGTAAACCCTTAAGCCTATATAAGCATGTCTATGTCGAGCAAATTCAAACAAGCAAAAAGTAAAATCCACACCAATAACAATCATGGGTCATTCCTAGCATTCACAGACTGCTCCCTTGAAGGACATTTGCATAAGCATATATAAAATTGCACAAATACAAGGTAGACTAATCCTTTGAAGGATAACTATCAAAAATCCTTAAACAAAACACATAAACTTAGACCACTCCCTTAAAGGATGACTGACTAAAGCATTTGTCAAAAGCATAGTAATTCCCTGGAAGCTTACCACATCGATTAGCTTTCCATATATAACAACAAATCAAAAGACCCATTATCATAATCACAACAAAAACAAACTAAGTTTGAAATCCACAATTGCCTCTCAGGCAGCAAAATAAGGTGGAAACTGCAATTGGCTTTCACAAGTAGACTTCCTGCATCGATCAGTCTACACAGTTTGACATAGACCATTTATACTTACTCTTTGGAAACCTACAAAAGAGGCATGTTAATTTCACAAATATATTCCATTTTCATCCATCTCCCCTATAAGCAAGGTATTTTTTAGCCTACTTAACATTATGTGGCCAAGACACCTTTTTTTACCAACTAATGAATGCTAATGTGAAGCATTCAAAGGGCTTGTGTTCATTAAGCCAATCCAACTTTATTATTTAAGTCCCTGTCAAAGAATAAGCATCATGCCCTCTTCTTATCCTATCGTCACTATTTGATATTTTCATTAAGGCATTTGTCTCTTGATTATATTCTTTGTTCTCCCATATAGTGTTATTAGTTACCTTACCTCATGTGCTTTACCTTAAGAAAGATAACAACAACCATAATCATAACAGGCATATCCATGTGTGTCATAAGCAACATCATAATCATAATCACAACCACGAAAAGCCTAATAAAACCATAACATCCATGAGCATTAAAACAATCAACCACTTTCTACCACATGTCCAAATCTAAGTAATGTAGCATATACTCATTAAAGATTTGGTATATCATAAACAACTAGGAAGCATATCCATATATCAAAACCATCTCATGCCTAGATAAGCCTATATCAGTGTCTAGCATCCATGAACATAAGCATAATCCATAAATAATATAACATCATATCATAAGCATTAAACATCAACACAAACCATAAACCATGAACATGAGCATAAACAAAGATCATATATATATATATATATATATATATATATATATATATATATATATATATATATATATATATATATATATCATGAGTCAAATAGCATAATGTGTATAAACAACAAATAGACATGTCTCTCGCTCAAAATGTACATCTCATCGCATTGGCTCGTAGGTGGGAATCAAAATGATATATAATAACATATAAAGTCTATGAGCTATGTCATGCCCCAAGGGTACCACTGCCTCCTAAAGCATTACTAGATCATGGTGCTTGCCCACCTACTATACCTATTGATCCCCCAACTGTCCCTATTTGTCCAGCTGTAGATGCTACCCACTGCCTTGGTGTCACCACACTACCACCACCCGCCAAGCTAGCTCTATACTCACCCCATTGGGGCTCCTATGGACATTGTGCCAAAACTATGTACTCATAATATTGTAGCTCCTCCATTGAAGCTAGGTATCATGCTATGAAGATCATGCTTGGTGGCCCTATCTATACTACAACTAGTCCTCCTCCTTTCTACCTTAGAGAGTCCCTCTTTTTTATGACTAAGATGAGTGAAGACCATGCCTGGCTCTTGTTACCTATGAGAGTAGAAACCTGACCCTATAAGGTAGCAATCTGACCCTATAAGGTGGCCACCTACCCTTGTAGTGCTATAATATATCCATGTGTTGTAGCTAAAATTGCTCCTACCTATCCATCAGGGCTAGTCAGATCCATAGCCATCAGCCTCACACCTCCATCATCCTCGCTAACATCCATAACTACATATAATGGTTGGTACCATGCCATGTACCCATCTACAAAGCTAACATCATCTACATGAAACCTAGCTAGTAACTCCTCATAATCTAGTAAAGCAAGCACAAGATGTGGTTTTGGTAATAATATCCCTGAATCCTCTTGCTTGTACCTGGGGAATATACCTAGAATGCCCTGTACCAGGCCAAATTGCCACCTCACCCTCTCAAATGGGATAAGCTCCACCTCCCCATCCTACCTATCGAGTATCCATTTATAGCTCTAAAGGGAGAGTGTCTACCTACTATAGCCAATCCATACTAAAAACTAGACATAAGGCCTCTAGGTAATGTCTCCTATCACTGGTGCACCCCTAAACCACTCCACATCATGTGCACCACCACTTGCACCTGACACAACAAAATCACCCCTCCATCAAATGAAAATAATGAGGAACTCTATCTGTGTATACCCTACCCATGATAGCCCCACTAGCCTCAGCACCTGGATGTGCTCATAGGCCCAATAATATAGAACCAAGTTGACCTGGTACCATACCTCCTATGTACCCTGAACCCCCATAGCTCCATGTATATCTGTACTAAGAGAATAGGTACCTATCCAAACACTATCTACCCCAATAATAGCTTGACCATCATCCCCAATATAAATTATGGAAACCTCTCACTACTCGAATTAAGAAGTGCAAAGCATGAAATGACAATCATAAGCATGGTCATGAGTCTCCTCTCACCTCGATCCCTCTAATAAAAAGGACTATACCTAAACCCCCTAGCATGCCATCTGACCTGATCATTGTCATCTCCATATAAAAGCTCCACAAGCTCCCCTCATTCCTTAGGCTCTATATGGTAGATCAGATTACCTTAAAGAGGAAGTCATGTGATCCTATGAACATCTTCTAACAAGATAGCCATCTCATCGATCGATAACAAAAAGGTATTCATAGTGGGATCCCATCTCTCAATGAGTGTTATGAACATAGACACATCTTGAGGCACATGTTAATAATGTCTCATCACCTCCAACCCAACCTCCTCTATGTGGGCCTAGTCGGCTGGGGTCATCCCCTACTAGATCTCTACAAAGATACATGACACTCAATTACACATCTGTATCTACTTCTTAGCCTGCACCAATTCAAAAAAAATGCTTAGTCACCTACATCATTATCATCTACCCTACCCTTTTAGTAACAAACCTATTTCTTTATCTATCCTACCTAACTACCTAATACCCACCAAGTTTGCCCTCTAAACCTACAACATTAGCCTATACCTAGTAAGCAAACACTCACATTACCTTCGCACTTTTGCACACTTACCAAACCCACCTTTTACCATAGTCAACCATTGATAGTCATGGTGATCGCATTCAAACCTACCCTACCCTTAACCCCAATATAATTATACCATATTCAAGCTAAGCTACCAAATTTAGGACACCCCCTACCTCATTTCATGACCACTACCATGGAGTTAGTTGTAGGCCTTCTCATCTTCATTTGTACTTGCATGCTCCTTACATCTTGACTGGTCCTCTAGGTCCACTCTCCACCTCACCCAAAAATCAACCTCCACCTCAAAAAACTACACTCAACAATCACTTTTGCCATAAAGAACCAAAAATATCATAGCTTAAAGACAACAAAAGCAAAAGTCAAAATGAGGTAAAAGTGATTCTATTTTCACTTTTAGCCACTAGGCTTTTAGGGTTTACACCCTGACCATCGATAATCAGGGTGACCATCAATAATCACCCTTGAGTACCTTAATCATTGATGGTCATGATGCTCACCTTGTTACTTTAACCTAAATAGACCCTTCTTTTGCTAAAACTACCCATTTTTACCCACCCTTGGAGACTACCTTCTCCACCTAACCTGGCCACCTCATCACCTCCTTGTTGGTCTATTTTAACTAAACTAGTGTGTGTTTTATGACACTTTTTATCTAGTCCTTTGACTGTAATGACAACATTGCCATATTAACCCTTTTGAACTTGCACCACCTCATGCTTACTTGACCTGCTTGTGTCTTTTCAAGAGCACTTCCTTCCTTACATACCCATGACACACTTGACCAGTTTGTGTTTTCATCAAGATCACTTCCTACCTTGGATACCCACCAAAAAATAGATATCACTTTAGAGACTTATAAGTGTACCCAACCACCATACCTAAATGCAGTCACATGGTCCACTTATCTATTATCCTCCTAGCACTGACCTTTATTGTTATCAACTATGGCAACATGGTTTATGCACGATCTCAGCCATCACACCTTTTATCACACTTTGTGCATTTATTTGTGCTTTAGTACCCAACCCATCATCTACCTTCATGACATCCACCTTCACCCACCTTATCAAACCCGCACCTGATTTCATTTTACCTCATCGACACTTGGTTTGAGGGGGGACACCTCCTCCCATACTCAAGGCAATAAACAAACTTTTGACTAGCAATCCATTTTCATTTAACAACTTGTTGATTTAAAGTTGCATAACAAAAAGGGGCAAAATATACACATCATAAATCTGCACACTGTAATCTTGAGTGTTAAAATACCCCTAGACCACTTTAGAACCCCCTTGGGACTAGTTTAACCTCTGACCTCTAGCCAAACCTAACCCAAGTTAGCTTGATTAAATAGGCTTAAACCAACCTTTTACCTATTTCTACCCTTCACCCTTGACCTTCGACAATCAAGATGATTGTTGACAGTCACTCTGACCACCGAATGTTAGGGTGCACCTCTTTAACCAACAACATGCAAGCCCATCCACCTTGCTTTTCTAAATATAACCCATCTAAATCTAATTATGAATCATTACACGTATGTGTTAAAACTAGGAATCCCAATTCACATCTTGTTGCAACTCTCTTGCCTTGCCTATAAGAAGAGAGGAGCAGGGAGGTGAAAAGGGATCTACAATTATTATCAAGAATTTGTGCATCCAGAATTCTCTTTTTATAGGTTAATCATCATCCACAATCCAACAACATAGCTATTATTTTAGAGAGTTAACTTGCCATTGTAGCTCTACTAAAACACCAAGTATTGTTACTTTATCAAAATCATGTCAGACTCCAACAAGTTAATCATCTTAATCAATCACCCAATTAGCTTTATGTAAGATAAGTATCTATTTTTTGATATTCATTTACTTTATTTACCTTTCATACTCAGCCTAGCACCAACCCATTTCCTAGAATCCCACCTTGTGATCCCATCAATCAGTCATTTATCAACCCAAATCTATACGCAATAACCATCAATAGTTGACTTAATCATCGATGGTCTGTCCAACCACTGATGGTCACCCTGACTATCGATGGTCACTTTAATCATCGACGATTAGCCGAATCACTGATGGTCACTATGGTAGTAAATTCCAACAAGCTATTTTCACCTACCTACCCCTAATCAAATCTAGTTTTTTGTGTCCTTGCCTATTCATAGACCCCTCCCTGATTTTCTAAAGCAGACCCTAATCACCCAATACCAGTATTAATTATCTTATCACTATTTTAATCATTTATAGTCTATTTTCATTACAAGTGTCTCTTATGTTTAATTTAAATACCTTTTGATTATTGATGCAAGTACTTTCTATTATGTTTATAAACTTAATTGTTTAAAAGGTGTGGATTGACATCCCCTGAGAAAGCTCTTGCTTTCGAGATCTAGTTATTGCTAGGCAATCCACCTGACTATCTGTCTAACAAACAAATTTGCTTTAATGCTTTCTTATTTATAGGTTATCCTCCCAAGCCAAAGAGGAGCTCTTCATAATCTTTTGATTCAATGCGCACACAATCAAATAGATTTTTCAACCATACCTATACTTAGTTTCTTCTTTTCCCTTTCTAAATAATAAGTTAAAATTCATTGAAACACCCATATTACCATAGTCTAGTATTTTTTAAGCATAACTACTAAATTCCACTACAAAACTGGTAAAGTAGTCATAATACATGAAAATATACATTCATATTCAACAACTAGAATAAACAAAACTCCATTTTCATGAAACATAGAGTAATTCCAAACTAGTATTTGTTATACATTTAGAGGCTTGAATGCACGCATTGGTAAAGTTAATTATATATAATTCCTTAATATAATTTTATGCTCTACCTATGTAATTATAACCATAAAAATACACCTCTATGCTCATAAATATGTTATTAGTCATATTGACACCTACATATATTAATATTCTCTAAAGAAATTTTCATGAGGTTATTCAGCTATTGTAACATCATGTAAATTGACTATGTTTTAAAATCTTGTAAACATCTCAAATAAATTTTGGGGTTGTTATAAGGTCTATGAATACTAGGTTGAAAGTTTATGATCCTAGGCCCGTATAAACAAGAACTAACTCATTATTATTTACGAACTTTTAACAACTAATAAAATTGTCATCAGCTCACAACTATTCTGGCTATATGTATCAATGATTTTAATATAATATTATATATGGTTCTATATAGTTGAAATAAGGTTAATTTGTAATCCCATAACATAGGTAAATGAGCCCATTAATTACTGTATAAGTATATACATTACGCTACGAGGATATTAGCTTATGTTACTTCCCATAAGATATAGTGACACCTCCTCTATAAAACACACTAAAGGAATAAACAATGACTTCCATTGATATTGAAAGTGACTTGGGTACATAAGCATAGTTACAATAAGCATAATAAACAACCCATTATAATGTAAATTTCAATGAACCTTAAATGTTATACAGGCTATAGTTTTACTCAAAGGTCAAGTGGTAATGTTAACTTACTACCATATCTTTTAAAAATAAAGAGTTGGTTAATATGCTACACCTATATTTTCTGAGTCATTAGAGTCATCTAATAATGTTAATCATTACATAATATAATAATAACTCCACTGGTATAACCTTAAAAGTCATAGCTAGTTTAGTATTTGGGACATAATATAAAATGTTAATATAATATATAACGATAATATTATTGACTGGTATATGATAACGTTAATATAAAAATAATATCTATATTTTATTATAGAGTCATCAACTGGTAAATAATATACATTAGATTGATGGATAACATTAATTAAGAGCTAACTAGTAGCTGGTAATGTTGGCTACACCTATATTTTAGAAATCAAGAGTTGGCTAATACATATAGTAACTCAAAAATTTAGCAACTTCCTCTTTAAATCAAACATACAAACTAAACATATATCTACAATGAATAGCTTAAATATGGAATATTATATTATTCTTGGTGGTGCCTTGACTGGTTGCATGCTAGAAAAGAAATATCAGTGACTCAAATTCTCTTAATGGGTTTCAAAAACATACATAGCCCCTATTGAATTCTATACAACCGGTTCATTGAGTGATTAGTAAGGCTACATAAATATTTGTTGAAAGGATTGGATTCTATGCTAAATATGGTGATTTATTATACATAATATATACTCTCCAAAAATTCACAACGATCCAACAATATTAAACAAGCTAGAAAAATTAATAAAGTGACTTCAATATAACTATATAGTGACTCAATAGAGTAATAAAGGAGTTGATAACAATTGTATGATGACTTAAATATACCAATCATTATGCATGTTTTAACAGTAGTGATGCCGTTGGTAGATATTCATAATACAGGAGTGATTCATAACAAGGATAGTTATACCACTTAATATGATTGAATGATTTATTATAAGTCGATGCCACACTAGAATTTGATAAATTAAAAAAAGTATATACAGTCATTCTAATTCTCTGCATGGTTCATTAATATTCTTTTTTAATTCTACTTAGCCCAACTCAGAATCATGCTCCACTATCAAGACGTCATCCTAATTAAGATGCAATTTAACTCTTAGAATGGTTGCACATAGCGAAGGAATATTTTCTCAAAATTGTTTTATGTCTCAAATAAATCGATGATTTTGTGGTACATGCAAAGAGAAGGTTGTCTATTGGATTTATTCAAAGCTTCCTATAGAGATTCTAGGTTATATATGGATAGAATTTTTCTTATAATTCTATTGCTTGTAAAATCAATAACCAAGGTTTAAAAATAGATAACTATACACTCAGATTTATGATTTAGCCAAGAGTTTCATAAACCTACTTAACTGGATTTCCTAGACTGATAAGCATACTGAAATTCCTTCAACATTGATGTATAAAATTGAAATAAACACCACCTACCTGATAAGTTTGTTTGTTGATTCTTGGTATCTTTTCTTCCTATGTTGTGCCTTTTGCTTCCCTTTCTGACCTTCTCTTCCAAAAATATATAAGCTCATCCCTTTCTCAACTTTTCCTATATGAAATAGGCATAGTTCTCCTTTGATTTTGGTTTATTATTATTATTATTATTATTATTATTATTATTATTATTATTATTATTATCATTATTATTATTATTATTATTATTATTAGTAATATTATTATTATTATTTTGTTTTTCTCTTTTTATTTGTTTTAGTTATTTTTCTAATATATTAATTATTTTTTGATTTTCTAATTTTAGTCTCTAAATTTTATTTTATTTTTTTATTGTCTTCTTCTATTTTTTCCCTTTCTGATGTAATTTCTATTTTTTTAATATATTTTAACATTAAATGTCAAAATTCCATGATTTAATTAAATCTAGTAACATCCACAAATGTCATAGCATTTTAAATGTCAATTTAGAATTACTAATAATCTGGATTTTTAAATCTACTTTTGCTAATAATATTTCTACCAGCTGAAATGATAAAATGTACCAATACATTAAGTTATTCAACTATGCTGGCAAATCATAGAAAGCAACACTCCAAAGTAAGTAGAAATAAACACACCATGTGCAAACTATTTTTTTAATGCATTCTACCATGTGCTAACTATTATGATGTGTGTAGGGTTATCGTTAGATCTCTATCAACCCCTAACATCTCCATCTACATCACCCTCTCTGATGATGCTCTCCCTTCAACATGCTCTGAGGGATGAGTTCTCCTACATCAACCTCACAACACATAGGTAGTTAGATCATAACAACATGATAAACATATAGTATAAAATATAAATAAAACAACACATCAATATGCTCAAAATGTAAATACATACACTATAGAAAAAAATCATGTATCATTATGTATTTAAGCAATATTCTACTATCCCATAATAGCATATATCTCAAGCTTAGTCAGAAATATAACCAATATCAAATGTGTCTACTATATATATATATATATATATATATATATATCCATGAATAGTCAAATAGGTTTGCTTAGCGAGGAATCAAGATGCAATAGTGTATATGTCATAAAAGAATATATATATATAACATATGTAATGCAGGGCATATAAGTGTCAAAATAGATGTATCAATTAGGCATACAATAGTAACCATCATTGATATAGGAATTGGATAAGACTACGTAGTAAGGAAGTGCATGATATAAATCATGACAAGACACACAAAGGGGAGGTGCATGATATAGATCATGACACCTATAAACTTAATAATCTTATCAAGCCCAACAAGTAAACCAGATAATCCTATATTAATCTATTCATAGACACACGATGTCACACGTAAGGCCAAGGGCCACAAACAAGGGACATTCATATTTTGCAACAAATAAGGCCAAGGGCCACATATAAGGAACATAAATATGTCACAATAATCAAGGCAAAGGGCCATAATCTAGGGAAATAAATATGTCATGAAAAAAAAATCCAACGGGCCACACTCAAGGGACATAAAGATGTCACACACACAAGACTAAGGGCCATATACAAATAATGATTAACCTATATGTACAAGTAACAACATCAATGAAGCACATAAGTGAAAACTAGTCTACAATATCCATGTATATCAATGCCACATAAGAGTAAAGGAGTGTATCCATGTATCACTATGTAATATATGAGTGATTAACAATACATGTAAGCAATCTAGGTAGTTAAACATGGTGAATGGTCATAAAAAGATATAACTTGTTATGGTGTGACCTATGGAACAAGATGCCCCCAACATCAACATGGTTGTTGGGTTTAGGAAATTCCAACATATATTTGCCCAAGTTTGATCTATATGTCTTGCATCACACTGATATACCATGAAATGCATGTGTATGAAAAATAATATGCCATGTACTAGTCATGTGATCAATAACATATGCAAATATTATGATCTACTAATCATGTCATGCTTAAGTCTTGGTTTCTTATTTTTTGAAATATTTGATTTTTTTGTATTCTTGAATTATCTTTTTTTTTTGTATTTTTTAATTTATATTGAAATTTGAAAAGTGCAAACTAATGATCCCATTAATGGGATAATCATGGGTTGTGTCTATATCACATCGTGAAAGGGTCACCTTTTTCAAGCAAAAAGTACCAGGCATATCTATAACATAATTTGAAAAAGAATTGGGTGTTGTAATGTAAATGTCATCATCACTTATAGGCTTGCATGTATGATGAGTAAATTTGGAAGGCTAAGGACTCCATGGGTTCCACTATATAATAGGAAAATGTCTCATAACTTGTGTTCATTATAGAACATGTTGAAATTTTTATGGTGCTAACTTATTACATGTTATGTTAGTGTTGACCAATTTTTGCCCAACAAGTGCTTGGTTCGAGCTACATGTTCTTCAGCTTTGGTTCAATTAGCTAAGTTCAATGTAGATTTCAATTGGCATAGTTCAAATGGTTCAATCATTTGGTTCAACAAAAGTTCATCGCTCAGTTCAAACACCTCGATTCAACAACATTGAACCATTGAACTGTTGAACCAATTTCGGTTCAATGGCTTGGTTCAACAAGTTTGGTTCAAAGTGAGTGGTTCAATGTTTAGTTCAATCGGATGGTTCAATCATTTGGTTCAACTAGATGGTTCAGCGGCTTCAAGTTCATTAGCTTTGGTTCACTTGGCATTGGCGCGCAATGATTGAACCGCTTGAACCGTTGAACCTTTTCAGCTCAATGGCTTGGTTCAAGGGTATGCCCTTCATCATCAAAGGTGAAGGGGATGCTCAAGTCCAGAAGCCCTTGCGAAGGGCATGGAACATCTCAAAGATAGCCGCAAAGGGACGTTTTAACTTTTGGAGTTTTACTAAGGCAAAGTCCTAAATTCCTTTGGACTTTTTGTTTAAAGGAATTCCTTCAGACAAAAAGTCCGAAGGAATTTGGGCCACAGTTCAAAGCAAAGGCCAGGCAAAATATCTGCGGATAAAAAGTCTACGAGAAAATGTCTACAAATAAAAAGCCCACGAAAACCCAGGAAACAATCCAGAGGAGCATAGCGAAAGGCCGAAGGACCCCGAAGGGTAGGTGCCCTTGCGGGGGACTCTCAGCCCAAAATAAAGGGGGCACTTTCCAAAGGCCGGATGGTCACCTTCCCTTTGGGAGGGTGCTAGGAAGGGACTTCAAGCAAAAAGACTTGCAGAAAGGGCCGAGGAGGACAAAGCCCGTAGAGAAGCCAGCGAAGGACCCAATGACATTTTGCCAGGGATGGTGACGTCCCAAAAGCCATCAAAGTTAAGAAAGCGAGTTAGCCATTGGTTTTCAAAGTGATGACGGCTGCATGAGCGTCAAAATTAACATAACAAAATAGTCGTTTGCTTTCAAACTAAAAGGATGCCAACCATGAAAAAGGCCCAGAAATGCAACGACCTGCTAGAAGATCACCCTTGAGGGCCAAAGGAGCTAAAAAGAGACAAAATAGGGAAAATACAAATTGTCAGGCATGGAGCAGGCAGATAGTCCAAGTGGTGAAGGGGAGTGTCAAAGAATTACTCCAGTAGGTGAAACAATGGCTACAAATTAACCATTAGAAGACGCGAACGGCCAACCGTGCAAACCTTTTTCTCCATTTCATATTTATGAGTAGACAAGCTACGTAGGTGCCTTCAAGAAGTAGCCTCGGCTAATGAGGAAACAACGCAGCCATGTCAAAAGGTGCCTGAAGTCAAAGCCAGGGTGGACACAACATTTATTTTTAGGCAGCCTGATCTTCCCAATGAGGGGACGCAAATGGGCCACTTGTAAAAAGGGATGCCACAAGGCCTCCTTTCTCCTCCTATATATTGAGAACTTGTCATTTGAGAAAGATATCTTCCACATTTATAAGGTTTAGCCTTGGCAAAATTTCACCTGAATCAATAAACGCATTTTACCTCTATCTTGGATAGATATTTATGTGTATGTTTTGAGTGTTAGTTTGTGTTTAGCCATTATTTCTTAATGCTTTCATAGGTCCAACACCAACATATATGTTGTTTACAAGGTGCCATTTCTGCAACTGGCAAGGAGAGTTTTATTTGGGAGTAAGAAACAGAAGAAATTACTTACAGTGTGCATTTCACAGCACCTTGGTGAATCTCTGTTTTTCTGTATTTTCATGAAAGCCTCCCTATCAAGTTTCTTGCAGCTTGGTCCTTCTGCCAAGTGTGAAGTGTATGTATGTATTCTTCTAATTTTAGTGTGAGGGTGAGAAGGTCAATTTATTTTGGTGCATCACCTCTTTAGAGTAGTTTGTTTTTCTGCAATCTTTCTCCCTTTTCATCACCCCCCATTATATATCTGTATATACATATATGTTAGCACTTGCTAGAACGAATATGATGCATCAAAGGGAGCTAGCCCTTATCTAGAGACTCTCCCCTCTAGCTTTGCCAGTCCCACAGGCGAGAGGGGAGTTTCCATAGTTGCTTGAAGAAGGCAGGAGCTCGGCCTCCTGCCAAGGGTGCAATCTTCTACGTCAACAGTTAGATAATGAATTATGTGAGTCCTGAATGACTCTTTGATGTAATAGATACCATGATATTGGTTACCTAGGAGAGTCAACTACTCTCCTCTGAATTGGGTGTAAAGATAAATCATGCATGGGTGTATTAATTGGATCTATATAATGCTCATGAATAGGTGTAACAACCAACTATAGTGGTGATAGAGGAACATGCAAAAAAGTTTTATGTGTATGCTCATGTAACATGTAGTCATGAATGTATGTGATCATGTAAGTGTGATGTAACTCATAATTAATGTAGATAGTCATCATATAGAAGTGAGCAAGTAATATGCCACAAATAATGTGCACTGTGATGTGATATTGCTATGAAGGATGTAAGGTAGGTGTTATGAATATCAAGATCAAGATAATGATTAAAAATTAGAGGCCAAATAAAGGAAAAACTGTTAGGGTGTGGAGCTAAAAGCTTCACCAAGGAGCATACTTAAAACAGGTTCGGGTCTACACAGACGCCGGCGTCGGTCAAGAGCAACCGACGTCGGTTAGTAGCAGTTGCAGAGGCGCCGACGTCGGCAGAAGGGTCGGTCGGCGATGGTCACAGGCGAACAGGCAAGAACCGACGTCGGTTACCTGCGTGTCCAGAAATCTATTTTCGTGGACAGCAGCGAGTGTTTGCATGATAAGTTTGAGTCGTGGACTCAAGCTTGCGTCTCTATTATTAGCAATATTATTTTTAGAGCCCTTGTTCAAGAGGCTTAACTGTTTGTTGTAAGAGCATGCTCAAGTTTCCTATTTCTATATGTAGGAAGATCTTCTTAGCTTAGAATTGTAGTGTGTAAGAGAAGTGTAGAACTGTAATAGTAGAACATTGTGAATGTTTGAAGGACAGTACAGAGTTGCATCAATCCAGGTTGTTGGATTTGAGTGTACTTGAGAGAGAGCTCTTGAGGAATAGAGATCTAGTGAGAGATCTTGTGTGCATCTGAGAGAGGTGTGGAAGAACGAAGTTTCTTCAAATTGTATTCCTATTGTAAAGAGTTTCAATACAAGTTTTCAGGGTGTTTTCTTGTATATCTTGTTCTGTGCTATTTATCATTTCAGTTACTTATCTATCTGATTTATTTTCGCGTTTATTGCTTTCACAAGTGTAATCTATTGTTGGTTTGATCCCCCAACAAAAACAAAGGGCTAGAAGAATGATCAAATGCAAAATCATATGATGTCATGTATGTCAAGATCAAATAATAGATGAATATAAACAATCAAGCAAACATTAGGAGGCTATGTATAATAGATTGTGTTGCTACCATCTAAATAATTCATCAAGTGTATGCCTATATGTATGGCTTGCATCATGCATGCCATAATCACTAAGTGTAATTATGTGTCTATCAATTGCTAAATCCTCTATTGCATTATTATTTAGAATATCATTAATTTGATTGTATGTCTTTGTTGTATTCATCACTATTATACCCATCCACTCGATTATCATAATCATAATAATTACCGTGGATATTATCTTGAGAGATAACCAATTTATTGGGATGTTCGTGTTCTTCACTATGTCCCTCATTATCAATCTCTTGAATTAAAGGCTTTGGATAAGAGGAATGATTTGTAGTTTCCCCCTTGGAAATCATGTTTGTGACATAGTCTAGTTAGGCACATCTTATTTTTTGATCTTCTTTATTTATAAAATAATAGTTCTTAGTTTTCTCTATCATAGGTACACTTTCTTATCTATCATGCACTTCATTTTTCAACTTTTCCCATTGTAATTGTTCTTGTTTTACCTTTTTCCAATCGTTCCTTATATAGCTTTTCTTGCTCCATTTGTAACTTTTTTTGTTACAATTGTACCTTAGACGATGTATATGCAATTGTAATAGGTCACTTAATTATGGAAGGTGTACTTGAATATAGTGGTGCTTGAATGGATGTCTACAACACAAAATCACCACTATTAATTAGTTTTTGCATGATATGCTTCAAAGCCCAACACTATTTTGTATGATGTCCCACAAGTCTATGATAAGTACAATAGTATTTTTATCACCTTAAAGGGCACCTAGGAGGCTTCGTATCTTGAATATCTTCTCTTAAAGTCTTATCAAGTTTTTTTGAACTTGTTTACCCATTTTTCACAGACATATCTTGTTTCTTAACCCATACTCGAGATGAAGTCTTTTGAGGCACAAAATTTTGTAATGGCGAGGCAAAGGTGCAATTGACATTAACATGCTTGGGACTGTGGGTATGTGTAATTTTATCCTCAAGTGATGTAATTGATTTTGAAACATCTCTATGGATTCCATCATAGAAATTATCTAATATAAAATAGTCTCATTAGATACATTACTTATAATATGTTGGGAAGATTCAATGCACATACAATATACATTAGGAAGATGCACACTATCTCTTGGGATAGTGATAGCATGGACTTCCATAATAGAGGGATGGTAGTTATCACAAACTTGAGGTTTAAAAAAAGGGGAGGCTAAACTTATATCCGAACCAAAAATAAAATTGGAACCCTGAAAAAGGAATAGAATCCTAAATGTGTAGAGAGGGTAAAAAGGTTGACTTGATAATGTTCAAATAAAGAATCGACCAAACAAATAAAACCATGAAGAATTTTTGGAATAAAAAAGAGGGGTTTGATAAAAATTAGTGGAAAAAAAAAATCTAAAAATTAATTTGAAAATGGGCATGCCATTCCCTTATAGATGGAATTTATTAAAAATAGTAAATTACAAAATTCAAAAAAAACTGTAGAGAATTTTGGCAAACAAAAATAGGGTTTTTATTTAGTCAATATGACTAGCAAAAACCTTTGAAAATTTTGAAAATAAAGTATTTTTGGATCAAATATGAGTCAAACAAGTAAAAGGATAAGTCATAAGCTTGGGAGAGGAAACCCTATTAGGAAATTGAATGTGAAACCCCATGGCATAAGATAAAAACTATTAATTTGCATATATAGGGAAATACAAAATCATATATGAAACCCTAAGATAAAATTTTGAACCCCCAGAAAGAAGGTTGAAACTCCAAGGGAAACATAGGTTTGGAAATGTGCAAGCAAGATATGGGTTCAAAGATTTGATGCTTTCATAATCCATATAGTCAAATAGTTTTTTTGGAAAAACTGTGCAAATTTTTTTGATGCTCAATGTTTTAGATCATCTTCTGTGATCCTTCCTCAAGAGAAATAAATCATGTGGAACAACAAAACCTAACACCCCTTAAAATTAAAAGAAAAAGTAGTTGTTACAAAGAGTTTCTAAAAAGAAGAAAAATTAGCCATTACAAAAAAATTGTTTCCAAAAAATGAAAAACAATCAAAAAAAGAAAGAAATAAATTAGGTGTAAAATATTACTATTATTAAAACCTAGATTATTTGAGAAGATTAAAATGTATTTGAAAAACTTGAAATTGAAATTAAGTGAAAATAGAAAAAAACCAATCTAAAACAAGCAATAAAAATAAATCAACCTACATTCTAATAAATTGTTTGAGAATATTATTATAGTGATGAATAATATTACTAATATTATGTTATTAAATGATTATAATAGTAATAAGGCTTTATCTATTGGAATTTTAAGAGGTTGTCATTTTTGATATTATTATAATTAAAATTAATATTACCAACCAACCTTATTATCATAATAATAATATAATTATTATTAAAAATTTCCCAGGAACCTACTAAAATAATTACAAAAACAAATTTAATGTAACATAATGATCTAAGACATACTAAGGACCTACTAAATTATAACAAGTGAGTCATGAAAAGAGTTCAAAAATAAAAATAATAACCTAACAATAGGTACATAGGAAAGATAAAGAAGAACCACTAACACCTATACACCATTGGATTCCATGCATGACTGATCCCTAGTCCCTCATCTCTATTTAAACTATTATGGTGTTTGAATATTTCAATAGCCTCCCTTAACTTACGCTTTGGGAAGTGATCTTCAGCAACAATGACTCTACCTTCTCCTATATTGATAACATGCTTAGTCTTGAAAGAGTGTTCAACAAAAGCTGATTTTTCTTTTCTTTCAATATGGATATCCACTGCATGTTCCTTAATTATAGTACATGATATTTCAATCTATTCTACTTCATCCTAAGATTTTTTGAGGCTTTGTGATCATATAATCCATTGCATTTATCTGTAATCGTTATGTGTGCATGATCCTAATGCCTAATTGTGTGTGTAACTCCAAAAATTAGTCTCTTTCTCCTTAAAACCCTAGGTCTGCTCATGAGAGGTAGAATCCTCTAAAAACTTGGGAAGAGTAATGGGCAAAGCTAATCCCAATCACCCCCATTGATGATTAAACACTACCTATGTATCTAATACTCTAAATAGGGACATCAAGCCACACATAGTTATTCCCGTAAGTGTAAATGTGTAATTGTGATCCTTTAATATATGAATTCACCTAGCGATCTAGATCTCAACACTTGACAATATTCACACTTGACTTGGCTTAGTGCACTTAAATATTGGTTGATGACTACTCCTAATTATTGATTTACAAATTAGGAAGAATAGGGTAGTTTTGTTCAATGTGTAGTAGTGTATAGATCTACACTATATGAGAGTTAGATGACTGTTAGATCAGATAATAAGTTTGACCTTGATTTGTATTTACATGAGTCCATTTGGGTAATTTATCATGCCACTAACATGGTAATAAAATGGGCCAATCCATAATAACTAATTAGATGTTAAAAATAGATGTTGTTGGGTGAGGGATAATAATGTCAACGAAACTATCTAATAATAATAATTATGTCTAGGAGACAAGAATGTAAATTTGATGATCTTGAGACATCTGAGTAATATTATTAGTTGGTTTAACACAGACTAAGAGGTTCTTATAGGTGACTGACAACAAAACAAGAGGGTCAGACTCATAGTAAAGCATGTGAATGTGAGACAAAATGAATAAGAGTCGTTTAGAGACATGCAAGCCATGTAGGATAAATGTAGGTCAACATTGACATTGTCAAGTGTTTAATCTTGTATATTATTATTTACGTCTTTCTAAACAAGCCAAGACTTGATAATCTCCCAGGCCTTCAACATACTACTAGACACAAAAATACCTAGAATTTTGATAGGAACAAAAGCAATCAATAACATTTTGAACTCCAAATCCTTCCATGCCCCTCTTCCACAAGGACTATGAGAAGAGATGCAATGTTTGAGAAGAAATTTCCAAGCTTATTTAGCTTTAATGGCTATATGAATCCACTTGGCACAAAGGGTCACCCTTTGTTTGGATATGTCAATAATCCCTAACTCTGTAGAATCTTTGGGTTTACAACAAATAACCCACATTACTTTATGAAAGCATTTTTTGCCTTTAGAGTTGGCCCAAAATAAATCCCTCAAAATTTTTTCCAACTTTATATAGCCATCTTTCGAGGGATCCCAACAAGAAGTGTAGTAAACATGAGTTATTACAAAAACTTTAGAGCAAATTTGAAACTTACCGATGAGGGAAAGGGGTTTTGTTATCTAGTAGGAGAGCTTTTTCCCCACTCTTTATAAAATATAGCTCCATAATACCACCTGATAAGCTTGAAAAGCAAATATGATGTGTAGAAAATTGAACATTTCCACATGAGAGATCCATTCCCAATGGTAGACATCAAGTTAACTGGGTTTAGGGCTATAGGATTGCTTATAACGTTTAGTCTTAGCCCATTGGATGTTGTAGCTATAGGTAATACAAAATATATGGAGGCACTCCATAGTGTTCTTGACCACAATTTCTTCTTCTAAGATGGTAAGAAAGGAATCATCAACAAAATGCTCGTTAAGGAATTGGTCTTGAGGAGACTAAGGGAGGAAATTTTCCTTCACTAGGACTCTAAATGCATAATTCCCCAACGAGCACCCAAAACCTTTTGTAGCTAAGACATAAAGAGAAGGGGTCAAGGGACAACCTTGTTTTATAGATCTAAAGAGACTAAAATTCTTAGTTGATGGACATTAATAGTTAGACAAGCAAAGGCATCTCTAAAGAGAGTCTGAATAGTATGCACTAATTTGGGGAAAAAACCAAGGACTTTAAACATAACAAGGATCTAGGGCCATTTAATCCTAACAAGAGCCTTTTCAAAATTAATCTTGACAAAAAGATATTTCTAATGGGAAGTGTGAGCCTATTCTATCCCCAGCCAAAGAATAATGATGATATTGAAAGCACATATATTAGAGTCACATCTAAAGCACTAAAGAAGCCATAAGAATTGTTTGTGAAATTTTATTTCCATGGATAAGTGCCATCTACTTAAAACCAATAACAATAACAATAACAACAACCATCATCATCATCATCATCAATGACAATAGCAACAATAAAAACAATAATAAAAAAAAAGTTATAAAACTTATTGAATAAAGGCAATTGAGACCCAAGGTACGGGTGGACATTAAATCACTAGTGTACAATTTGTTGTGCCTGCTTGTAATAGCTTCGTGTGTGCAATTTTGATGTTGATTATGTGTACAACTCCAAAATTTAGTCTCCTCCTTGAAATTCTAAGTTTTCTTGTGAAGGGTATAAACCTATAAAAACCTGGGAAGTGTAATGCGCTGAGTTGACCCTAATCACCCCCATTGATGATTGAACATTGCCTACATATCTAATACATTGAAAAGGGAAGTCAAGCTAGACATAGTTCTTCTTCTGGGTGTGAATGTGCAATTGTGCTCCTTTGCTATATGAATGCACCTAATGATATAGCTTTTGAAACTTGATAATGTTTGCTCTTGAATTGGCTTAGTGTAGTTTAGATTTGGTTAATGATTGCTTGTAGTGACTTATTTATAAATTGGAAAGAATAGGACATTTTTGCTCAATGTGTAGTAGTATATAGATTTGCATCAAATGAGTGTTAGATGAGTGAGAGATCAAATAATAAGATTGATCTTGATTTATATGTATATGAGTCGATTTGGGTAATTTCTCACACCATTAACATGTGAGGTGAATGGGCCGACCTGTAATAATTGATTACATTTGAAAAATAGTTTTTACAGGGTGAGGGACAATAATGTCAACCTCAGGACAATAACATTGACGAAGCTGTATGAAGTTGACATTTATGTCTAAGAGATAGGAATGCAAATCTGATGATCTGGAGATGTTTGAGTAAGATATTTAATTGGTTTTACATAGAGTGAAAGGTTTATGTAGGTGATCAACAACACAACAAGAGGGCTTGACTCATAATGAAGCATGTGGAAGTGAGAGAAGGTGAAAAGGAGTCGTTTGGAGATGTGCAAGTCATGTAGGATAAATGTAACTCAAGGTTGACATTGCCAAGTGTCTAATACCAAATTATAGTGTATACACCTTTCCAAACAAGGAAATACTTGATCATATCTGGGGCATTCAAGATATTATTGGCCACAAAAGTATCCATAATTTTGATAGAAACAAGAGCAATCAATAACTTTTTGACCCCCAAATCCTCCGACAACCCTCTTCCATAAGGACTGGCAAAGGAGATGCAATGTTTGAGAAGAAATTTCCAAGCTTCTTTATCTTCAATGGCTTTGGAAATCCACTTGGTATAGAGGACCACCCCTTGTTTGGACATGTCAATAATACATGACCCTCCAAGATCTTTGGGTCCAAAATAGATATCTCAAGTTACTTTATTAAAGCATTTTTTGCTTTTAGAGTTGGCTCGAAGGAAGTCCCATAACAACTTTTATAGCTTTCTAAAATCAGATTTAAAGGGATCCCAACAATAAGAGTAGTAAACATGAGTTGTTACTAAAACTTTATAGCAAATTTGAAACTTACCTGTGAGGGAAAGGTGTTTGGTTATCTAGTTGGAGAGTTTTTTCTCGACTCTCTCGAAAATATAGTTCCATAATACCATTTGAGAAGCTTGAAGAGCAAAGGCAATGCCCAAAAATTTGAACATTTACCCATGAGAGATCCATTTCCATTAGTAGGCATCAAGACAACTAGGTTTAGGGCTAGAGGTCTACTGTAGAATTGAGTCTCAGTCCACTGGATGTTGCAGCTAGAGGCAAGACAAAAAATATAGAAGTACTCCATAGTGTTCTTGACCACAATTTCTTCTTCCAAGATGGTAAGAAAATAATCATCAACAAAATGCTCATTAAGGAGTTGGTCTTGAGGGGAGTGAGGGAGGGAAATTCCCTTCATCAGGGCTCTAAATGCACAATCCCCCAACGAGTACCCAAAACCTTATGTAGTTAAGACATAAAGGGAAGGGGCTAAGGGACAACCTTATCTTATAGATCTAAAGAGACCAAAATTCTCAGAGTGATGAGAGTGATGGCCATTAGTAGTAAGGCAAGCAAATGCATCTCTAAAGAAAGTCTAAATAATATGCAATATGGGGAAAAACCAATGACTTTTCAAAATCAATCTTAACAAAAAGAGCTTTCTATTGGGAAATGTGAGCCCATTCTATCCTCCCCAAAGAGTAATGATGATGTCAAAAGTACATATATTAGAGTTACATCTAAAGTATTAGGGAAACCATAAGAATTATTTATGAAATTCTATTGCCATGATAACTATCATTCACTTAAAACAATAAATAAGAATAAAAATAAGAATAAGAATAAGAATAAGAATAAGAACAAGAACAATAAATAATAACAATATCAATAATAAAAAAATGTCATTGTTGCCATTGTTATCATTGCCATCACCATTGCCCTCGTTATCGTCATCGCCAGCGTCATCATTGTCATCATTACCGCCTCCCTTGTCATCGTCATCACCGTCCTTACCCCCAATCGTTGTCATCGCCATCCTCACTAGGGTCGACAAATTTTGACAATGATGATAACCTCATCATTATCATCACCTTCCTCGCCACCAAAATCGACAATGTTTGACGGCCTCATCATCGTATTTGCCATCATGGCCCACCACACCGCCCCAAAAAAAAAAAAAATAAAAAAAAATAAAAAAAAATAAAAATAAAAAAAAAATAACATAACTATTAAAAAAACAGCTCCGAAATTATAGAACGAAGGCAGTTGAGACCCGGCCGGAGCGCGAGCGTATTTCGTTGCATTCCATCAAAGCAAAAGCCTTAATTATATTATATCCCTTATCCGGACGCAGTGGGTGAAGAAAGAAATACGTGCGATTCATGCAGGGATGGTGTCGGGAGAAAAAGGAAAAGGAAAAGGAAAAGGAAAAGAGGTGTGGAAGCCCTTTCCAAGAATGTCTCAGCTGCCACTCCTCAGCGTTGTTGGAGTCCCCAATTCGAATTACGCTCTCAGCATCATGAAGGTACATACTGTGTACCAGCACGTGGCTTTCCTTTCCTTTCAGTTGATTGATATTGTGTAGTTGCGTGCATGAATATCAGCATCCGGATCCAATTGGGCAGGGACTGGCTGGAGAAGCATTTGTGGAATCGGCAGGGAGAGAATGCATGGTTCCTGGCCATGTCCGGCCCGTCACTCTTGGAGGATTACAGGTAACACTGCTACCAGTGAAATATTCATGTTTCTAGGGAAGCACCATATTTGTATCACAAAGACCCTTGTACGCAGTCAATACTGTTTACCATGATTTTTGAACCCACACTTTTATATGTCTCCTCTCTGTTTGGCATCTAATTTTATGGTTCCTTGGAGCTGATCTCTCCTTTGTTTCAATAATCCAAAGACAATTATTATGAATTTTGGCATGATGCGTGGAAATTATTGACTTTCAAATTCCTTTCAGTCGTAGGCATTCATCCTTCTTGGGAACGTTTCATCTATTTGTGGGGATTTTTCTTTGTTTTTATTTCTTCTTCCATAGATTTTTACCATTGCTCTTCCACGGATATCCTTCTCTTCTTGGGAAATGTTTCATCAATCTGTGGATGTCTAGATTCCAACTTTCAACAACTGAGTGGTTTCTCATTAGGGTCCTTTCCATTGCTCTACAAGTTAGGGTTGTTATTAAGTTGCAACATTTTAATTTAATCTTATCACGATTATAATAAAGCAGTTATTATTGTTGCAAGTACAGGTTACTTTACTCCTTTAGATTGATTAACTCTTAAGCAATGTAACAATGTATAACAGTAAAGAGAGAGAACACAAGATATGGATGATACATACTGTACCAAATTATTACTTTAATACTTTAGCACTTGAATGAATGAATAGACGAGACACAACTCTCACCTTTTTATCTACACAAAGTCTTCCTACCCTGGATGGTTATAACACACACCGACCTATTATTATACAAAGTTAGGCTGTGGCAGTCCTACCATACCAAAGGTAGGCAGAAACAAACCCATATCCCAAGCTGCCGCAAACTTGTATCTAATTTCTTAACAGCACCTAACCTTAAGACCTGTCATGAGTAAAAGGTGAGCATTAACCCTGGTGATGCTACCATTCCAGTCATAATTGCAAATATTGCATTTAACATGGCAACTTCCTTTCTTTTAAAAGCACTTTTCTGTCAAGAATAGTCACAAAATGAAATAGGGTGTTGGATGGTATAAAGGTGATGGACAATCAAATTGGGCGGAACTACAAACTGAAAGTTTTATGTTTGTGTTAGAGTCCCTTCTTCCCCCAACCCACTTCCGCTTTCTGTTTCACCCAGAGCTCATTTCCATCTCCTCATTGCTGCATAAACTCATACTGTAGATTGCTGAAAATAAAAGGAATAAAACCTTAAACAAAATGGTTCTTTTTAAAAAAATAATCAAATACATAAAAGAATGGAAAAGAAGAATGCAAGTGTTATAACATATTAATTGTTCAATAACTTCTAAATTATGAACAATATGCTCAATCTAGGAATCGAGGGACGAAAAGGGGACATTTTGCCCTTGTCCCAAATTCCCCAAAACACACGTGGTGTCCCCAAAGCACTTGGAGGATCGGGGACATGTCCTGTGGAACACTGGAACTTAATTACCTATTCTGTGATCTAAACCACTCTATTAGTACCTGCTCATATCCTTTTAACTGTAATCATCTTTCTTTCCTCAAATCTCATTTGTAAATGATTGAAATCCATAAAAAATGTGCTAAAATTATTCAGCCACCATGTTCCCATGACCATATGACCTTTTAGAAAATATATATTTAAAAATCTCATTTTTTGCTGTTCAGAAACATCTACATCTTGTTGATCATCCCCTTGTGGGTCATAATAGTGTTGTTCCATAGTTGTTGTGGAACAACTCTTAGGCCCATAAACGAGTCTAGGAAGTTACTTGTTTTGTCATATTTGATGAGGGTCCCCATTGTTTTTCCCTTTTAACTTTTTAAACTCTCAATCTGATATTTAGCGATTCCTAGCATGGCAACAAGAGATCTTGGATTTCCTTCTATCTTTGGTCTCGCATATGGACATTTTTGCGTCTTTTTTGGTGCTTCTTCATGATCATTTCTAGCCATCTCCTTGTGATCGTCATCCACAAGCTTAATCATTTGAATCCATATAGGGGCCTTGAACTTGTGTCCATTTGACCAAACCTCTTTGGACCTAAACTAAAAGCCCTTCCAAGCATAAAGCAACAATGGTAGAAAGGTCTGATATTCTTCCTTTTAACTATCCAGTTGTAGAAATAAGAGATGAATTAGAATCTTCATTAAACTCCAGCCCTGGCTTGTTTATGGTTTCGGTTTTGGATGGCAACCTTACTATTAGGTAGTTTCTATCAACCTATAAATATGCTTCTCCTTGTTGAATGACAACCTCAAGAGTAGCTGGCTTCAAAGCCTTGACATAATCCCTAATGGACTCCAATGAATCAGTGTACATGGCAACTGCATGCTAACATATTTTCCAAAAATAGGCTGGTTTGGTAGAATTTCCTTGAATAAAATGCCATGATTTGTTTTTGTTGCTTGTTTTTGAAGGCGAAAAACTACTTGGTAGAAGCCCAAGGGTATGGTAGAATGAACTTCAAAATTTGCCTCATATGGTTAAATTAGCTTACCACCCTCTGTCCATCGTAATTCAATCATTTGTCACCAATGAAACACTTTTTTTTTTTTAGATAAGTATCGGAGTTCAACGGGTCCCCTGCCCAGTGTATAGATATCAAAAATATATACAAAAAACGATCTACAAGGAAATTATCTAAAAGACAATTCCGAGATCCATTACTGAACGAGGCAAGGCCAACAAATTGGCAAGCCAACATACAACAAAAAAACAATATCCACTTAGACCAGGAAGGCCTCTAGCTTTACAAACATAAATGAATGCAGATGAAAAGGAGAAAACCAACTATGTCTAACCGGTAGTGGAAAAATAATCTAACAGATTATCCATCTTTCCCTTCTCCCCTTTTTTCTTTTTTACCTCCTGCCACCTTCCTTGATCAGAATTCACCATAACAATTTGTGATTCAGGTTTTGAAAGAGGAGGTAGCTCTTTTTCTGAATCTGAATTTTCTGTTTCATGTCCTCTTTTAACTCCCCCTACTAAATTTTAAGAGTGAGAATTCCAAGATTTTACCAAATCTCCCCAAGCTGACGTAAGCTCAACGACATAATTCACTTGTTCTTCTCCCTTCTTTTCCTTACCCTCAGAATTTTCTTGATTTCCTATATCCTGAAAAATATCTACAGCCACTAATTCTAGGTTTGGAGTGCTCCATCTGCTAGCATTTGCTTTCCCCCCTTTTTTTTCGAAGCTTGGAGACGCCCCTAAGGGCAAGAGGCATGAAGATGCCATGTTGCTTTACAATTACGACACCTGAATGCAATATTTTCATAATCTAAAATCTGAATATGTTGAGACTTACCAAACTTCAGGATGACTTTGTCTGGTAATCCTTTACTTAGGTCTATTTCCACACAAATTCGAGCATAGGTGCATAACCCTAGAGCGAATCTCTCTCTATCATTCTTAAAATTTACCTAATGCATTTCCTATCTCTTTTGAAGCATGCCAAAAATGCAAGGGCAAGTTCGGGAGTCGAACCCAAATGGGCATCTTTGAGAGTGTTTGGGTCGAACTTGGAAAAACAAGGGGTAATGAATAAACCTGCATTACCCCAAAACCAGGGGCCATCAGCTATACTTTTCTGAAAGTCTTCCTGATTGCTAAAGAGAACAATAAAAAACCCTTTAGAACAGAGAGAAATTATGCATTGGGTTGTCCAAGCCTCATATATCCATTGATACAACGCTATTGTTGAAGGCCAAAGGCCATTAAATCTGCAGATTACTGCCCTCTTTGAAAGGGTATGAAAGTATTCAAAAGCGTCGCTTTCAGAAATCTCTACCTTTGGCACTCCGTTGTTTGTTCCACAATATAAGCCTGGGAAAGGGGAATGAATTTCTTAGGGTTTGACTTGGGTGCAACATTCCTAACTGTGTCCTTAAACAAAGTTGGCTTGGAGGAGGACGCAAGATTGGGCCTTGCTGCACCGCCCCTCAATTTGGATACCAAACCAATGCATGAATCCTTGCCAATATGGTATCTTGCCAAGGGATCACAATCTTGTAATTCTTTACTCTGATACACTAGACATTGTGCATATGTTGGGAGGCCAAAATAACTCTCTAATATCTGTTTTACAATCCCCATTAGGTCTGATGAATCTACCCAGAGGCATTTCGTTTTCCTTGACAGAGATTTAATCATGATTTGAAAACCTGACTCTTTAATCCCCAGATTGGTGGCCTGGCAAAGGAGCCCTTTGGAAGAATAAAGATTCGTCGATAAAGACCCAGCTGTGACCTCCGCAACAACAACTAAACTCACAGCCAAGTTGTCAAGCATTGGAAAGACATTGCCACCGATGTCCAAGGAAACAGTCACCGCCAAGGATCTAGCGTCTCTCGTAGGCCAAGTCGCCACAGCTGCTACATTAGGAAGAGGAAAACACAGGTCGCCCAAAACCCTAAGCACGACCATATTCTCTATCCCCCTAATCTTCGAAACATTGGTTTGTAAGATACATAGCAACAAACTAAATATTTTGGTCATCTTCCATAAGGTTTAATTGGGGAAAAAAAAGCAAGATAGCTTTTACATCCAAGCTTCTAGCTTAATAGTTGGGCAATGCATCAAGAATCAAACTTAGAAATGAGAACCTTTTTCATCATCCTCGGAGTAATGGGGTTCCCTTTTTAGTTCTCTTGGTTGTCTTGATTACTAGGGTTGCCCTATCTACTATTAAAGTTTCCTAAAAATGGGTTTTGTTCATGATCATGGTATCTAGACTCCCTAAATTTTAGTGTCTTTGTTGACAGTCTTCTTCATTGCTACTCTCCTCTCCTTGTCCCTTCATTTCAATGGCCACAATAAATATATGTAGGGATTTATTCATTTTAGTAGATATAAACACTAAAAGAATGAAGAGAATTGGAAGGCATACGACACACTTCTATCTTTTATTAAGCATAAAGAAGTTACATTACTTGGGAATGTTGATAAGCGACCATTAGTTAATGTTTAACTAATAACTTTAATACCCTCCTGTAATGACTAAACCGTTGTAATGTCCCTACCAAGGAAATTTGTCCAAAACTTGCAATGTCCCTGATTTCTTAATTAACATACATTTCGTCAAACAATTTACAGAAAGTGCACCACACAATTTTTTTTGAATAAACTATGCAATATCAGCTGCAACTATGATTTATAATCTTGTATTAAATTTATACGTTTTATATCATGCAATTTCTCATAGGGACATTTTGTCAAACACTTTGTATACAATCTGTTATGAAGTATTTTTTGAATGCAAGTGTTCAAAATAGCTGAAACTATAATTCTAGATCATAAAATCATCACAATATTTAAAGAACTCATAAAGACATTTTGTCAAACAGTTGGCACCTTCTTATTGAGCTGAAAATGATTACAATCAATAATAGAGATTGCTATTCTAGAAAATCATAATTACATACATGTAGAATATTTGATTTCTAACCTCCACAATGGATTGGAAGTGTTTGCACAAGTGCCGGGCTGATATGAGGATATGAGCAGCCATACCAAACCCTTATCCAATTCCAAAACCCCTTCCAAACAATAGTATGAATAGCAAATTTGAATATGTAGATGGGCGACTAACTTCAAGTCACTAGAAAATGCTCCAAATAGGGCTGTGGCTAAATTTTGATAGGCTGCAGCTTACTTCAATGAAGGCTTTCAAAGCCTTTATCCACACAAAACCCCAACACCAATATATGTTGGAAGCTCCTAGCAATGGTAGGGTTTAAAATCCTCACAAAACTCAAAAATAATTGCTTGCAAATCCCCAATTAAATTAACTTCAGCACAAATCCCAACTGAAAATATATTCTTCTTTCAGCACAAAATATCAAACCAAAACATTCAACTCACTTGTGAATCCTGGATGAATCCACCTCTAAATCCATTTCTACACAAATTGTGACCCTGAATAAATCACACCGTATTGGCTAGGAAGGATCTTTCACCACCGAAATCAATCTTACCTTAGGGTTTCGTCTAAGACAGAGGAAATGAACAACGTTCAACCTCATAGAGAAAAGAGGGTTTCATAAAATATTCAACATATTCAACAATGAGCCCCAACACCTATTTTTATAGCTTTTTGGAGGGAATAATGCAATTTAAAAATATAATAATTCACTTTTTACCCTCACAAAGACCTTTTTGAAATAATAACAACATTTCACGTGCAAAGGCCTCTTATCTAAGCATCTAACATTTTAGCAAACTTAATCACCTTTCCAATGAGCTATTACACTAAGTTGTCCTTTTAATTATTTCTCAACATTAGTGAAATATTAATTAATAACTCAACAACTCACCCAAGTTGCGGAAAGTAGTGAAATGGCATCGAAATCAACCTTTGATCACATCGAGATGATACTGGAGATGCAGGATGATGATCAGAGCTAATCTGGTGACTAAAAGTAAACTGCTTCTCCAAGAAGTTTGGAGAAGCCACCAAAAGTCGAAATTCACTTTTGAAAGTGACATACTTATCCATACTACCTACTGAGCTCATTGCCACAAAAAGATATCAAGAAAAACTGAACATGTGCTCTCCAAGATCTTTGGAGTCCCCTTACCAATACCAATTAGCCTATGGGAACTCAGGGAATAGGCTAACGGTCACCAAACTGACTAGGGCTGAGAAGGGAAAATTAAATTACAGTCCTCCCTTCCTAAAGATTGCTTGTCCTCAAGCAATCACACTCAATCGTTGTATGATCCCAGATAAACCAAATGAAATTCCAGAATCCTAAATCAACCTAGGAGGTTTGTGAGTCCTCTTGATCGATGTGTCATGCTGCATCACACCTGCAAAATCATTCTTTTGCAAGAATTCAACAAATTCTCTGAAAATCTGCTTGGCTCTACCATGCTTCCATTGTACTACTCTGATATACATTGGAAGATCTGTGAAAACACTCACTGTTTCATTGAATGAATCTCTGACTGATGGTCATAAACATGCATAAGTCTGTTGTTCTGAATAAGCTCCTAAGATAACCCATTAATATCCACAACACATTCCTTTGCAAATTGATCTTTGTTAATGATGTTAAAGGTTATCCCTTCCAAATAGGGATATAGTATTAGTGAAAATGTTCTCTATTTTCTTTTTTTGTATCCCAAAATAATGAACCAAGCTGAAATACTCACAAAATATGGATTCTTCTTGTGTAGAAGGAAGCACCTCATACCAAAGTATTCTATGAAATCTTTTATCTATCCCACTCTTATGAGTAATCAGAAACATGACATGTGGGCTGGAAGCAAAAAGATGAGCATGCCACAACAAGCTACAAGTGTGAACTTACCATTTT
Source organism: Torreya grandis (assembly GCA_037957365.1). Taxonomy (NCBI): domain Eukaryota; kingdom Viridiplantae; phylum Streptophyta; class Pinopsida; order Cupressales; family Taxaceae; genus Torreya; species Torreya grandis. Next base: position 430,504 of record JARHVA010003981.1, read on the forward strand.
GATTTTAGCAATGTGAACAAGTAGTCACCTGAATCCCATACTTTGTTGTTGTCACCATCTGTGTCTCTTGAATCAAGAAGAGTCTCACAAATCAGATTATCAAATGATAATTTTACATCCAAAAGAAGATGTATTGTCATGAAAAATTTGCCTTTCTAGCCCATTGAGATTGCACTCTTGATATTTTTACCTAGTGCTACCATCATGTTGAAAACCACATTCATTACTTGATATATCATCAATCTCAGAGCTGAAAACTGCACTAGGATCCCATAACCTGTTGTTGTCACAAGTTGTATCACTAGACTCATGAAATGTCTCATCATCCATCACAAAAAGAGGATTATCAAATGATAACTTTGCATCCATGTCAAAAAGTGGGATACCAACAAATTGTAAGTTATTTTTGTGCCCTTGTTTAGAACAATCTTCCTGCTGTCCCAAGAAATGTTTTGTAGTAGCAAGCTGATCTTCTATCTTCCATAGTGCCATTTGCGTACTCTCTAATGAATCCTTTGTTGATTTGAGTTCATAGGTAAGGTCATTAACCTCTTGCTTCTTTTCTTTGAGTGCACCAAATGTCACTTCTACAAACTCGATGGCATGATCCTTGTCTGCAAGCAACTGCATCCAATTCATTTTTGATTGTGCGCATATGTGTAAAAGTGGCTCCTCCTTCAATGCCTTTTTTCCTCTCCTCAATTTGGGCCTTCCAAATGAGGTCTTCAATAAATTTGTGTGCGCTATCAAATCTTGTCAACACTTGCACCACTTTCTCATTTGTAACTAAAAATTGATTTTGCAATTCTTGAGGCCTTTGTTCAAACTCATCAAAGTAGTTTTGTTCACCACACAACAAAATGTCTGAATTGCCTTCATTTTTAGGAACAATAATACCTTCATAATCAGCTACCCCGCTAGTTGATACTTTGCAAACATGATGAATAGATGGTATGACAACGTTATGCTTAAGTAATGGGTCATTAAGAAATTCCATATCTTCATATGGCTTATTAATAGTTGCTGATTTAGCAAACTCCAAATCAACATTTCCTTCAATCTCAGCACTATCATGAAGACTCATGTACTCCTCTTCACTTGCAGATGCACATGAAAATTCAGCTTCATCATCATCTTCAACGAAGACATTCTCTTGATGTGCATTTTGAAGTTCCACTTCATTTGTATTTTGCATTGAGGCAAGTCTCTCATACTCAGATTTGAAATTGTTGGAGTGGTTATCTTCTTTTGTTGTCACACATGTAAGATCAACACTATCATTCATTCTTGACCTTCTTATGTAGTCATAAAAGTCTTTTTTGCTTGGATGCTCTATTACAAGTAAATTAAAAAATTCATCAAAGGAAACTTGGTCTTTGAATTTATTAGGCAATTTCTGATACTGATCAACAATTTTGGTGGCCTCTTGTTCATAGTCCATCTTTTCCTTTTGTATTCTTATCAAAGCTTTTAAGTCCTTTTGATATTTCCCAAATACTTGCAATAGTTCATTCATGGATTCTTGAAATGATTTCATATTGCTATGGTCACTTTCCTGTCAAGCACTCTGCTGACTACTAGCTAGAACTACTGAAACTGATCATAAATAAGTGCTAATCGCTTATTGGAAGCAATGTGAAAACGATCTTCTCACTGTTAACCCCACAGGCTGGCAAGATACACTACTCTTATACCACTGTAATGTCCCTACCAAGGAAATTTGTCCAAAACTTGCAATGTTTCTGATTTCTTAATTGACAGACATTTCGTCAAACAATTTACAGAAAGTGCACCACACAATATTTTTTGAATAAACTGTGCAATATCAATTGCAACTACGATTTATAATCTTGTACCGAATTCATAGGCCTTATATCATGCAATTTCTCATAGGGACATTCTGTCAAACAGTTTGTATACAATTTGTTATGAAGTATTTTCTGAAAGCAAGTGTGTAGAATAGCTGAAACTATAATTCTAGATCATAAAATCATCACAATATTTTAAGAACTCATAAAGACATTCTGTGTCAAATAGTTGGCACCTTCTTATTGAACTGAAAATGATTACAATGAATAATAGAGATTGTTGTTCTAGAAAATCATAAGCACATACATGTAGAATATTTGGTTTTTAACCTCCACAATGGAAGTGTTTGCACAAGTGCCGGGATGATATGAGGATATGAGCAGCAATACCAAACCCTTATCCAATTCCAAAAACCCTTCCAAACAACAGTATGAATATGTAGATGGGTGACCAACTTCAAGTCACTAGAAAATGCTCCAAATAGGGCTGCAGCTACACTTTGATAGGCTGCAACTTACTTAAATGAAGGCTTCCAAAGCTTTTATCCACACAAAATCCCAAAGGCAATATATGTTGGAAGCGCCTAGCAATGGTAGGGTTTAAAACCCTCACAAAACTCAAAAATAATTGCTTGCAAATCTCCAAATAAATTTAACTTTGTCACAAATCCCAACTAGAAATATATTCTTCTTTCAGCACAAAATATCAAACCGAAACATTCAACTCACCTGTGAATCCTGGATGAATCCATCTTTAAATCTATTTCTGCACAAACTGTGAACCTGAATGAATCATACCATATTGGCTAGGGAGGATCTTTTACCACCGAAACCAAACTTACCTTAGGGTTTTGTCTAAAGCGAAAAACAACATTTTATCTCACGAAGAAAACAAGGTTTCATAAAATATTCAATATATCCAACAATGAGCCCCATAGCTTTTTGGAGGGAATTATGCAATTTAAAAATATAATAATTCATTTTTTACTCTCACAAAGACCTTTTTGAAATAATAACATTTCACATGCAAAGGCTCCTTATCTAAGTGTCCAACATTTTAGAACACTTTATCATCTTTCCAACGAGGTATTACACTAAGTTGTCTTTTTAATTATTTCTCAACATTAGACAACATTAGTGGAATATTAATTAATAAGTCAATAACTCACCCAAGTTGCAAAAAGCATTGAAATGACATTGGAATCAAACTCTGATTACACTGAGATGATACTGGAGATGCATGATGATGATCAAAGCTAACTGGGTGACTTACTAAAAATAGATTGCTTCTCCAAGAAGTTTGGAGAAGCCAACAAAAGTCGAAATTCACTTTTGAAAGTGACATACTGATCCATACCACCTACTGAGTTAATTGCCACAGAAAGATACCAAGAAAAATTGAACTTGTGCTCTCCAAGGTCTTTGGATTCCCCTTACCAATACCAATTAGCCTACAAGAACTCAGGAAATAGGCTAACGGCCACCAAACTGACTAGGTCTGAGAAGGGAACATTATAGAAGACTACTCCAAGTTTGCCCTGAAAATTGCAAACAAAATGGGACTAAAAAATTTAGTCATTACATGTATCGCTGCTCTTTAGATATCTGCAGTCCTTTGACATTTTTCTACTGTTCTATGTAGGAGTTTCGGTGTAGATAGAAACTGGAAAAGGTAACTAACAACAAAACAAAGATCCGAAGCTGTTCACCAATTCTTTGTAGGTGATTCATTGATCGGTGATAAATCATCATTTGTCGATAACTTCAGCCCGACCTCCATAGTTATAACTTTAGAATCTTGGAGATGCTGATCAAACAAAATATACCAAGCTCATGGAGCCTACATAAGTTCGTACAGAGACTTAACTAACTTGCAAACTAGATGATCACTACTAGTACAAGAAAACCTTCATGCCGCACTATGTAGACCTTGTCCAAATCTCTGTTAGGAATTCAAATTGAGTTGCTATGGAGAGAAACAACCAAAGTGTGACCATCTTTGAAGTAGGAGTAAAAACCAACTCTGCAGTAGGAACTTTGTCCACCCATTTGCATCCAATGGGCTATTTAAATGGCGGTTCATGTACCATAAAAAGGTTAGAAGCGAGAGCAAAATGACCATGCTCTGTTGAATTAACAACATTTCCTTGATCCTTTGAGCCAATGCTTTTCACTGAGGCATTTCATCCTCCCGCATAACTACACTTGCATTTTGATTGAGGAATTTCATCATGTTGCACATTCTTCATAGAGGTTATTCCCTCCACAACTAATGAATGTAAGTTAACTGTGGTAGGGTCAACAAGTCTATACAAGCCACCTTGCCCCATGCCTAGGGCAATTACTCTGTCTTGTTTTTACATTAGACTCAATACATTGCTTTTTAGAGAAATTTCTAGCAATGTTGGGATTTTCTGTTAATTGACTAGTAGACGAGATTTTTTATTAATGTGAGGAACTTAACATTTTTCACAATGATTTTGTCAATGTTGTTCAATACTATAAGAATATCTCCTATCCCCTCTACAGCAAGCGACTCCCTATCATTTAATAAAACTAAATCAATTTTTTTTTTACTTGCAGTAAATGTGACATGCCAGTCCTTAGGACATGTAAAATGTCTGGATGCGTCGGAATCAATGAACCAACACGTAGTAGCTCTATCGTTCAAGTATGATTCCATGAGAGTACACTCGTCCTCAGAATCCCATTCTTCAACTGCTGCCACATTTGCTACTTGACTGCTTTGTTGGGAAAGTGCATATTGTTGCTTTCGACAATCTTTTATAACATGCCTAACCTTATGACAGTAAAAACATTTCACCTAGTACTTGGAAGATGAATCACCAAGGATGCGTTTCCTCTTCCCCTTTTACTTAGCAGTGTTTCTCCTGCATTGGACTCATTTGCCTATGTTTGTCTGCGTTTCTTAGGCAACAAATAGGAACTAACCCAATCAAATGTCAAGGTCTGACTTTTTGCTATCAAGTGTAAAGCCTCTACAAAATATTCATACGAGGGCATCAAGCTGTTCAAAACAAGAGCACCTAGGTCATCATCATCCACCTTTTTGTTAATAATTGTGAGTTGGTCTCAGAGTTCTTTCATCTGAAGATGTTTTGATAGGATTCCATCCTCAGTCATTTTTGTGGAAAATAGGAGATTGTTGAGATACAGGACCTGACTTTTCTTTGAAGTTTGATACTTATTTTTTAGATTGGTCCAAAGCACACTTGTCTCAGTAGCATTTCAGATCTCAGGGATCATATCTTCTGACACATACAACTTCAACAATAGCAAGGCCTCCTTATGACACTTGTCATTATTAGCAAAATTTGTAGTAGGTCTTGCTTCAGTGCCAAGAATAATTTTATCACAATCATGATATACCGCAATTACTGAAATCTTATGATTTCAAACATTGTAATTATGACTCGTCAATTTCTGCGCTTTTGGAAAAACCAAGTTTTGAGTATTGACCATTAATCACACAATATTCGGCCTTTGACTTGGAAATCAATGCCAAGGAGAATGCAAAGTTTGCTTAAAAAACAATGATTTAAGTTTTGTAAATTTGTGTTCTAGTACTTTTTGGCTGTCCACGAAAATGCTATAGAAAAACTAGCAAAAAGTGATTGCCAATGTCTAAAAATAGCAAAACCTTCTTATCTCATCTACTTCACACAAAATGCCCTTCCTTTTGATTAGGTATCTTTATGCAACCACCTTTAGTCACGATTTTAACTGTGCAAGGATTTTCCTCTTGAACCTTCATGTACTATTCACGATCCTTCACATTCTGGTCTCTGGTCTGAAAATCTCATGAAAGTTTGAAAAGCTTATGCAAATTCGTGACCCAATGATCATTCTCTTGGGTGCGTTATTTCTTCACTACCCTAACATCAATATGATATGCAAATCTTTTTGAAAGTCTATCTTCACTGCCCTAGCACGCACCTTGAAAAACATTGTGACTGTAAATCACGTGAACAAACTGCTAAGTCGTCGATTTGGGCCATTACATTTTGTGCTGTGTTTTCTCCTTCATGTCTAGTATCTCACGACCTGGTTTTCAAATTGACGTTCTTTCACTGAGTCGTGTGTGCCCTATCTTGAGCCTCCAGCTACTCAACACGCAAATTGTGCTTACATTCTCTTTGAAAATTGTGAGTTGATTTAAGTGATTTGATTTAAGTTCTGCACATTCCTTCTAGCACATTCTAATCCGCTCACTCAACCTTCTCATATCTATTGGTTTGTTTCCCTCTTCAAATGAATTCTTCTAGTTTTCTGGTCTAGTCTTTCACAGACTTGTATTTGAATGCCTCTTCTTTACAGCTGATACCTTGCTAATCTTTGTGGAACTTCCTTAAACCTCAAACCTCTTCTTTTTTGCGTTCATACCTGACTAGGGCTTCCTCAAACTCCTGCAACTTGTTGTTCGCACCCTTCTCCCAAGGCTTCCTCGAACAATGGCTTTGATACCAATGTTAACAAATATAACCACTAAAAGAATGAAGAGAAATGAAAGGCATACGACACACTTCCAAACTTGTGTGTGTCTGTCTTTTAATAAGCATAAAGAAGTTACATTAGTTGGGAAGGTTGATAATGGACCCTTAGTTAATGTTTAACTAATAGCTAATTAATAACTTTGATAATTCATTTGTTCCATGGTGTCCCTTATTTCATTCAAGGGAGTCTTTTTTTAAATCCATAAATAGGGTTTTTTTTTGGGTTCCTTGTCCACAATAAAAACCAAAAAATACTAAGACCAAGAGAAAGTAATTGAAAGTGGCTATTGGAATTAAAATTAACATGAAATATGCCCATACATAAGATTTCAAGTTTGTCGGTAACCATTGAAGGTATGAAAAAAAAAAAGCTAGCAACTTGCCTCGATTAGATTGATCTTTAGGAAATCCTAAGAAAAACAAATTTCAAACATAGTGTTTTTTGTTCTTTACCAACTCCAACAATGAGTTGGCATCAAGAATAGGCCAAAGCCAAGTAGGAAGTTCCTTATCAAGGGCTCCATTGTGAGTCATGGGTGTGTATAGGACCCTGTTGAGAATGAGCTTTTAGGCATTAGAGCTCTAGCTCCTTCCAAAAATCGAGCTTGTAGCTTAGCACCAATCTCCTCCTTTGTATTGAAAAAGACGTCATAACCTAGCTTAACCAAACATGTGGCTTTGGTCGAGAAGCCACATGACTAGCCACATCCTCCAAATTGCCCTTTAGGGTCCCATAACCAATCAATTTTAGACCCTCCAAACTGCTACCTCTAGGGCTTACCAAGAACACTCAAAACTGCCACTTCCAAGCATTGGTTCAACAAATCTTTAGTCCACCTCCTATGCCACATGTTGATTTTAACTTCTGCCTTGTTGGCAATAGCTCACACCCATGCCCATACTAAGTTCATCAATCTCCAATAAATTTTCAACTGAGCAATTCCCACCTCCAACGTCCTCAAATCCATCAAATCTCTTTTCCTTGGTGATTTGTGAGGTAGCTCACTCAAAGTATTGGACAAAAACATTAATATAGTTAATCTTGAAATTTCTAAAAAATCCTATCTTGTTGAAGCTTGTGTTCTAAAATTATCATCCTCAAAATCCATCAATATTTATACAACTCTTACTTCTCCCACATGTGCCTCTTGAATATACCTTTGAGATAGGAGTGGGAGAAGGATGGGGAGATGTTGGTGTTAAAGGAACTAGCGCCTCCCTTTCCCTCTTGATATTTAGCTTATCATCATCACTAAACTTCACCAAACAATTTTTTTCACTAAATTATTTAGGGAATCAACCATGTTCTTAAGAGCTTTCAGATGGGGCATAAGTGAGCTCTCCCTGGTGTTTATTAAAGCCCTCTCGGACCCCTTTCTCTTGTTTTTTTACTGAAAATTCTATGAAATTTATGGCCAAGGCATCGCCCAACACAGACAGGACAAACAACTTCCATTCTGAAAAATTATTTAATGAGGTTTATAGTGTGAGGGGATGAGGAATTTAAAATTAGCCTGTGGTCATTCTCCAAGAGATTACCTTTAAACACCTTCCTTATGATTTATTGATGGGTACCCAGCCTAGAACTCCCTTAGAAGAGCTTTCTTTGCCATCACCTTGACTGGGATACCTTCCAACATAGATAGTTTTCTGTTTGAGCACCATGAGAGAGGGAGAAGTAGGATCAACACAAGAAAATTAGAGGTAGAGCCGAGGGGATTAGAGCACCAAGAAATGCTCATATGGATTAAGAACCAAGAAACACCTATGGGTAGTAAGGGTACTATCAGGCAGTTGTCTTGTCAGACATTTCCTTCCCTTTTTAGCTCCATCCTCGAGGAGCCATTAACTATCAACTGATCATAAATGCAACCTCGCCACCATCCTGCTACCCCTGATGGAATTAGTAAAATTCAATTTTGGGTATGAGGAATAATAATGATCTCCAACTCTAAAGTTTTAAGGGCTTTCAAAACATGTTTAGTGAAGGGACCTTATAAATACCTGGGGAGATCACCTCCCCTCTTATTTTTAGTCTATAGATCTTCAAGGCGCACCATTGTCCATATTACTGCTATGGATCTATTGGGATTGGGTGTGAGCCTCCCTGACATTGGACAAGAGGTCGGCTGGCTTATTAGCTTGTTGGAAATAATACTAGAATAAAATTGATTGAATCTCTTTACATGTGAATAGGTTTTGAAAAGAATCCCATTCAACTTCCAGTTTGGTATTGAGCCTTTAATGCTTTCAAAACATGTTTAGTGAAGGACCTTTAAAATGCCTAGAAAGATCACCCCCTTCCACTCACCCACTCCCCCTCCCCCTACTTTGTCCATATTTCTACTATGGATCTATTGGGATTGGGTTTGAACCTCCCCAACATTGGCTAAGTGGTTGACTGGCTTGTTAGCTTATTGGAAATAATATTATAATGAAATTGATTTGAATCTTTTTGCACGTGAATAGGCTTTGGAAAGAATCCCATTCATCTTCCAGTTCGGTGTTGAGCCTTTAATCATTGCTTTGATAATCAACATGGAGCCACCTTCCACTACAATGTCTTCAGTTCGTTTATTCAGAGCTTTTTTTAGACCATAAAGCAAGCCTATTGTTTCAGCTTAGTTATTTGTCCCATATTCATGTGAATATGGTCGGAAATGCCTATATCAGTTACCCAATCTCATATCGGGTTCCCAGCTCTGGCAACTCCTAGGTTTTCTTTAAATGCAACATAAAATGTAAGATTCCAATTTTCACACTTGGGAGGCATCCATCTCACTAAGAACCAATCAGTCGTAACTCAGCTTATCCCATTAGCTAGGGTCTCTTGTTGGGCTTATTTATGTGCTTTTCCTACTAGTTCTGCTATGACTGTCCATGCTCAAAAAATAAGACGCTCTTAGGCTTGCCTATCACCTAAGCAGGAATAATTAGATGCTCACCTGAGGTGCAAAGAGAGAATACCAAGCCCCTGTTGCATTATGGCCAACGAAAACACATCGTGGTAGATAATCACAAGAACTCGTATCAAAGCATTATCAACCATTCTTATCAATGAAAACTTAACCTGCAAAGCATGACTTGATCTAATCAATTGAAGACCCATTAATGCAATATTAAACTTATGACAGTAGCATAAATCAGTATTGTTCAGGATTTACTTTACTTAGATTTGCTTTAACATTTCATCTTTTCATTTCTGAGCAAGATACGACATGTGGTTTAGCTCCATACAAGCATTCATGTTCATTTCAACAGCATTTTCTCAACATATCATCCAACCCCTTTAATACTCATAGGGGTGGGTTTATTAGGCACCACAACTCCATGCTTGATATGAAACATGGCATTCTCATCCAAAAGGTCAGCCCTATCCATTCATGCAAGGTGCAATCAATCGGCACCCGCACGTGTCTTCGCTTGTTGAACATTCCACATCTATCACTGGATTCATCGCCATGATTCATGGATCTAGAACAACCATGCTAGCTGGATAAGATTAAGTCTGATCCTCTTTTGCGTGCGCATGCCATGCATGCGACTCTTCTCTGATTGCTTATTCCTTGCTCAGATTTGATTTCTGCATGGACTTCTCTTAACATGCAATTCTTGCACAATCTTCCACGCATGCGTGTTCCCATACTTAGCCAAATTTCAGGATAATAATCTTGTGTGCAAAACTTTCAGTCAACATCTTCCCGCACTAATTTGCATGTCTGCCCTCATACAAGTTTGCACTTGCACTACTCTTCTTCAGATCACTTGATTGAGCCGTTAAGACCTTCAGGGCTTGCATTTAGAGTTTCTTCTAAAAAAATTTACACTTCACAATTACCGCAGTGACTTGGGTTATTCTCTCGGGGGCAACACATACTAAGATCTCAATGGATGCTAAATCTTGTGCATTGTCTTCATATTTCTTTCTCATTGCACGGAATGTGTGGCGGCGATTCAAAAAGGCCCCCCACACTGTTTGGCAGCCTGTTCTTGAAGTTTATCCAAATGTGTCTCCAAAGTGGTGCGCTGCTTGGTGATTTCAGCCTTGAACTCCTAGACATCAACCATGCACTTTGCATTATAAACTTTTGCAACCAACTTGTATCTAGCTTCCTACTCTTGTATTTGGGCATCAATGAAAATCAGTGTATGCACAAATCTCTTGAAAACCAAGCTAGCCACCTTAGCCTTTGCCTATAGGTCATTGATCAGATTAAGCAATACTACTTGATAAGCATCCCATTCATTATTTTGCAGGAAAACCTTTTGAAAAAGGGCCTACTCTTCTGTTGGTGCAGTAGCTAGTTGTTCCTTTAACTAGCATGTGATTGACACACTTACGTGCTCAATGGGTTCCATTTTGCTTGTGTCTAAGTCTGCAAGGAGTTGGGCCTCCTCTTGTGTATCAACACATACATCTCCTTTGAGCTTTTCCTCTAAAAAGATAATTTTGCTTTCTGCCTTTGCGCGCTGAAGCTCTTCATCTTTTAGCTTGGTTCGAAGGGCCTCTTCATCCACACTATGTTGGATGTTCTGCGGTGCAACCTCAATAGCCAATCAGAGAAGTGCTAGCCTAGATCGCTCTGCAGTGAACTCCCTTGGGTCACACTTGTCCTTTCTTCATGCATTTCACTTCGTTGGAGGCTAGTCAACGGGACCTTGAAGCCTATGTCCTCATTGTGATATTCCATAATGTACAAGAGTGCCTTCACGCAATGCTTGATGCATTCCCTTCTTGAAGTGAGCCCATATGTATTTCACCTCTCCCTGGTTGGATGACTCATGTTCTTCTCTATTACAAAACTGGGAAGACCTTGTTGGCTTGGGTTTGATTCACCCGAATTTGACCCACTTTGGATACTCGCGTGGTCCTGGTGATGGGTATTTTTCAGTTTCTTCATCTCCTCCGCCCATGTCATGTTCCTCTTCATGCACAAAAGTTTCTTGGTTCACCCCTTCAGCTTTGCCTTCGTATGCAAAAGTTTCCATGTGTTTCATCATACCCTTTCCTATGCGTATATGCTTTTTGGTGTGATCCTTCACCCAACCCTTATGTATTTTTATTTGAGGGCTTGTTGCTTTTGGGCTGTTCTTTTTCGAGGAGTCTTCTTTGCGCACTTTTAGCGGTGTTTGCGCTCTTGTATCTACTTGGGTCTTCATTTCTTGTTCACTCGCTTTTGTGCGTGTAGTTTTTGACTAATGCTTTTTTCCACATTTGCTTTAGTTGAACTAGCTTCAACCTAGTTATTACACTCGTTTGCTCGTGTGTTTGTGTGTCTCCCTATGCCATCTCTCTTGTGGGGCTGCTTTGGTCTTTAATGCCTTTGTTAGTTGGCTGTTCCTCGCCCTCATCTTTTGATGCAACGTATTCACTTGTGCCGGGTGGTGTTACATTGGTTATGTAGATGCACATTGTCATCCTTTTCCTTTTGACGGGTGCTATTGGGGAACTTGAATCTTCTTCTTCTCCAGTCATCTTTTTCTTCCTTTTCCCTATGCCCATATTAAGCGCCCCTTGCTTTTTATGTTACTGCCTTTGTTCTTCTTTTTCTTGTGTCCTCTCTTTGTTGATATCCACCCCAACTTCTAGTTGGTTTTGTTTGGGTGTTTGCCTCCTCTTGACTGAGGGCCTCAACACATAAGTCAACTTATAGTTCTTTCCTTTGATCTTCATGATATATAGTGGATCTATTCTTAATTTTTCATATTTCGACTATTCATCCTCAAAGACAACTGTTTTTCCAATTATTTTAAACTTGTTGCGCAACTTGAGTATCCCTGCATCTAATTCTACGTCGTTAAGTTTGTGCATGGGAGGTCCTGAATCTTGTTTAGAGCCCGCTTTATATAATCCACAGTCACTTATATTAACTTTAAACATCCTGTGTGATGTTCGTCCTATCGTATAATTCTTACCAACATGCTGTGTGTCATCACGCATAACTCCACAAACCCATCATAAGCTTCTGGCATCTTGCGCAAATGCACCATTCATCTCCAAAGGCTGTTACTATGTTATTGTACCAGTTCTTCATTTTCTTTTTGTAGCCCAGAGTCATTTGATTCTCGCATATGAGGTTTGTGTGTCTATTGGTGGGGGGACTCCTTCCATGTGAAGAAAGCAAAGGCTATTTTTTTTGGGATAACTACTTTCTCAAGCACCCTTAGAATGAGGATTGCACCCAATTTAGATGTTCCTCCTTTCATATGCTTCTTCTGTGATACCACTTCTTCTGTTATATACCATGTGAAATTGTACATAACCTTATTTACTTCGATTTGATATGCAAGGTACTTCACTTGAGGCTGAGTGCAATTTGATTGCCATGATCAACTTTGCATTGATGAGACGTGTGATGATGCATTTAGCCTTCTCTTTTAGGCCGCTTTAACTTGTAGGTGTAACTTTTTCTCTTCACTTCAAGACGTTTGGCTAATTTGTTAACATCTCTGCTCTTCATGCTATGCACATGTTCTCTTCTCTATTCTTCAATCCGATGATTTTGCTATTCGTGTGGGTTATATGTGCGTCCTTTGTCTAATGATGTACATTCTCCCTCCATGTGTGCGTGAGAGTATAAATTTCAGCAGCTTTTTTGGTTAGACAAAGTATGAAAACTCATATAGCTGCACGAGCCATGGCATCTGAAATTAAATGCTCTTTGCTATCTCTCTTCGTTGTTTTCTTAAAGCAATTCTTCTTGAATAGGTAGGTGTACTTCGCCTTCCGGTGATCGAATTCCGGTGATTGAAGTCTTCAATCACGCAATACCCCAAACACCACTTTAACTCTTTCCCGTTTGGCACCAAAGTTAGGTACTACATCAATGGTGGGAAGAAGGGGACTTTTGCCTTCTTTGTCTTATTTGTTGTTTGTTGAAGGGGGGTGCCTGATGTTGTTGGGGAGGTGGTTACTTTGAACTACTAGTTGTCTGCTATGTATCCACCTCTTGGACGATATACATTTCCGCCTTTGTTGTTTGTTTCTCCATGGGTTTTTCTGCAGCCATAACCCTAATTCTCTACATGTTTCCCTAGTAGTTCCAACCCCTTCCTCAAACCTGCAACTCTACCCTTCTTGCAAGTCTCTTCACTTTTGTGCCCTAGTTGATTAAAACCCTAACTCTATCTTGCTGCTATTGGTGGTGCCCTGGCTCCCTTTTTTGTATAGATGCTTTGGTTTCATTTCTTGTGTAGATGCCCTAACTTGCTCTAAAATTTCTAGCTTTGTTCTCCTTGAGTAGTTTTGTGCAAAGTGAAAAATGGGTCTCTTGTCCTTCATATATATAACATTTCATTCATTAAATAACTTTACTTAGCCTTCTTCCACTTGCTTGTCCACTTGCCTACCTTTTTGTGTTGCCATGGTGACACTACTTGTCTTGCGCTGCTTTTGTTGTGGCGTGAATTACACTATTTTCCTTTTACTGCATTATTGGGCCTTGCATGCACCCTTTCCTTCCATGCGATACCTTGCCCCACATTTCTCTTGTATTAGGATACTTGGTCATTTTCCCTTTTGCACATATCCACCTTCCTTTGGTCATGTGCACCTTCTTCACACCTTTTGCACATATCCTTCTTCTGTGCATACCCATCTGTTTGCATGATCCAAGTCATTTATAACCTACTTCACCCCTTTTTGAATTGTGCATAAAGTCCTCTTGTGCATTTGTTGCTTTTCCTTCTTTTCCTTATAAATACTTGACATATTTCCTTTTGTCTTTCAGAACCCAACGACTGATAGAACCGAGACCTGCTTTGTGTTCATATGTATCTTTATTGCTAACACTTCCGTGTGCAAGGTTGAAATTTTGTGCAAGCCAAACTTAGGGCCAAAGCCTCCTTATTATGCAAATAAAAAACAAACAAATGTCTAAGCAAATGGCAGAAAGTAAAAATTCTTATTTTTATGTTACATTTTCTCTTGGCCATTGTTTCTATCGCTCGCAATATTCAAACTAGGGCTTGAGCCTACATACGTTGAAATGCCTAGGTAGTGTTTCTCCATCCAAGGCACACAATTTACATGCACAAGTCTCCAAAATTGTATGTGTAACATAAGGTCTCATCCACCAGATGCGTAGTTTTCTTGTGTGTTTTGCATGTCTTGAATCATATAATAGGACTTTTGCTCCTATGCGTAGAAACTTGTCCTTGATATGCTTGTCGTGCCAAATTTTCTGCCTGCTCTTTTGAGTGCCTTGGTTCCATCTAGCTAGCAACCGTTTCTCATTAAGTTTCATCTGTTTGTCGAGCCTTACCTTTAGTGATTCCTTGTCATCTAAATGACCTATGCACACAATGCATAATGAAGGAACCAAAAACCTGACAAACACAACTACGTCTTTTCCAAATGCCAACTAAAATGGTGTTTGCCGAATCAGTTTTTTGTAGGTTGTTCTCTATGCCAATAACACTGCTGAGATTCTATCATCCGAGTCCTTTTGTCCTACATCACAAATATTTGTGAGCATGGTAGCCAAAATTTTGTCAAAGGCCTCCATAGTTCCATTGTTCTGCAGGTGATAGGGTGTAGTATTATGGTGCACAACCATAAACTTGCTCAGCAGCATGCACACTATCTTTACGAAGAAATGGCTTCCCCCTTCACTTGTTAAACTTAATGAGCATCCATACTAGTCCCACAAAAATCTTGCAGTTGTAGTTGTATTAATTTTTTATTGGGGCCGCTTCTGCCCAATGAGTTAGATAGTTTGCGGCAGTAATAATATATTGAGTGCCACTTTTGCATGCAAGTGGGTTGATTGGGCCCACAAAGTTTACTGTCCACTTCTCAAATGGTTCTTGTGCCATTATTGGGGTCAAATGCATTTCGTCTCGCCTATTTGGCTGTCCAACCCTCTAGCATATATCACATCTTTGTGTGAAATCCTTAGTATATTTATAAAGTGTGGGTGACTAGAGTCCCAAAAATAAGTTTTTTTCTTGCTGTTACCTTGCTTGCATAATGGCCTCCTACTATGCCTTTGTGGCATTTGTGCAATACTTCCGCACATTCATGTTCAAGAACACATCTCTTTAGGACAATGTCACATCCTAATCTGTATAGTTCTTCCTCAACCAATTGGTAGAGTGCATCCTTTATTGCAAGTTGCCTCCTTTCTTTCATGGTCCAATTATTTGGTGCCATTTCGGAAGTAAGAAATGCTGCAATCTCTACTAATTCTCCAGGCACGTGTTGGACTCCAAATAGTTGCACATCTAGCATCTCATCTTCAATAGGGTGTGCATTCTCCCCAGTGGTTTGGGCCACTATTTTGCCTTCTTGGCTTCACAACCACCGTAAATTGAAACTCTTGAAATAACATAATACATCTACAAATTCTTCCATGAAACAAAGGCTTGGTTACTAAATACTTCAAAGCCGTGTGATCCATAGAAAAGACAAATGGTGTTGCCAAGAGATAGTAGTGGAATGTTTGGAGCACATATACCTTAGCCAATGCTTTGGACTCTGTAATAATGCAATTCCGCTCCACTTGTGGCAAATTTATACTTGCAAACTAGATGAGATGGAACCTTGCCTTTCCTTGCTGTTCTCGAAGCATCAACATGGACATGAAAGGGCTTCTTCCAATTAGGGAATTGAGGGATTGGTGCATTGGTGAGTTTTTCCTTGAGAGTCTCAAAGGACTCTTGTTGTCACTTGTCCACACAAATGGACTATCCTTCCTTAGTAGCTCGCCCATCGGTTTTGCGATTTGCGTATAGTTCTTGATGAACTTGTGGTATTCCCTGGCATGTCCTAACAACACACACACATCCCTTTGGGTGCATGAGGCCCCCAACTTTAGAATCACCGCTATCTTCATAGGTTTTGCCAACATTCCTTCCCTGCAAATCACATGGCCAAGTAGCGTCCCAAATGGTGTACCAAAGACACACTTCTTCAGGCATAGAGAGATTTGCAATTATTTGCATCTTTCAAACATTAAATGTAGGTTTTAGCCCTTACTAGCCCATAAACTGTCCAATCAATCAAGTACACTTGTAAGAACTTTGTGTATAAAGTCCTTGAATGCATCCTCAGCTATAAGCGGAACATTGCTCGTGCAATCTTTAATCCAAATAACATGACATTGTACTCAAAGGATCCCCATTCAGTGGCAAGTAGTCTTTGCCTTGTCCTCCATGTTTTGTACTTGGTGATACCTTTAGAACCCATTAATAAATATGTATATTTTGAAACCCACTACTCATAAGACTTCTTCTGTAAATAGTTTTGGGACGAATTATTCACACATGCCTTGTTTAGTGTGCAGAATGACAACCATTGGGCTGACCCTGGGCTTTTCCATTGTGTAAATCACTCTTGCAGCAAGCATTTTGTCTATCTCCTTCTTTACCTTTGCATGCGTGTTCAAAGTCATTCGATCGGGCCTCTTTTTCATGGGTCTCATGCCTTTTCGCAAGTTTATCTTCATTTTCCCCATTTAGTGGTGGAGCTCTCTACTTTCAATATAGTTTCTTGTGAATAAATCCTGAAATTCCCTTAGTAGTTCTATAATGTGAGCCATCTATGTGTCGGACCAATGGTCCCTGATTTTTGCAATTGTCAGCTCAAATTTGGTTCCAATGTTCACCTCTTTTGTGCACAATGGTTCATTGTGGTGCTTTTTATCATTTCTTTGTGCGTCTTGAAAACTATTTCTCAAATCACCTACATCATGAAAACCTAACAAATCTCAACGTTTAACCTATCCAGTCTTTCTTCTTGTACGTTTCCTGCTCTGGGATGTAGCTTGACGAATCTGATATGCTTTCTTCCTGATTGAAAAACTTGACTTTGTTTCTAGTCTCACGAAAAAATTGGTATTGGCGAATTCTTCCTTTATACATGACGTGAACTATGTCCTCCATTTGCATGTCAGCATGGAATATGGTCCTTTTCATTTTTCTCAGGGCCTCGGCCAACCTTGGCTCCCCAGAGTGGAATGCAAAGGTTTGACTGAACTCTTCTTTTAAGACTTCCCATTATGTTTCTTGACGAGTCCCACTTAGAATATACCAAGTGTGAGCCCATGCCCCTAGGGTGTTATTTAGAGCGTGTACCCACAATCATAGGGGTAGATGGAAGGTCCCTTGCTTCCACACTTGCGTGCATGCTTCTAAATGCTCTGTTGGTTCTATATCCCTTTGGTACAAAGTCAAACTTTTTCTGACATTGCTTCATTCGAAGCACATACATATGGCCTCCTTCACCTTTGCCCAATAAGGATGGTTAGGTCTGCGACTGGTCCACCAACGGGCAAGTGTACCATGCAACATATGTACCAATGGAGTGATGTGCTCTTACTCCTTGGGAAAGCAAGCCTCAAGGTCTCTTAACATATACTTGCGCACGTGTAGAACCATTATATCTTGGAGCTTCTCTAGGTGTACCTTGCTTATCATTAGCGCTTGCTTGATTTGTTGTGCCACGTGTGGAACCCACTTCTATGCGCTCTTGTTTTGGTCGACACCTTTTAATGACACTCTAGAGTACGAATACAGAGTTACCCCTTATAGACCTTATGTGCCTTGTCCTAACTCTAATACACTTTCCTCCAATAACTTCACACTTCCTAGACCAATTTGTCACATGTGTGATTTGTGGTATTTGAGGCCGACATTCCGTTCTTCCAACTCAACACTAGGATCCATTGGAGTAAGGTATTTTCTATGCTACGTAGTAATACTATAGATATGGTTAATATCTTCTTCCACATCTATACTCCACATATGCTAGTCGATGATTGTTATCAAGTGGAATCACTACTCGATCTTCTTTGTTTTCAAAGCACTATATAATGCTTCTTGAAGCACATATTTGCATTGTTTTCAAAGCACAATGGCCTTCCCAACAACATTGGGTAGTTATCTGCTTTAGCGATCTCAATAACCTACAAATCAATGGTAAACCATACACCCAATATGTCCCACACAACAATGCGTAGTATCCCAATTGGTTGTGTGTGTTTTGTTGGCCATAAACATCATGTGCAGTGATGATTGTAGAGGGGGGCTTCCCATCTTTCTCTATGCATCCTTAGTAAGGATGTTCATCTCTGCCCCTGTGTCAATCAAGATGTCACATATTGACCAACCATTAATGTTGGTGTCAATGAGTGACTCTTGATCATATGTTACATTACACATTGTCCTTTTGTCCTTTGGCTTATCTGCATGCATATTGGCAACAATTTGCCCGAGCCAAGTTTTGAGTAAGGAAAAAATCCCTTCAGTTTTCAAGGGCTCAAAGCTTTTTTAGAGCTCCTCCACCTCTTTAACACTAGGTCCCCTATGCTAGCTCTCTTAGATTTGGGACTCAATACCCTGAGAAACTTGGACCTCTCTGTGTAGGTTCCTTATCATATCGGTGGCTTCTAATAAAATCAACTTTTGGGTTGGGCCATTTGGATAGTCTATCTTCAACCTTTGGTGAACGTTGTACTCATTCCTTTTGGGGTCCGACAATCATTCTTGGATGTGTAATCACCCTACTGTGTGTTGTAATATTAACCTTCGATCTCCGTCATTTGTTTTGCATGCAGTTTGTGAGGTACTCACTTCTCATGTTGGGCAATCCTGATAATTCTTGGTCATTTCTTGCCTTTTCCCATTGAATGATCTTCTGACGTAGGTCTAAACAGTTCTCTATCTTGTGGTTCCCATTACAATGCCCTCAAGTAGGGAACTTGGGACAATTCCTTTGGTAGTGGTAAGGTAAACCACACTTGTAGCATGTTTTATATTGGAAATGACCTCTGCCTCGTCCGCCTCCTCTTCTCCTATAAGATCTACCACCTCCATGCCCAAAAGCTTGTGGAGTCGGGGTTGCGATGGCTTGCCTTAGCCTATGCTTGCGAGCCTCACACATTTCATTGAGCACCCGACAATCCATTGTATCATGTGTATTGGTTTCGCAGATTTTACTCTGACACAAGCCCTTTACCTTTTTTTGCCCTCTATAGAAAGGGGAAATTCTTCATCTCGTTTTCCTCTTGGCAAACCTCATAGGCCCTGAGAGTTGCCTTTATGTTGCGTCACAGACAATTGTCTTGTAGTTTGTACACCATAATTTGCTTTTGGTATTGAGTGTGCTATGTTGTTCAATTTTTGTCGTTGTGTAGCCATGCTCAATATATGTGCCTCCATAAAGGGGTTGATCCTTTTATTGAAGCTTAAAACTACTTCTACATATAATGCAGCCTCCAACGCCTCTCGTGCACATTTGTAAAAGCCTTATGGGAAAAGTCCTTTCGTATCGAGACAACAATCAACCCACAAATTGTTGTGCATGTTGCAAGGGATGCATGTCACATGAGTTTAGCCAGGAGGTTTTTAAACCTTGCATCATAGGTGTGTGCTCTTTGAGACATATTGATTTTTTTATTTTAGCACATAACTACTTTGTTGTCCGAACTCTAGTATTTCAAACTCTTTAAGGAGGGCCTCTCTAAGCAAGGCATAGTCGACTACTGTTGGTTCTGATTATACTTCCGATACTAGGTATGCACATAATTCAAAAGAGTTGTGGCAAATTGGCTTGTCTTATGCTCTGGCTTGTTCACACCCTTTGCTATCCAAATTATTTTATGGTTATGCACATGTTTCATAGCACCTTTCACACCTCTATACTTTAGTAATTTCATTGACATTGCATAAAAGATGTTCTACGATGGATACAAGGGTTGTGTATCTTGCGCGCTAGGTCCTCTAGATTGGCTACTTGCAGGGTTTATATCAGATCCTAGGTTACTACATCGGGAGCTTTGGGTATTTAGTTCTGCATTGTGGTTTTCTAGCTTTCGCATGAGATCTGATAATCATCTTGTTATGGTGCAAAATGAGGAGAGGACATCCACTACGTCAGGATGACAATCATAGCAGTGAGCATGAGTCTCCCGTTCAGCTAGATCTTGCTGATATAGGACCCCAACTTCTTTTGGCCATACAACAGATGCTTGATGTCCTACAGGAGAGATTGTCAGCAACACAACATGACATTGAGAGGCACTCTCCATAGCATTATCAGGGTGAGCAGAAATTGGTTGAGAGAGAGAGGTCCTGAAGTCCATCCCATCAACATTCTGAGAGTGGCAAAGGTGAGTTGCATCACCAAGTTGAACAATGGGAGAGGCGAGACTTAGACCGCCCTCATAGACCTGCACCTGGAGATCTGGTTAAGGACTACATTAGACTTCATCCTCCTACTTTTGATGGTACTCAAGAGGGATTTGCAGTAGAGGCTTGGTTAGCCAGTATGCGATGATGTTTCATACTTTATGACTGTGATACCAACGGGAAGGCCCGTTTGGGAACCCACCTACTTAGAGATGCAACTAAGATGTGGTGGGAAGGAGAGGAGCAAAAGCTCCATTTGACCCTTGTTTCCCTCGCTCGGGAATTGTTCTAGGAGCGTTTTAGAGAACGCTACCTATGCCCTCGCTATGTATAGAAGAAAGGAGATGAGTTTCATGATTTACGACAGGTGAGTGGAATAGTGGCACAATATGAGTGCCATTTTATTGACTTAATCAGATATGTACAAGGATACACGGATGAGACTATTTAGGTAAATAGGTTCATTAGAGGCCTGAATCTGGAGTTGGCTGGTGCAGTACACATTCTAGCTCCCACAACCTTAGCAACCACAATAAAAAAGGCTTACTTGCCCGAGGAGTCTCGGGTAAAGACTCAGGATGCTCGAGAGAAATTTCAGGGTAAGATGCAATCACAAAGGTGCACAACTTGCACCTGGGAGAGGTTGGAGGTCAACCCAATCTAATTCCAGACCCCCTCAGTAGCAACACCAACAGCTGCAAGAGAGTAATCGTTCTCGCTGTATCTGAAATAGAGACTAGTATGACATATATCGCCAAGGACTAAGTGATGCTAGGTCTCCAGACTGCCAGTAGACTAGACCTGCACGGTCACAACAGTCAGTACAGGGAAGACCATCAGGGTCGACATTGGTTGGTCAAAGATCAGTTGGAATTCCCTCAGGGTGGTACCAGTGTAGACGTGTGTGTTTTACGTGCGGAATCCCTTATCACTTTGCATGTGATTGTCCTCTAGGATCATCAAGTGGCAAAAGGCTTCGATGTCGGAGCAAATAGTGTGTGATGTGGGTTGAGGACACAAGATCTATGTAGTGGTGGATGACCACCAAGCCAAGCTCCAAGTAATGGTCATTGAGACCACATGTATGATTGATGGAGTGTCTATAACAATATTGTTTGACTTTGGAGCTTCAGACTCCTTTATTTCTCCTATTGTGGACCATTGTGGGCTGGTGGCTACTAGGTAGTTGGAAAGTTGGGCAATAGAGTTGGCCATGGGGGCTAAAATGTCTGTTAGCTCCTTGGTGAGCAGTTATGTTCTAGACCTTAGTGTCTTTTCCACCACGGTGGATTTGCGTATTATACCCTTAGGCACCAATGGAGTTGTCTTGGGAATGGATTGGCTTATGGCTCATAAAGCCAAGTTGAATTGCCATGACAAGATTATCGAATGTGTCGATGACCTTGGGATTCTTAGGGTGATATACGAGGTCAAGAGACATGTTTCCCTTTGCATGATTTCCGCCATGCAGCTCAAACAGAGCATATGAAAAGGTTGTCAGAGGTTTGCTACCATAGTGAGTGATAGGTTGGAGGAGTCAAAAAAGGCTTCTCTGGATTACTATCCTTTTCTTTGGGATTTCCCGATGTGTTTTTTGATGCGTTGTCCAATATGCCGCCTCGAAGAGATTGATTTCCAAACTAACCTCGTACTAGGGGTTGAACCCATCTTGAAAGCACCATATCGGATGACCACACCAGAGTTGTGTGAACTCAAGATGCAGCTTGAGAAACTTTTGGAGAAGGGCTTAATTCGTACTAGTGTGTCCCATGCGGAGCACTAGTCATATTCGTGAAGGACGGATCCCTTAGTTTGTGCATTGATTATCATCAATTAAACAAGGTAACGATTAAGAATCGTTATCCTTTGCCCAGGATTGATGATTTGTTCGATCAAATGCGAGGAGCCAAGGTGTTCTCCAAGATAGACTTGAAATTTGGATACTATCAGTGTTGTATTTTAGAGGCAGATATTCAAAAAACTACGTTTCAAACACGTTATGGGCTTTATGAATTTATGGTTATACCATTTGGCTTGACTAATGCCCCAACAATGTTCATGAGCCTAATGAACACTGTGTTTCACACTTACTTTGACCGTTTCATGTTGATATTTCTTGATGACATCTTGATCTGTTCACGAAATGAGGAAGAGCATGAAGACCATTTAAGACAAGTTTTGTAGGTTTTGCAGGAGAATTAGTTGTTTGGCAACTTGGAGAAGTGTGCTTTTGCTCAATCATAGGTACAATATCTCGGGCACATCATCTCTGGGGAAGGAATTTCAGTAGACCCCGTTAAGATTTGTGCCATTATGGAATGGTCAGTGCCTACAAACATTGCGGAGGTTCGCAGCTTCATGGGTTTGGCAGGCTATTATCGACACTTTGTGGAGAACTTTTCTTGCATTACGAATCCCATCACTTCACATCAGAGGAAGGGAAAGAAGTTTGTATGCTAAACAGAGTGTGAGGAATCCTTTCAGTTGTTGAAAGAGAGACTCATTAGTGCTCCTATTTTGGTTGTACCTAATCCTGTGGGCGAGTTCTTCATTTGCACTGATGCATCGAAGGCAGGGTTATGAGCTATACTCATGCATGAGGGCAGAGTCATAGTGTATGAGTCTCAGAAACTCAAAGACTATGAGTTGAAATAATCCACGCATGATATGGAATTTGTAGTTATCATTCATGCTTGATTGAGATGGCGACATTTCTTACTTGGTTTCCACTTTTTTGTAAAAACATACCACTTGAGTTTGCAGCATCTATTCAATCAACCCAACCTCAACGCATGTCAAAGGCATTGGATGGAACTATTGTGCAAATATGACTGCGAGATTTTGTATACCAAAGGGAAGGAAAATGTCGTTGCTGATGCCTTGAGTAGGAGGCGTCATGAGTTAGTAGCAATGAGCTTACGTACTAACTTGCGAAGTCAGATTTTGGAGCAGCTTCTTGAGGACAGCCTCTATAAGGAAGTGCGACAGCTGTTGGATTCTGGTTTGAATCTAAGAGGTAGATTAGAAGGTTATTCTCTTGAGCTAGATGGCCTTTTGTGCCATAAAGGGTGTATCTATGTTCCTGCAGCGGGTGGCTTGCGTGAGCTAATTTTGTCTGAGTGACATAGAGCTCCTTACCAAGCGCACCTTGGAGTTAAGAAGATGCATGCATAGTTAAGGCAATTGTATCATTGGGCCGGTTTAAGGCCCGACATTACTGATTTTGTGGCTTGCTGCCTGGAATGCT
Organism: Torreya grandis; assembly: GCA_037957365.1. Taxonomy (NCBI): domain Eukaryota; kingdom Viridiplantae; phylum Streptophyta; class Pinopsida; order Cupressales; family Taxaceae; genus Torreya; species Torreya grandis. The sequence goes on from JARHVA010003981.1 coordinate 454,203, forward strand.
AGAGGGTCAAAGCCGAGCATCAGCATCCAACAGGGTTGTTATATCCTCATGAGATTCCAGAACGGAAATGGGATATTATCTCCATGGATTTCATTGTAGATTTGCCTACCTCATCATATCATCCTGATGCAATCATGGTCATTGTGGATAAGTTGACCAAATTAGCTCACTTTTCTTTGACAAAGACTACTTACAATGCCACTTTAGTGGCGAGAATCTTCTTGGATGACATTGTTCGATTGCACGGAATCCCATAAGATTATCTCAGATAGAGATCCAGTTTACATTTCACACTTCTGGACATTTTCGCAGAAGGTGTTGGACATGCATCTCAATTTTAGTACTTCCTACAATCCTGATATAGATGGACCGATTGAGAGAGTCAATCAGGTTCTTGAAGACATGCTTCGCATGTATGTTATGGACCAACAATCTCGTAGGGAGAATTATATGGTAGAGCCTGTAGAAACCCATTGAGTTGGGATCAACTTCAAGATAGAGTTGTGATTGGCCCTGTTATGTTAGAGGATATGGAACAACAGGTAGTTAAGATTCGGCAACACATTGAGACTGTCAGGGACCAATAGAATAAGTATGTTGATGCAAAGAGGATTGATCGACATTTCAATGTTGGTGACAAGGCATTCTTGTGAGTAAGACCCAACAAGAGCCCTATCCATTATGGAAAAGGTTCGAAGTTGGCACCTCGTTTTGTTGGGCCATTCTAGATCTTGGAGGCCGTTGGCCCAGTAGTTGATCGACTGGCGTTACCACCCAACCTATCTCGTGTTCACAATGTATTTCTTGTCTCAATTTTGCGTTAGTATATACCTGACATTGCTCATGTATTAGATTGGATGGCCTTGTAGATCGAGACTGACGAAGCTTTAGTTTTGGAGTCCATGCAGATTATAGTGCGTCCGATGCTAGCCCTTCGAGGCAGAGACTTGGACTAGGTCAAGGTCCAGTGGGACAAATATGATTAATCAATAGCTACTTGGGAAGATGCAACACCATTGAGGGTTTGGTACCTTCACCTCTCTCGGTGATTTCCAGGCTAAAGTCTGCATGGGGGGGGTATGTAAGGCCCCTATTTTGTATAGTGCTCATCTTTGAAAATTGATTACTAAGAGATTGTTGTTGTTCAAACTTTGATTTTGAAGTTATGTTATTAGCCACGTCCTGTTGAGGCGTGCAAGGATTTTAAGGAGACTTATCAATCATGTCTTGATTGCTTATGAAAGTATAGTGCTTGCAATTCCTTTATGTGATGTTGCTTCATGGAATCTGATTATATCCATGTGATATGTTGATTAAATGATGTTGAATCATTGCTCATTAGCTTGTAATTGGCAAATACATGTGTATGATCCTATGTGAATCTATCTATGTGGATACTTGTATTCCTTGGTATGTTGGCTATTGATTTGGGTGTCCCTGTTTTGATTAAATTTTGTAGCTTAGGTTATTAGGTTAGAGGAATTTGATGTGTGCCTTGAGTGTGCAGGAACAGGAAGGGCCAATGAAGGAATGAGGCTATGCCAAGCATGGTTAAATCACTAAACACCTTATTTCAGACCTTAAACACTTATTGAACCGTCCTATTAGTTGTTGGTCTAGATGCTATTCGTTCTCTCTTTCAGCCTTTAGCGTGTTGTCTAGTTGACCAAATTTTAAGTTGGGTTGGTGAAACTTCTTGTCTCCTCGCCTTAAGATCTTGCAGCTTGAGTAGACCAACATCTAGAATGTCTAATGGCTGATTTGGCAGATCTTTCTATTAATTACTTGTGTCTTGAGCCAAGCAACAGGGTGAGTTAGTCTAGGAAGCAGCCACAGGAGTCTGCAGATCCGTCTGCGCCATTATGGATGTGGGAAAGAACGTCCCTTAATGAGGCATCGGCTGTTGAATGAAAGTGGTCGGCGGATTCTAAGATGTCTATATATAGAAGTTGAGCTCTCCACTAGAGGGACTTTTTGCCAATTCGAAAAGAACAGACTAATTAGAAGAGAAAAGAGAAAGGAGGAGCGAATAGGAAGAGCTGGTTAGGAGAGCTGAGCTTTAGACTGCTGGAGGATAGCACCTAGAGGTCTTGAAGTCAATAGGTTGGCTTCTAAATACTTGCTTTATAGCTTATTTCTTTAGATGAAATCATTTCCGTTTCTATTTGATTGATCTGTTGATTATATGACGAATAAGACCACTTGGTTTATTCTGTCTATCTTCTTGTCTTTCCATGGATGTGCATTGGCTGCCATGTAGTTCTTCCCTGTTTGAGGGCCTTGGCAATGTTTGGTATCTCTTTGATTGATTGGAATGTTGCAACTCTCTTGTTGAGATGTGTTATAGCTGCAATGACAATATGAAGTGATCTTGTATGAGCAATATCTCTCATGGTGGCAGATTGTTAAGCCCTCCCATGTAGGGCATGGTTGTAGATTGCTCAATCCTCCCATGGTCACGGTGGTAGATTGTTAAGGCCTCCCATGTGGGGCATGGTGGTAGATTGCTTAACCCTCCCATGACTATTAGATGGAAGCAACCGAGTGAGGTATCCTTGTGCTATCCGGTCTAAGAACAAGCCTGTGTTTTTATATGATTGCATGTTTACTAGTTGTATTTATGAAAGTGCTTAGCTTCACTTGAATGCTTATCTGATTTGTATTTGGGATTGAGAGTCTCTTTGGGGTAAGAACCAGGAATAGGATTGTAGTTTTGTGCACTGTCATTCCCTTGTGTTATGGTACCCTTGATTTAGATGCCCATACTTGCCCTTACAATGTTGTAAACGTGCTTGGAGCTGGGAGCCTTGAGCTTGGGGTGCCTAGAGCAATAGCTTATGATGGCAAAAGGTTGGGAGGTGAGCCCACCTTCAAATCGTTGTAGTGGAGTGGACAAGGACCATTGCTGAAGACTGGTTGTTCTTCCATTATTGAATCAAGCTTAGAGTTGTGCCTCATGTTTATGTAATAGATGAATGAAATATCATGCTTTGACTATGTCAATAGCAGCCAATCTACTTGTAATAATCTTGTGAAAGATAATCTTTTGGTGTAATGACCCAATTATGGGCCATGAGTTCTGTTATTTACTTATTGAAAATTTTGTACAGACTGGGATGTAACTAGATGGTGTATACTTTGAAGGTAGATCCCTTTAGAAGGGACTCGTGAATGTAAAGGAAGCTTCTTATACCAAATGACTTTATTAATAAAATGACAGCGTAATTTACTTGCTAAAATCTTTGTTAAGATCAACTTATTGATTACACATTGTGCCTCTTCATAGATTTTGTTATGATCTATCTTAATAGATTAAGCCAAAAATGTTTGGGCGAAACTTAATTAGAATCACTGAGTGATTATTATTGGGAATAACAATACATCGCGATTGTATAATCTGAATATGGATGATATTCTGGCATAAGATATGTCTTGTGGAAAAGATCTTTGAATAAAACATTTGAGTAGGCTATCTGCTGTAGACTTTTCCTGTAACAAGACAAGCTTATTTAAAAAGAGAATTATAACGGAGCTGGGCTCCTTGTTAATAAGAAATAATAAGGCATGTAAACCTTAGGTTTGACTGAGGTCACTATTGTAAGGATTCTTGATTGAAAGAAGAGGATTTTGAGGACCATTCCAATATTTTGTGCTTTTACTTGTAGTAAATCTATTGCTTGATCTTTTATCCATGTGTATCAGAATGGGTCTATGTGCTAATGTTATCTGTTAGACCAGTCAGCTCAGATTTTGAGCAACACCTTAAAAGATGGTTTGCTAGGTCGAGTTTATCTTGCGGTTTTGATAAATGTCTAAACCAATGGGAATATTGGTTTAGTGTCGAGAGATCAATTTAGGCCTCAACGCTGCTTTAACTTAACCATATTTGTGAATGCAGGCTTCTAAACCTTAGCCGAGTCTTCCTATGGGATGTAAGCTTAGCCTCAAACGTGTTAGTGGTGGCAGTCCATTAACAGATGCATTTAGTGTTGCCTTAACCTCTCCGTGTTTGTAAGTCGATTTCAGTATGACACTTTGTTTTTGCCTTATTCGATTTTCTATGTCGACTGATTTATTGCATTTATTGTTGCCTTAGTCGTTTATCGCTTTGGCTTATTTTAATTTATTTTTGCCTTAGCCGGTTTTAGCTTTTTAGAAGTTGGATGAATGATGCCACACGACATCATTCTGGGGAGTCGGAGAGTTAGTGGGATAGTTAATCCCCTACTGAATCCAGGATCCCGGGAAGCTGCCAAGTGGCAGCATTTTGGAGCTTGGAACCCCTGAAGTAATCCCTTAATGCATTGGAGTTCAGAACCCCAGGAGGGTTGAATCATTAGGGGCTAATCTGCTAATGCTTTTGAGGCCCCAGGAGCCCCAGAAGATGCCAAGTGGCAACATTTCGGGGCTTGATAGCCCAGGCGGCTTGTCAATCGGAATTGAACTCGGAGACCTGTAATCGTGACAAGTGGCACAACTACGACCTTCGGTGAGATAGGTTTGAGTAGACTCGAAGCAACCACGTGGTGCCCGATTGCGTCAACAATGGCCTTAGGCTAAATTTGACGGCCGCCTTAATGTTTTGGTGCGATATCTATGGGCTTTTGCCAGTGAATAATTCCTTGATATTCACGACTGAACCTTGGGACTCTTCGATCTCTTGTCCAGTGGCATGCAATTGGTAAACAAATTATAGTAGTTGGTAGGAATAGTGTATATATTTATATGTCGATGTATATACGTATATCTGCTCATGTTTTAGGGGCTGGTTGACTCGAGTTTGGTGGTAGTCATGTCTGTTTTGGTGTAAAAAAAAAATGGGCATGACAGTTTACCTTTCCACTAGCAGTGGTCGGGGCCCCTATGCCAATGCTTGGCAGTGAACCTGCTCATCCGTTGGCATTGCGCTTGTCGTTGGATTATTTATTGTTTGTATTGGGGTGTTAGGGTTTCTGCCCCCTGGTCCCCCTGGTATCCCAATCAAACTCATGCTAGTTTGCAATGTTTTCTTTGGAACTCCACCTAAAAATTGATTGGATTTGTATATATGTTACCACTTATTCAATCACAAATTGCTCACTTACTCATTTCTTAAGCTCACCAATATCTATCAAATCCCATTCCTCAGGTAATTGAAACATGCATGGGTGACAACTTCAGGTAGGATAGGGATAATCACTTTCTCACTCTGTCTTGTGCTTTCTCTTCTAGTCAAACCTAGTGGATCCCAAACATCAACATGAGTTGGATCTTCCTAAGTGGAAACAAAATTGTGCTCTATGTTCTTCCTTGGAGCATGTATCTTTTGAGCAAGAGTTAGTCATGCCCTTCTCGATTTGTACACGTCTTCACAACATCCTCTTGATCTTGGCTCCCCCCTACTCGTGGGGTCCACAACAATGACAATTACATCTCTGTCCTCACTATACTTGTGCAACCTTAGCGCCTGCTCAACTTGGTCCTCCATCTCATTCTTTGTTTTGGAAATACACCCTCTTACTGGATGTAATGCAACATTGGCTTCCCTTCACTCTTACCCTCCATGTGGCCCATGTGCGGAAGGGGTTTAGCTTTCCATCACCAAGCACACAATACCCCAAATCTACCAACATCTTTGTAATTCAAATGGGGATTTGGGAGATAAAATACGCTCATGTATTGTGCAAAAATTGATACTCTACCTCCTCTAGATAGGTATAGGTTGATACCGAAAAATACTGAAAATTCTAGAAACTACTCAAAGCTTCTTTCCACCGCACGTCCACCTTGCAGGTCCAATCTCATTAATCTCCTTGAGCTTCTCAGTCCGCTCTTTTGTCCATGATATCTTTCTTCCTAGATTCCTTCTATGGACTACGTTGTAGGCTGATAACAACTCATAGAGATGTTCTGGGAGCTTTACAAAGAAGACTTCATAAAGGGAGCTTTAGAGCTCCTATGCTCCAGCCACACCTTTGGCTTCAGAACTCCACAACCACGTGTGATTTTGGCAATTTCCAACGCTTGTTCATCGAACCATTCTGTAATGTGTTCCACTATGATCCGAAACACCATTCCCATGAAATTTCTCCATTTGCCAATCAAATAGGGCCTGACAACAAAACCAAAATATTGTGCGTATTTATGCGTTCTTCGTACTAGTTCTGTGCTAATTGAACATGCTCAACAAATAGGGCACTATTATGCTAGCGTATCACTTAAGTGAAAATACTTGGATGCTCACCTGAAGCAAAGGCAGATTAGTAAGCCCCTGTTTAATTATGACAAACGGAAACACATCATGGGAGATAATCACAATAACACATATCAAAACATTATCAACCAGTCTTATTAATGAAACTTAACTAGCAAAGCATAAATTGATCTAAGCTATCAAAGACCCATTATGACACAGTTATGGTTAGGGGGTCCAATGAAGGACAACCTTGGACTGTGCAGCCTATGAATACAACACACATTAATGGACACACACACAGTCCATTCACAAAACAAAAAACAACAGATTTATTTTTTATTGTTGTCGACGAGGAGATTACAAAACACACACCTATAACAATACTTCCAGCGTTATTACAGACTACAAGACATGTAGTGTTACAATATCAGTCCATCAATGGACATGGTTCAGTTCTACAACTCTACTCAGGCCTGCACACTCTTTAACGAGTCTCTGCTTGCATTTTCCTAATTGCCTGGAGAATAACTCTTATCTAAAAAAAACTCTAGCTGTTGAATCCGCCCCTGCTTCTTAGCCAACTCTCTTTGCTAGCTGAGTTGAACCCCCCCCTGCAATGGAACACTCCTTTCTATCAAAGCACAGCCCAAAAACCGTTACAGAAGTCCCAATCCTTCACGAGGCGTTTTTCTCTTTCCATTGTGACTTTTCGGATTCCTTAGGTTACAAGGTAACTCTGACATGTGCAAGGAGCCCTGACAAGTGTGCTGTTATAACACGAGCCTTGAATTTGATGATGGGCAGGCCACATCTTGTTGCAAAGTACCCACTTGGTTGTTTTAAATTTTAAGGATCTATGTGTAAAACTGTGATCATGCGCCATCTTTTGAAGTAATGAGGCACTTCTTGAGGCTATCTAGAGTATGTATAACATGCTGTGAGATTTTGCAATGTAACGTAGCTTATTTTGCTATTTCCTAGTAAACCATAATGGTGCGCCATGTTTTGTTTTTACAGTTAAGGCTGTCTAGATGTTGCTTGCATAATACAAGATGCCACGGAGTCTTGTAGCGTTGTTTGGAATTCGACACAAAACCATAACTGTGCATCCTTTTTTGATTTGACAAATGGTCTTCTAAGGCTGTCTAAATGTTCCTCGCAAACCATGAGGTGTCATGGAGCACTGTAGCACTTTTTATAGTTTTGTGTTGAATTACAGTTGCATGTCAAGTTTCCAGGTGCTACGCCACTTGGCAACACTGTTAATATGTTGTATACATGCTGCAAGACAGTGCAGTGTAAAGTAGACTGATTTAATGCATCAAACAGAATCACAACTGCCAATCATGTTTTGAGGTGCTGTGCCACTGAGGAAGTGTGCGAGGCAGATTACTGTGATGATTTGGTAGATAGTGCCAACCTTTGGGGTGATTTTGGAGTACGACAATCATTTTAGACATCAAGGGCCTGCAAAAACTGATTATTGCTTTTTAACACCACTACTGGTTTTGGTTGATGCAAAATTGTTTGTGAACCCAGATGCCCCTGCATCATAGACCTTGGTAAGTAAAATTAACCATGATCTCTTCTATCGATTTTTCATGTTTAGAAATTTGAGATGCACTCATCCAAGTTGCATCTTCAGCTGCTATTTCTTTCCACTTCACCAAGTACTCTGTACTCATTTTTCTCTAGTTCATAATGACCCTCGGGTCGATTACCTTCTCAATCTCCCCTCTTATCTTCTCAGGTCTCTGGTGTCTCCAATCTGGAATTGAAGAAATTGATTCCGCATCCTCATCACAAACCTGTCTCTCATGATACTTGTACCAATCTGCCACATTGAAAATTGGAGACATATCTACCCAATCTAGTCACTCTAGCTCATATGGATTTGCAGCAAATTTTCTCGGAACCCTGCATGGCCTAATTTTATTCCCCTTGAGTTTATCATACTTTCCCTTTGGGAACTGGTCTTTGTTCAAATGAGCCAAAACCAGCTGTCTGACTTGAAACTCTTACTCTCTCTTTCTGAGATCAACATGCTGCTTGTATCTCAGAGTACTCTTCTCCAACTTCTCCTTCACTTGATGATGCATCTCCTGCACATATTCAACAAATCTTTTGCTTGAGCAATCCTTTTTACTCAAATCAGCTGTATCCCTCAACTCTGCAATGCCTCTAGTGCTGCAACCATTAACAATTTGAAATGGACTCTTGGCTGCACTCCTATTGACTGAGGAGTTGTATGCAAACTCAACATGTGCGAGAATTGTAACTCATTGCTTGGGCTTATCTCCTACCAAGCATCTCAACAAATTTCCAAGGCTTCTATTCACTATCTCTGTTTGACCATCCCTTTGTGGGTGGTAGGCCAAACTAAAACTCAACCTTGGTTTCTCCATAAATGATCAACAAACTTGGTTTATCTAACTGAAACAATGCTCTTAGCCAATCCATGCAACCTTAAAGCTTCCTTGAAAAACAAGTTTGCAATATTTGTGGTATCACTTGTCTCCGTGCATGCTACGAAGTATGCTATCTTAGAAAATCTATCCACAACAACGAAGATAGAATCATTACCTTTCTGAGTTTTTGGATTGGTAATTGCTGACAAATTCTACATCTCTACACAAATTTATTCACATCCCCACTCATCTGTGGCCAATGACAACTTTCTCTCAGCTGTGCCAATGTCTTAGCCGTACCAAAGTGTCCAACTAAGCCTCCACAATGCTTTTATTTGATCAGGGTCTCCTTCATTGAACCTTGAGATATACATAATTGCTGCCCCTTGAATAACAAACCATCCTTCAACAAATAATCCGGTCATGTAGTTCTATCCACCATGGTTGGATTCTTGCATGCTGCCCATGCATCTTTGAAATCCAAATCCTCTTCATACAAATCTCTCATAGAGTCAATTTTGATGACCTCCATCCTCATCTCATTCAACAACAGACATCTCCTACTCAGTGCATCTCTATTTGATTGGCCACTCTTGTGCTTCAACACAAATGAATGACATTGAAGAAATTCAACCCACCTCATGTGCTTTTGATTCAACGTACCTTGGTTGTTTATGAACTGCAGTGCTTGATGGTTTTTGTACAAAAAAAAACTTTTTGGGCAACAAATAATGCCTCTATTTCTTGAGAGTTTGCACTACAACGTCAAACTCTTGATCATGAACTGAATACTTCTTCCTCTTTACACCATTCAATTTCTCATTAAAGTAAGCAATGGGCTTACCTTCTTGACTCAGAACTGTTCCTATAGCTATTCCACTAGCATGACAATCAACTTGGAACACTATACATGCGGAAAGGGACACACAAACCTTCATGTGCTCGATCTCCCGAGGTTAGGCCAACATGCTGATGAAAAGATGATGTGATGGTTGGGCTATTGGTTTGGTTGGTTTGATTGAGGTTGTTGAATTGGAAGGGCCAAAATGATAGGTTGGTTTGGAGTTTGGACAAGCTACTCGCATGGGGTTTTGGGCAGGAGTGATAGTGGAGGCTCATGTCTATACCAAAATGGTTTCATTGCATCAAAGTGCTTTTTGAGAGCAACAAACTGTAGTGTAATGACATTTCAAGAATATGTGAAATTTAGGAGAAGTAGATAACACAATTCTTGGTCTATGTTAGGTTATCTGAATGGGTTGAAATGAGGTTGGATTACATGTATTTAATTGGCTTTATTGGGTAGGGCTTGCCCGAATAGTGTCATTCGCGAAGCAAATGAAATTAGACAAGGCTAGACCCAAGGATGAAAAGAAAAGTCAAATCTGGAGGTTACAGGCTTGGGGGGCTAACAAGTTAATTTGTTTGGCAAGTTGGGCTTCGGTCAACCTAGTTTGCTCATCTAGAGCGTTTAGTTGACTAAAGATGAGGTCAGTAGAGGTGTGAAGCAAAGACTTGTGGCCTAAGCTCAAAATCTATGTTGCTTAGAGTGTTATGTGCCAGTAGAAGGTTGGTCCTTGTGAAAACGTTTCTGCTTTGTGTACATGTATTTGTTCAGGGAGCATCATCCAAGAGGGAGGAAAATGTTAGTTTGAGGTTTTGGAATGCACTATTTGTTGTTTTCTCAAAGAGTTGTATGGCTGATTTGATTTGCTTGTCAAAGGTACGTGCTTACTGATTTTTAAAATTGAATGTTTTGTTCAGTAATGTTTTGTTTGGAAAGAGCGAGGCTTTGAAACGATAAAAAAGTTATGCTATTGCTGAAAATGAAAGATGCTAAAAGTAAGGAAAGTAAAACTTATTTAAATTTTTTTTTTTCATGAGATAATATATGCAAGTACTATTGAATATGAAATTGAAGCTAAACTATGTGAATGCTGATTTTTGCCTAATTTTTCTGATTTTTGAAAGTGCAGAAATATAACTATTTTTATTAGAAATGAATAATTTGATTTTCTGTTTTGGTGTGAATGTATTGAAAGATGAATGAATACTTTAAAATTCAGATGTGCAAAGGAAAACTAATCCTATAGTTTCAGATTTTTACGTGCATGCAATGATTTTTTTTTGAATTCTAAAAATCTAAGTTCGAGTGCAAAACTAGATGCAATTTTTTTGTTTTTGTTTTGTTTTGTTTTGGATGCAATTGGATTTAATATGCAAGAAAAAAATTCTGATTTATGATTGTGGTTGTAATTTGAATAAATTTTAGAAACATGCAAGAAGTAGATTTTACAGATGCAATTCCTTTTGTTTTTTTAAGGTTTTCTATGCAAGCGAGTGTGAGGGTTGTGATTCGTTTTGTATGACATAAAGTAAACTAAATATAGATTGTTTGTTGTAAATGAAATAGAGTTTTGTCTATCTAACTCCAAATTTAGCATGCAAAACTACTGTGCATTTAAATTTACTGTATGCAAGTGAAACTGCAAAGGATTTGATTGATTTTCAATGCAAAAGAATATGAAAGACGACTTCTTTTTGATATTTTTATGTTTAATTTTTATGTATGCAAATTAAACTAATTAAAATCAAGAATCTATTCTGACAAATAAACAAGAAAGAAAACTAAATCCCTCAATTTGACCAAAATAGAGGACAATTGGAGAAGAAAAGAATGATCTAGTACTAAAATGAACTGATCCTTAGGCTTTTAACTCTGTATTTATTGCTCAATAATGACTTGAGAATTGTCCAACGAGAGGAACACAAAAGGGCAATGAAAATGTGATCACAAATTGAAGAAAAGAGACAGCTGGACTATGGTTGGTTTCTCACGAACAACAAAGTGCTGTGTTGTAAGCTCGTGAGTTTTTTCTTCCAATTCGTGTGGATGACCAAAAGGTTGTGGGATTTAGGTTGATTTCTCAAGGAAGTTACAGAAGATAGACTACAGCTCTCTCAAAATCTGTATGTTTAACTCTTAATGCAATTTTCTTATCTAAAAAACAAGGTAAAAGGGGTTATTTGTAAGAAAATGAAAGAGGTTGCATATGGGAGTTAACAAAAGCTTCATTGGGAGCTTGTTGGATTTGACTTAGAGTTAGCTAAAATCTTCTCAGACACGACTAATAGTGAATTAGAACACTAGGAAGGCTAGTGTAAAAGAAATAAGCCAAAAATGCAAGGTCAAACATGCAAAATACATCAAAACACGTTTCGGAAATGATTTTTTAAAAACATGCAAAGATGGTGAAGTTGATGCTATATGCAAGTAGTGGTTATGCAATTATTGCGGTAGTCGTTGAAACTATAGTTGGAAAACTTGCCAAAAACTCGCGAGTTTTTTCGAAACGAGTATTTCATGCAAGAACTCGTAGGGAAAAACTCGCCAAAACTCACCAAAAACTCGTGCGATCTGGGTATGAAGCCCGTGGACAGCAAAAAGGGCATTTCATTTTATTTTTTCATCTGTTCTTCACTCTTGTTTGACCAAAAACCCACTCCAAACCATTTTGCACCCTTTTTCAGTGATTTTGCATCGAGGAGACGGGATTTGAAGGAGATTTTCATCGGATTTTGAAGGCAAATTGGATTTCCAGGTAGGTTTTTTGATTTTTCTTTTTCTTTCTTTTTTTTTTCCTTCATTTTTGTTGATTCTATGTTTAAAAAACATCATGAATGTACTGTAAAAAAGATTTAAATACATTTTTATTGTTGAAAAGAAGATTTAGATTTATCAAAACAACAATTTTTGACACATTTTTTTGATTTTTTTACATATTTTGCTGATTTTTTCATTTTCATCAAACCCTAGTTATTTTTTTGATTTTGAATCCTTTTTTTGGTTGAAAACATGTTTACAATCTTAGATTAGCTGAATTTTTTTACTAATTTAAAGTAATTTTCTAATTTTTACATTTTTTTGAAAACCTAGTTTATTATTTTCTTTTTTTAATCCATTTTTTTTGATGAAAATGTTTAGAATCTTAGATTTTTACTAATTTAAAGTAATCTATTTTGACTTAATATAATTTAGCTTTTTTTAAAATTTTCTATTAAAAAACTAACAAGTTGTGCTTTCATTTTATCATTGTGTGTAGTTTAATTGATAAGGGCTTCTAAATCCGCTTCTGCCTTAGGCTCAGCGCTAGCCCCATCCATGCCTGGGAGATTTGTAGGCACTCGTCCAATAGGAGTTAGAGATCCTGCTTGGAAATATACATATGAAGGACCAGAACCTAATTCAGTTTATTGCATTAGATGTAAAACTGTATATCGTGGAGACATCAATCGCTTCAAATACCACCTTGCTGGTATCCCTCAACGTGGTGCTAAGGGTTGCATAAACACCAACAAAGAAATAAAAAGACAAATGCATGCTATACTCGCAGCTGCAAAAGAAAAAAAGGTGCAAAGAGCGAAGGCAAAAGCGGCAATGCAAGCAGCCATAGCTTCTTCTCAAGGTGCTCTAGTCAACCTTGAGTCAGATGATGATGTAGTAGGCATAGTGGTCTCTTTTCGTGGTCCATGTGTGCGAAGGCAACCACTGCAACCCACCAGCACTTCGATCCCTTCATCTACCTCTAGTAGAGCACCAAGGTTAGCACCTACGGGTTCACGCATGCATGATTTTTTTGTGCCTAGAAACACACCTGGTGCACAACCTTCCTTAGAGGCAACTGGGTGGAATAGGGAGGTGCACGAGCAGGCAGAGGTTGCTTGTGCGGATTTTTGATACTTCAACATCCCTTTCAATGTGGCAAGCTCACTTTCCTGGGACAATTTGGTGACCGCATTGACAGTTGCAGGGAAAGGCTAAAAGACACCTTCTAGCAAAGATTTGAGTGGGAGGTTAGTGTATGTTCTTTAATTTATGTTTTTTAAGTTTAATTTATGATTAATTTAAACTATTTTTTTGTTTACAAATTAAAATTGTGTACTTAATTTCACTTTGTACTTGTAGGTTGCTTATTAGTGCAACTGAAAGGGCAAGGGCAGCGATAGAAGAACAAAGGGAAGAATGGCAAAAATATGGCTACGCTATTCTTTCTAATGGGTGGATGGATGGTAAAAACCGTACCATCATTAATGTTTTGGTTTCTTGCAAAGATGAGGTGTTCTTGAAATCCGTGGATGCCTCCAACATGGTAAAAAATGCAAAAAATTTGGCTAAAATGTTGGAGCAAGTGTGCATGGAGGTTGGGATTGAAAATGTGGTGCAAATCATAACTGACAATGCAAAAACATATGTGGCAGCAGGAAGAATCCTCCAAGAGAAACACCGCACAATTTTTTGGACACCATGTGCTGCCCATGCCCTTGACCTTCTTTTGGAGGACATAGACAAATTAGATTGGGTCACACCGATTGTAGAGGATGGAAGGAGGATCACTAAATTTATCTACAATCACCTTTGGGCTCTTCACTTGATGAGGGAGCACACCCAAGGGAGAGAATTGGTGAGATCTGGTGTGACAAGGTTTGCAACGGTTTTCTTAACGTTGCAAAGCATTCTTGGTGCATTGATGGCTTTGAAACAAATGTTTGTGAGTCAAGCATGGCTAGACTCAACTTATTTGAAGAAGCCAAAAGGAAATAAAGTTTCAAGCATTCTCTTTGACTTTTTTTTTGCACAAAGAGCTACGTAGATTGTGAAGGTAACTTCAAAACTTTGAATCTAAATATAAATTAAATATATTTTTTAATGTCTTTCATTGTAAATTTGTAAATTGTAACTCTAATCTTTTTTGCATTTTTAAATTTATATTGTAGGTGTCGGAGCCCTTGGTTAGAGTTCTTCGCTTGGTGGATGGGGATAAAACTCCAATTGGGTATCTTTATGAGGTCATGGATAGGGCCAAGGAGGCTATTAAAAATTATTATAAGGGGGACCACCTCAAGTTTGATCCTGTTTGGGAGATTATTGACAGGAGGTGGAACCATCAACTCCACCAACCCATCCATGCAACAGGGTACTTCTTGAACCCCCGTTTCTTCAATTCAGGCACCTATGCAGATCCTACTGGAGAGGTTATGGAGGACCTCACTACTTGCATTCAGAGGATGACATCCATGACTGAGGAGGCAGACCTCATTGTTAATGAATTGCAAAGTTATAAGGAAAAAAGGGTTGCACTCTTCTCTTTAGACCTGGCAAAGAGAGAAATAACAAATCAGCCACTAGGTATAAAATTTGAAATTTACAAGTTACAAATTACAAAAATTGATAATTACAAGTTACAAGTTTCTAACTCTTTTTTTTGTTGTAGATGTTTGGTGGACAAATTAGGGTGGAAAAACCCCAAATCTTCAAAAATTTGCCCTCCATGTCTTATGCTAGCGTTGTAGTTCGTCCAATTGTGAGCACAATTGGAGCCTGTTTGAGGCCATCCACACAAAGAAGAGGAACAAACTAGCTAAAAAATGCCTCAATGACCTTGTCTATGTGCAATATAATTTTTGATTGTGCATAAGAAAGGTAGAGGAAATATCAAATGATCCAATTGATTTGGATAAGATAGATCCATACAGTGATTGGACAGGGTGGGGGTAGCAGCCTTCATTGTTTTTCGAGGATGACATTTATGATTTAGAGCGACAGGCAATGGAGGAGGGGGGTGGATTTGCATTCTCATTGGATGACCTTGAGGATGACCCTAAGGAGTCATTGCCAGTGCCACCACCACCAGCTGCAATAGGATCTACATCTAGGATGGAGGTAGAGAAGCCACAGACACAGCAGGAGTAGAGTCCTACGACTAGACCCTCTCCCGGTCCCCTACTGAGATCTAGACATGGGAAAAGGAAGATGTGAATTTGTAAAAATTGAAATATATTAATATTTATGTAGTATTTACTTTCAATTTTACAAAAACAATTTGCTATTTTCATTTTGTTTCAGACTATCATATCAGGGCATTGAGCATTCTACTTGAGGATGCCATTTTGTATCTAATTTTCTTTCAAATCAATCAAATACAGCTTGTTTCTTCTATGTACTCATTGGATGCATCTTATCTTTGAATTTTGCAAAAAAAATGCGTTTTTAGTGAAGTTTAGGCAATTTTTTAAGTTGTCGAGTTTTTTTTGAACCGAGTTTTTCGGGCTTACCGAGTACTTGCAAATGGCGAGTTTTCCAACTATGGTTGAAACCACCAGGGCGATTTGCAGAACCGTTGCAACGGTTGTGTGATGCCACACCAAAATTAGGGGTTTAGAAAGTTTGAACTAAAAACTTGCAAATTTGACACTTGGGGCAAGTCTTGAAGTGAGGCAAAAGGAAGAAAAGAGGGAGAAGACTAAGTCTGAGCATATTGTTATTTGTGGATGTCCTTGCATCATCATCGGATATCGCAAAATGTTGCATTGTGCAAAATTTGGGTGCGTACAAACGCTTTGTTGAAATCTGGGAATGCTCGCACCGGTTATTCAATGACCTCCTTCAAAATTAAAAAAATAATTTTCGCTACACTGTCCAACTACGTTTTCCTACCATCTCTCATTGGTTCCGTGATAGGTGCACAAATACCTTTTAAGTCCTTGATGAACTTTTAAAAGCTTTCCAATCCATGGAAGCTACTTGCTTCAAACCTACTTCTAGGTGATGGCCAATCAACAATGGCTTTTACCTTTTCCGGATCCATTCTTAATCCATCTTGTGAAATCATAAATCCAAAGAAGTCCAATTCTTCTTTCAGAAAACTGCATTTCATCAAGTTGACCAACAACTTCTCCTCTTTCCATCTTTGCAACACTTGCCTCAAATGTATCAGGTGTTATTCTTTTTTTTTGCTGAAAATTAAAATGTCATTCAAATACACAAAGACAAACTAAGAAATGGTTTCAACATTGCAATCATGAAACTCATAAATGTACTTGATGCATTGGTCAATCCAAATGGCATAACCAACGCCTCATACAACCCTTGCTTTGTTTTGAATGTTGTATTCCATTCATCACCCTCTCTGATCCGATTTTGGTGATATCCACTCTTCAAGTCTATCTTTGTGAAGTACTTTGCTCCATTGAAACAATCCATCTAGATATCCATCCGAGGGAATGTAAATTTGTACTTGATTGTTATCTTGTTGATGGCTTTAGAAGCAATGGACGTCCTCTGTTCTCCACCTTTCTTTGGTGCTAACACTGCTGGAACTACACATGGGCTCAAGCTCTCTCTTATCAAACCCTTCTTTAACAATTCATGTACTTGTCTTCTCACCTCCTCGTTCTCCATAGTTGTCAATTTTTATGCTTATTTGTTTGGAAAACTAGATCCAGGAACATGTGATGGCTAATGCTCTTCATGGGTTGTAAACCATCCGATAGATCATTGGAAATGACCTCTGCATATTCACTTAACAAACTCTCCGCTTCTTTTGGCAAATCACTTACCTTAATTGTTGCCCTAACTTGCAATTACTTAGGGATTAAAGCGAAGGTGCTTTTTCCATCTTAACTTCTTTCAATGGCTGTTTTCCTGAAACCAATAGATTTTTGGGTTGCTGTTTGCTTATTCCCATTTGTCCTTCAATGGATTCAAAGTGTACTTCATACCATCCTTAACAAGAGTTTAGGTATTCATCTTTCCATCATGGATGGCGTTTCTATCAAACTACCATGGTCTACCCAACAACACATGACATACATTTATAGGCTGATGTCACACAAAACTTCATCCTTCTATGATCCAATTTGAAAGCTTACCAAACATATTTCATTCACTAGAATCTGATGACCTTTTAGCAACCAAGACACTTTGTATGGTTTGGGTGTATGATTCTCTTTAAATTCAACTTTTCTACCATCTCATTTGAAACTAGATTATCAGTGCTACCACTATTAACAAACACTTCGCAACACTTACCTCTTGTAAGGTCCCCTTTTGGGCTGAAACCAAACAAAAAGGGTAAACCGTAAAATCCCAAAAATAACCTCAAACACTTAACTAAAAACTGAATGAACCAAATCTGATTTTTATTGCCATTTCTGCTCCAAATCTAGAAATAGCTATTTCCCTTTGGGTGACTAGGGTTTAGTGAGAAATAATAGTGTAAAACACTTCCAAAAATTACGAAATTAATTTTGTAGATCCACAAAAATATTACAAACACAATGATGCAATCAGATCTGGAAAATAATGCTTCCTCAATTTTATTTCTAAATCTGAAATGTTGCAGAAATTGAAATATTATAAAAATAATAACTCCCAAAATATGGCGAGTGTTACATCAAGCAATAGCTCTAAAAAGAGTAAAAATATAAGCTATCAAATGCACCTTAAAGCATAATTTTCCCACCAGGGGAAGACTTCCAAACTGAAGCTCCAAGCTCTCAAATAGGTCGCCCAAATTGAAACCCTAAGACATGCAGAAATTTGTCTTCACTTTGGTCTTCAAGCAAATGAACTAGCAAATCAACACATTTGCAATTTTTGAAATGAATTTGCCTTTTCAAGATCTCCTTGGAACTCCAAGTGCCTTGATCTAAGATTGGTAGCCACGCTCCAAAACCTGAAAATAGAAATGTTTGACAAAAGTGCTCTGCAATGAGCTCATGACATGTTCTTATAACTCTCCCAAGGTGGGCGAACCGCTATGGGACCCTTTTAGACAAAGAGAAGCTACCTTTTTAGCCCACAAGGGTTTCCCCAAGTGTGGTGTCCAAGTATGGGTCCTTTCCCATGCTCAAAAGTCATTAATGATTTTTACTTGAGGGTCAAGTCCTCATGAAAAGTGTCCCTCTCTTATATTATCTAATTTTCACCTCATAATATAGTAATTAAAATTACTTGAGGATCAATTAAATAATAAATTACAAATAATAATTAAGAATATTGCTTTTTAATTTCAAATGATGAAAATCACTCTCTAGCAACATCTTAATTAGCATAAATATTCCTCTTGATTCATCCCTTACCCCACATGGAATAAAATAGGCTAAAGGTCTTCAAAAGGTTGATAAAAAATCAACCCCCTAGAAAAGGGGACCTTACACCTCCAGACTTGCATATTTTTCTAAAAAGGTCCTTCCTTTACATTGGTTCATTCTCTTCCTTAGCTGGTTTCAACAACACTCTTCATCATTAGAGCTTCTCCATGAACTGGTTTTTCTGTATGATTGTGCGATGCAACACTCTCTTCATCAACTTGTACAATGTAATTGCTTGCATCATTTCTTCGACTACCATCATTATGTGTATGCGGACACTCAAAAGCTCTTTGTACGTCTTCACATCTGTATCATGTTCCAGCGAAAACCTCTTCCATCGCCTCTATCCTCTTCCTCTTGAAAATCTACTTCTTGGTGTAGTATTTTGACTATGAGAAGTGCTTGCTTCTCCTTCATGGGTCAGTTGTCCTCTACTAGTGGCTTGGCCCCTTCCTCTTGGAAATCTTCCTCTACCTCTTGTTGTATTTTTTTGCCTTCGAGACAATGCCTCCCAGCATTCAAAGCACATTGAGATGCTTCTTCTGTAGAACACAATCTCACCATTCCAAATTCATCTTGTATTGAAACACGAAGACCGTTTGCATGCATTGAGATTTTCTCATCATCTTCTACATGCTAACTCTAATGGTGCACTTGTAGAAATCTTCCGTGTAGTCTTTTATACTCATCTCCTTTTGTCATAAATTTTGCAACTTTTTAAACAAATTCAATTGATAATCAAAAGGCAAAAAGATAGCCTTCAACTTTGCAATCATTCTATTCTAAGCTTTGATTTTGTCTTTTCCTCTTCTCAATCTTTCAGTTTGTACATGATCCCACCATAAGGATGCATTGCCCTTTAATTTTGTGCAAGCAAATTTTACTCTCTTGGGATCTACCAATGCTAACCCAGAACTTAACTGATCTCCTTGCACTAGCTGAGAAACCTTAACCCTCTCTAATGTATACAATATACTGTACACTGTGTATAGAATATAGTCGACATTTGACGATCACAATCAATCGACTTTCTTCTAGTCTATAGGGACTACTATATTACTATTAGAAGTAGGCGTAGACCCTGGAGTAGGGTAGGGGGTTGCCCCGAATAGATAGGGCCTTCATGGTAGGGCGACCTTCCATCTATGTGGGGCATCCCTCCATATAGTCTATCTAACCCCTTGAAGTAGGCAGGTTTCCGTCCACCCTCCACCTTCCATTCCATATTAGAGGTAGAGGGGGGATCCTTTTGTCGCCCTATATATATAACTGGGGGGATCCATTTGTCTCTACGTCTATCGAGCCAGCTAGACTCTATAGAATAGTAGATGTAGGTCTTCGCCTCGATTAGGAGGGTAATCTTAGAGCGAGAGTCTATACTATGTCCTTTCCTTTTGTTTGAGAAGCACCTAGCCTAGTCCAACCTAACCTATATAAAGGGGTAGGGGCTCCTCTTAGATATATATACCCAAAAAGGGTTGTGGGCACTAGACTCTAGTTTGTGGGGCTATTACAATTCACAAAGATATCCCCTCACTACGTTAGAATTGTCGACCAACAACCCCCAGATATAGATAGGGGCCCTATCTCCCCATCCCTATCTCTATCTATATCCCATCTCCTATCCCTTCCAGGCCAGTCAAGCGAGACCCTTCAAGAGAGGCCTTCTATATCTCGAAGGGAATGAAAAAAGGCAATACCATGTAGAGACCGATTTAACCCTACCTAGTGAAGGGGGGCAAGGGGTCTAGAACAATCCCCACTATCTCGATATAGTTTGGTATCCTATCTGTCTCGGGGTGGCACACTCCCTGGTTCGATTGATAGCAATGGGAAACACCCCTAGATCGATAGATAGGAAGGGGCACTCCCCATAGCTACGATCTGAGTGACCACCCCACTAGCTATACAGTCTAGGGAGCACCACCTTCTAGTCCATTCTAGCGGTCACTACCCCTACCTACTCATCTAGGTGCCCACCACCCCTAGATAGCTAGTCCAGTAGCCCGCCTCCTACTAGCTATTTACTGGACAATTGCATCTCGACTAAACCAAGATCAATAGCTTTCGTCGGCCAAGAGCCCCCTACTTCATATAGTATATAGTTGACTACATAGAGCAAATAGGAGAGTGAGATAGAGTAAATAGTATGTGGGGGAGATATCCCTCTTTTTTTTCCCCAGGAACCTTCCAAGCTAGTCAAGCAGGGCCCTTCAAGAGAGGCTCTCTATATCTCGAAGGGAACGAAAAAAGGTGATACCATGTAGAGGCTGATTTAATCCTACCTAGTGGGGTCTAGAACAAACCCTACTATCTCGATATAGTCTAGTAACATGGGTCTTCCGAGTCTCGAAGAACACCCCCTGAACTTCTTTCCCCATAACTAACTGGACAACCCCTCTGTCTATCTCTTTCGAGGGAGGAGTTATTCGTGACAGACCAGAGCTACTTGAAAACTCCTGTTTGAGAGAAGCTCCGTCTGAGAGGGGTCAGGATGGGGAAACTCTGTGATTGGCCTGTTTCAAAAGAGCAAGGGAGTTAAGTTCCACGGACGAAGGTTGCTTGCTTATGATTGGTTGAAAAGGGTTGCCAACCCTAGGTACCCATTAGATATGGATTGGGGGGGGAAAAATAGCTCAAGGAAAAAGACATCATAAAAGCGCGGACAAGTGTCTCTCAATTTAAACCATACATCATACATCTAGTTGGATTGATTCACGATTGGTTGGAGTCTACTCCCTCATCTCCCTAAAGGCCCATGTTTCTAGAGTTGAAGGTAGGTCGGGTTGCTAGCTATGGGAGTTGAAGGTAGGTGGGCTTGAACACCTCTAACCATTGTGAGACCTTATGGATTGGGTTCAACATCGAAGCCCCACCCCACCACCTATTTAGAAATGGAAAATAAACACCATTTCTAAATAGGTGGAGGTGGGGTACCATGAGCCAATTTCTTCTCCAAACTGCCCCCGAATTGACCTACCTATATAATTGAGGAGGGGATTCCTATGGGATTACCTCCCTTCTATTCTTCTCTCTAAATGAGGAAGAAGAAAGGAAATAACGCATCGGTGCCCTCGATATAAATAGGGGCCTCCATTGATTGTTTTGTTTACTGCCAACTCACCATTCCATTCTGATGATGGGCCTCTATTGATTATCACCCACAGTGACAGAGCAGTCTGGGGGTTAGGGGGGATGCCATGGAGACTAAAGCAAAGGAATGGGTCTGGCCAAACTCCATCGATTTTGAACCACTGATTAGATCATTCCCCCGATTCCATCTCATTGACTAGGTTGAAGGAAA
Source organism: Torreya grandis (assembly GCA_037957365.1). NCBI lineage: Eukaryota > Viridiplantae > Streptophyta > Pinopsida > Cupressales > Taxaceae > Torreya > Torreya grandis. Next base: position 476,023 of record JARHVA010003981.1, read on the forward strand.
ACACCCCGTTTGGTGCTCCATTAAGTGCTTCTATCTGAAACCCGCCTGACGAATTGTGCTCCTATTCATCGCCCATCTCCCTATTCATATCATTTAGTGCTTGTTCCCTTCATGGAATCTCTCCTTTGTATAGATAGGGGAACTCTATCTATAAGGGTGGGGGAGGCCCTTAGATAGAGATAGTATTCACTATGAGATATATATATGGGGACAGGGAGGCCCTTTGACCAAACACCAAACAACATAGATATGTTTGGTTCGGAACCATGACTGAGATATGAGTAGGAATCGAGGTTCATAAACATAAAATGACTAGACAACTATAGATATACGTAACATGACTAGACAACTAACTATAGAGAGTTTACTGCCGTATATCTATATAGGCATAGACGATCACCCAAGATAGATATATAGGGCTCCATATTTAGATAGGGGGCCCCTGAAGGGCACTCTTTGTTCATGAAGTGGGAGGGGCGTGCAACCCCTTTGAACTCTGTATAGGTGCAGTTATTCAATAGGGTCTAGTGGGGTAGGGCCTGGCAATACTGGGCAACTGCTTTGAACTATGGGAGGTGGGTGCCCGATTTCCTCATAGTAGGGCGCCCCGGATGTTGATGTGGATATAGGGCCCATATATTTACTTGGGGCAAACTCGAGGAACCTATAGGTTAGGTGAATTATGTATATTGGGTATAGAGGGTTGGGGGCGAATCAACGATACTATATATAACCATCGTTGAAGGAGTTGCCTCCACTCGAATATTGAATCAGGGTGGGGTGCCCCAGGTAGATATATAGATATATGCTACCCCCTCTATATATGTATTAGGGGCGGCCCTTTGATCCATCAATGTAGGTGCGAGTTCTCCTCAGAGTTGGAGGCCCTGTATGTATATCAATATTGCTCTGGGGAACCTATTGGTGGGCAAAGGTGAGGAACCTATAGGTGGAGGTGCTTTCCTCTCCTCTATACAGGTAGGGTTTGGGTAGAGGAGCTCCCTCTCTCCTTTAGATATATGAGATATATGATATAGATAGAGTATACAAGAAAGAGGTGCTCAATTGATGGTTTGGGGCGCATCATGTTAATACGGGGTGACCCCTCAAAACTATAGGTGTAGCTCCCCCCCCTCGATTAGAGAGTAGGCGATTGGGCCCCTATTTACCCCATATATAGTGAGGGGCCTTGATTCTAGTACTAGAGGCGGTCTACTTGGAGAGGAATCTGTATTACATATTGAATAGTAGGTGGGTTTCTATTTGGGTGGTCGAGCACATATAGGTAAATGACCTTGACCTCCCCTCTATAGGGATCAAATCTAGCCCCCCCCCCACTATCTATATACATCTCTCGAGCCCCTATAAATTTAATTTTAAAGGGAGATGTGGTCGGCGAGGCACCTATAGATATGGATATATAGCTGCTCCAGCAATCCTCCTGAGCATATGCGAATAAATGTGGTCGGTGCCTTATCCCTATATATATCTAATCTAGTTGCACCCCACTATCTATACAAGTATGAATTGCACTTTGATGATTCGATCATGGCAACCCTACCACGACGGACATTGCCATCAAGGGAATGAGGAACAACATTGCGAGTTCTAATTCCACAGGGGTTGACCCATGGCAATGTCTTCAGAATCCCTTTGTCTATACGAGAGTGCAAATGAACACAATCCATTTTCTGGTCTTAGTGATCTCCACGTCACACGAGCTGATGATGTAACCATTAACAAGAGGTGTGGATTATCAATTGGGACTAGGCGATCAAGCGGTTGATGAGATAGAGGGGGGAGCACTGGATGAAGGAGATGGGAATGCTAATGGTGGGCCGGTGGTGGAGATACCCACTTCCTACGGTGCAATGGGGAATATCCCCCTGCCCCTATAGATCTGATCTATTTGGGCAACGATGGCGGCACAATGAACCAGAGGCGGACGTGGAACCCAACGAGAATGAGAATCCGAGTGGGGGTGGCAAGTCTTGAGCTTGGCCATCTCGTCGCTCCCTACCCCTACCCCTACTAGTTCATGCTCGTGCACATGCTCATGCTCATGCTCATGCTCATTCCCTATGGGGTATGGGGTGCATCTATCTATTGTTTTACATATAAAATATAGCCTAAGCCAACTAGTTATTTCTAGTCTAGTCCAGTCTATAGGTGCCTTGTCCTTATATTCAGTGGGTTCGGGAAACAAACCCATCTATAAATCTATCTTGTTAGGAGAGGAAGTTAATATTTAGATCTAGATTGTACGATGTGGTATGACTCTTTTATAAGTTGTACGACACGGTTTCTGGATCCTTCTTTAGCCTCTGTAAAATAACCATGACCCTTTGAGGTTAGACAGATTATTGTAATTCTAATTTTGCTGTTAATAAAGTACGATAGAGAGATATTTAGCCCCGTGGTTTTTCCCTTGTATATTTCCAAGGTTCCCACGTAAATTTGGTGTGTATTTGTTGTTCGTTTCTTGTCTTATTTCATTGTTGTATAATTTTTTGCACTGTTATTTTCTTTCTTATCTATATAGGAGGGGCTTGGGGTGGCCATATCTATCTATATATAGGGTAGGCTTAATAGCCTAGGCCTAGCCATTAAAGATGAGGGAGGCGACCTATACTCTATATTAAGTTTTCGGCGGAGCAATAGATCACAATAGGCAGTAGGACTATTGGAGAACTCACGACCCATACATAGATAGGCATGAGGCATGGAGGAGGCCCTCAAACCTCTATATATAGGGGAGAGCTGAGGGGAAGAGAAGATAGGCCAAATGGGTAAACACAACTAAGATACGGCCTCTCCCCACCCTTATTGATTGACCTAGGGCGTAGTCAGGGTGGGCAATTGGGAGAAGGCTATATACTTAGGAGAAGGATGGCCTCCACTGGAGTCTTTTTTTGAAGGTCCACTCTTTTGTATTCCACCCCATCAAACTCCCTATCTATATATAGGTATATGGCCGGTCCAAGATGTAGAGGGTCGCATGCAGATCCCGACTATCTATGTCTAGCCAAAGCCCAAGCCTACTACTTCTAGTCTCTAGGCACCACCCGATAAGGCAGATGGGCATAGGCAGGTTTGGGACTCGGATTGGGACTAGAACAAGGAACAAGAATCCCTCGTTGAACAAAAACCCGCTTCTAGATGGGACAATTTCCATAAATTAACTGCCCAGATGGGCCAGATGGGTATGGTATATAGGGAGCCCTTCCCAAATATCTATAGATGGGGTTGGGGTTGGGAGCGCATTGATGACTTTCACTGCCCACAGATAGATATATTGGGGAGGGGGCAGGGAAAGGGCTCCTCAATCTATCGATCAAAACACTCGACGTAGAATAGTCTATATGTATATGTAGTCTCTATATGTCTATAAGGAGTGGGAGTGGAGTTAGGTTTAGTTTGGTCCGGTTTGTATTGGGTTCAAGTTGAATGCCTATTGGAACAGAATGCATCGGATGGGTAGAACTAGCCAAATAGATTTATAGGCATTGGTTAGTTTAGTCGTCTAGTCATATATCGTATATAGGATGAACCTTGCTTCGATTCAGACTTCCCTTTCCCTAGTTTAGTTTTGAACTCAACTTGTATCTAGAGTTCTCTATTAGAGTGGACGGTCTCTATAGGTGCGGTCTCTATTGGAGCGAACGGTTGGTTTCCCTATAGATATATATGGCTTACGTTCCAATCCAGTAGGTTCTAGAGGAAACAAATGAATGCCGGTTATGGGCAGTCACAAACGATTCACTAGATGGGCAAGATTCACCTTTCATGTTGTCCCATCATGTTTCCCCTAGAATCTTAGAAAATTGGATGGATTCCCAACCGAATGTGCTGAATCGGTAAAGTCCTGTCCTATTCAATTGTGGAACTTACGTCCCTATGTGTTGAATCAAGCCAGATCTGCCAATCAATCAATGGTCCTCGCTGTCCCACCTACCATTGACTTGACTGCCCATATCTATACAACCAAATGCTAACTGCCAACTCACTTGGGTATTGAGGTGGATTGTTGGTCGGCCCTATATATATATATATATATATATATATATATATATGGGGCCCGAGGGCGACCTCCCCTATCTTTATATACTATATCTAGTTTTGCTTGATTGAATTTTGCCTATCTATATACGGGGACCACCTAGATCTATTGCTATTGCAAGGTCATGGAGAATCGCAGGTCTAAACTCGATATTTTCTACATTCCAATTGAGGGAGCCGTCTACCGGTGTCTTCTATCCGTTCGATGGGATTGATACGAAATCCATTCAGTGGGCTAACTGGATGAGACTGACTGGAGATGGCCAGATCGAATTGATAGGAAACTTCGCTGAGTGTTTCGTGGCTCCAACTGAATGGCTCGCAGGCAGATTGAGTGAGCATTCTCCTTGATTGATATTAGTTAGCATTCTCCTATCCTGAGGGGGATTTAGGGGAGGCAGGCCCTATCTATATATTTGGGGACTGCATCTATATATAGTAGGCTACTCTGTGTATATATAGTAGGCTTACCTTTCATCTTGGTAGTGGCCTTCAAAAATCTATCTTTTAGTTCATCAACTAGATACTCCCCCTAAAGCTTAGGTGCTTCTTCTTCATCTTCACTCACATTTACAACAACTCTTGTATGTTGTGCAATCTCATTGCATCCAAATGAGCTTGGATTCCTCTCAGCATTTTGATCAAATCAACAACTCGTGGTGCTCTTCCTGCTCTTCCAGAAGGTACAACTCTGTGCCGTTTCTATTTTCTCGAAATTCTCAACAACACCACCTTCTATCCAACACTCTCCTTGTTGGAAGATGCCTTCTTTTTTGTTTCTACCCACACACAAATGTGGAAAATAAAGTTCTTAACACATTCATAGGATACTCCTGCTTGGATACCAATTGATACAGTCACGGTTAGGGGGTTCATTGAAGCACAACCTTAGACCGTGTAGCCTATGAATTCAACATACATTAATGGACACACACAATCCATGCACATAATAGAAAACAACAAACTTATTCTTTATTTTTCTCAATGAAAAGATTACAAAACAACACCAACAATAATTCCAGCTTTATTACAAACTACAAAACATGCAGTGTTACAATATCAATCCATTAATGGGTGTGGTTCACTTCTACAACTCTACACAAATCTGCATACTATTCAACAAGTCTCTGCATGCAATTTCCTAATTGCCTGGAGAATGACTCTATTTCCACAAACCTCTAGTTGTTGAATCCACTCCTGATTCTTAGCCAACTCTCCTAGCTAGCTGAGTCGAATCCCATCTCCAATGGAACTTTCCTTTTTTATCAAAACACTGCCCAAGAACCGTTATGGAAGTCCCAATCCTTAAGCTTCCCTTCATGAGGCATTTTTCACTTTTCATTATGACTTTTCAGATTCCTTAGGTTATGAGGTAACTCTGACATGTTCAAGGAGCCTTGACAAGTGTGCTTCTAGGTCGCAATTCGTTGATCTGACATGGGCAGGTCGTATTGTGCTGCAAAGTACCCACGTGGTTACTTCAAAGGTTAAGGAGCTCTGTGTAAAACCGTAATTGTGCACCATGTTTTGAAGTTATGATGCACTTCCTTAGTTTATCTAGAGTATGTGTATAGGTTTTGAGATTGTGCAGTGCAATGTAGCGTATTTTACGATTTCTCGAAAAACTGTAAGGGTGCATCATGTTCTGCTTTGAGAGATGGTATTGTAAGGCTCTCTAGATATTGCCTGCATAACATGAGATGTCGCGGAGCTTTGTGGCGTTTTTTGGAATTTCACACAAAATTGTAACTGCACGCCATGTTCTGATTTAACAAATGGTCTTCTAAGGCTGTCTAGATGTTGCATGCAAACCACCAGTTGCCACGGAGCATTGTAGTGCTTTTTAGAGTTCTGTGTTGAATTACAGTTGCACATTAGGTTTTAAGGTGTTGCGCTAATTGCTGAAACTGTTCAAATGTTATATACATGCCGCGAGACAGCGCAATGCAATGAGACTGATTTAAAGCTCTAAACAGAATCACAGTTGTAAATCATGTTTTTAGGTGCTTTGCCACTGAGAAAATTGAGGCAGCTTGTTGTGATGATTTGATGATCTGGTAGATACCTTGAACCTTTGGGGTGATCCTGGAGTACCACAGTCAATTTAGATATCATAGGTTTACAAACACTGCTTATTGCTTTTCAACACTACTCCAGTTTTTGGTTAATGCAAGTTTGCTTGTGAACACAGATGTTCCTGCATTACATTAACTCAATGTCAAACTTATGACCATAGCATATATTAATACTATTTAAGACACATTGTACTCAAATTTGCATTAACATTTCATCTATTCACAAATGAGCAAGATACAATATGTGGTTCACCTCCATATGAGCATTCATATTCATTTTAGCAGTGTTTTCTTAACATATCATCTAGTCCCTTTAATACTAATAGGGGCGGGTTTATACATTGACTGCACCTCCATGGTTTACATGACACATGGCATTCTCATCCAAAAGGTTGGTCTTATCCATTCATACTAATAGGGGTGGGTTTATACATTGACCACACCTCCATGGTTTACATGACACATGACATTCTCATCCAAAAGGTTGGTCTTATCCATTCATGAAAGGTGGTATATATTGACACTTGCACATGTTTTCGCTTGCTGAACATGTTGCATCTATTGCCAGATCCATCGACATGATTTGCGGATCTGGAATGACCGTGCTAGCTGGATAAGATCAAGTCTGATTCTGTGCATGTAAGCTATGCACAACACTTTTCTTTGATTGCCTATTCCTTGCTTTGATTTGCCTTCCGCGCGGACTTATCTTAATGTGCGACTTCTGCACAACCTTCCATGTGTGTGTGTTCCCATACTTGCCAACAGTCAGGATAATAATCTTGCATGCAAGACATGGGGTCAACAAGTCCTTATATCTTATTTTACTTATAATGCAATTCTTTTGTTAGTCACCTTCTCTATGATTAGTTTAGAATGAAACCATTGCTCATTAGGCCAAGAAATCGGCTTTGATTCCATTGTTATGTGCCCAATTGTAAACCTACTGTTATTGTTATAAATCTTATTCCAGAACCTAACTTTATTTTGAAGAAATAGAAATCTTAGTTCTGGATGCCCTTTATTATTTTTCCCATCATAATGATGGGATAAGTGATTTTCTAATGGAAAATCTAATTATTTGGAGAACAAAGAAAATAATATTCAAATTGCTTTAAAATGGTAAAAGGACAAAATTGTAATACTTGTGATATATCAATTCGAGCAATGCATAAATAGATTAGGAAAGATTGACCATCCTTTCTACTTTGCCATCCAAATTTTTTTGTTGGCTGAAAGAAATCACACAATAGAAAGGGAGGTATTGAGCATGATTTGTGCCCTTCAAATGTGGAGATGACAATAAAAATTGATAGTAGAAAAAGATAAATGTGTTTTCAGAGGAGAGACGATGATGGATGGAAGATCTCAGGGTAGGATGATTTATTTTGTTTTCAGGCACATATTAAGGGTTTGGTGTGGTTCTTACCAAAAAGATGAAATCATATTGAATATATATGTAATGATTAATGATATTGGTGTCCATACAATCATTATAAATGTTTTTAGGGTATCAAATTAGCAACAATGATGTAGTATATAAGTTGTAGTATGCGACAAGAGGGCATAAAAGAGGAAATCAAAGGTGTGTGTGTGGATTGAAAGTTGATAAAATTTTAACCTTCCTCTTTTGGAAGGGTTCAAAGTTAAAACCCTATATTAGCCTTCTAGACGATCCTAATGCAAGGCTTGAGATGATGGAATACATGGCACTAGTCCAATGGCTATACCCATGATATAATTATGATGTATCTCGAGGTCATGGAGCAGTGAACATGTGGCACACATACAACATCCTTAGGAAGGATACTCCATAAGAATACAAAACCTTTGTAGCCATAAAACACACCATGCCAATGATATGATATGAGTTCTATATATATTGCTTGACTCTAATACCACTAGGACAGGGTAAACCCCTATCACATATGTAACTTAATACATTGTAACAATGGTTATGCTCATTACATGTCCGCCGCTCCATAACCTAAACACACATTATAATATCATGGGTATAAGTACTTACATGCCATACCTCCTTAATATGCTTTTTTTTCAAAGATTGTGAAGACACATGATAGTATGATTTTCTGGGTTGTGTATACAACCGGCGCCGTGCTTGGTTTTCCATCTATTCATAGGTGATTTTAATTAGTCTTTGTCTTCAATAATGTCATGTTTTATAGATACCTTATTTATGTAGGGACACATCCACCCCCTCCTAGGGATGCCTTGGGGATGGTAGAACAAGGACGTTTCTTCCCCCAAGTGCTAAATAGAAGGAAACATAAGGGGACATCCCCTACACTTCGGGAATGTCTCCGAGGCATCCCCGATGTTTTTTCAAGAAAGGGTGTGCCGGTGACACTATGACGTCCTCGAGACATTCAAGGGAGATCCCAATGTCTCCACTGTCTCGTGCCTAAAAAAGCAACAAATGAAAAAACACTTTTAAGATAATTAAAAAAAACAAAAAAACACTACCCTTAACCCAAAAGTGAGCAGAAAACTTTAAAAAAAACCTAAACTACCATTGTAAATCACACTTGACCAAAACAGAAGAGAGGAAAAAAGGAGAAAAAGGAGGAGATGAAATGAGTAAGTATAAGGGCTTTCGGTTTTCACCAAGAGCAAGAGTAAGAGGGTTCTATTTCTACTTCTCTCATTCTACACTTATAAGTTAATTTCATGTACATTGATTCTCATTTGACATTGTTATTTTCAAAAAAAAAAAAAAAAAAACTTACATTATACCATTTTGTTTACAAATTATCAAATTCATTGAAGAATCAAGGTTGCATTTTTTTTTCCTGTATAAACTTGCAAAGCCATTTAGCCCTAGGCCTTTGGTTTTTTTTTTCATATTTTTTCAAAATGCAAAATGGCATAGGCTATGACATTGGCTGTTATTTTAATTTTTTTTTTCAAAATGCAAAAGTAGTTATTATGGCATTGGCTGTTTTTTTGTTTTTTGTTTTCAAAATGCAATATGGTTTTTATATTTTTTTGCCTTTACTAAAATAGAAATGTATTAGTGATTTGTAGTTTTCTTATTTGCTGTTTTTGTATATTAAATTATTTATGAGATGTCAACAGTCATATGAAGTATGAACATTAAAATTTCCAACTATTTATTACTGTATTTTAATTTTTTTAAAAGTCCTAAAACGAGTTCTACTTTTGATAGTGTTATGAAGCTGATGAGTAAATGGGTGGCGGCTCTAGTGGGGGAGCTAAGGAGAAAGGATAGAGGTAGTGGCCACAATGTAAACTAGTAGTTTAGTTGTGAGTGACGAAAAGTCTAATTTCCTCTCAAGTTGTTGGTTGAATCGGTCAAGGGACCATTTGATTTTAAGAAATCTTTGAAATATAGTTGAGGTCCACAAATGTTGAAGGAGGTATAAACCATGGAAGTGTAATATTTGTTTTTGACTTGGTTGGGTAACGTCACTAGAACCAATGCACACATCCTGCATATATCAGGGAAAAGGGTTGGCCTTTGTACAAAACTCGTATTTGTTTAAAGTGTAAAGTTTATCAAGTTGTTTGATGGAGATATCATGGACAACATTCCAGCAGTTTGTGGCATTGGCACACCTTCTTGTTCTCACAAGACTTTGGAGAGTTTTTCCTCTACTGCTGCAATAGTTTCAAGTTTTAAAGTGACTGGAGTGGAGGCTAGGGGGAAGAGGAAGGCCATGGACTCCAATCCAATTGTAGACATGATGTATGATACAAAGGTTACAAAGGAGGCCAATGATGCCATTGGAAAATTTTTCTTTTTTGATTGCATCCCATTTCATATTGCTCACTCTTCTTATTACAAAGAGTCTATGGCAAACAAAACAAGGGCAAGTTATGTGCCTCCGGGAGACACATAACCAAGAACTACAATCTTGGATAAGAACTATTCCAAGGTTAATTTATTGTGGAGGAGATGAAGGCCACTCATCAATATCATTTTCTCATGTAAAGATGAACCTTTTTTCTTGAGGGCGGTTGACTGTTTTGGTGAGCACAAGGATGCAGAGTTCTAGTTTCATATTTTGATGGATGCAATTGAGGAGGTTGGCATTTCTTTTGGACCTTGTGTTGTGTGCATGGTATGATCAACGTAGTGAAAGACATTGACAAAATTGATTGGGTTAAGAGGTTAGTGCCAAGGCTAAGAAGGTGCAAATGTTCATCCGCAACCATCACATCGTTGGCACTTTTTTGCAACTATTCGAGGAAGGAATTCTTCAACCCAGTTGACATCTGTTTTGTATCCTACTTTGTTTTGTCGGATAAAATGCTTGAGTTGTAAGAGCCCTTGCAACTTTTTATCATGACATAGGAGTAGACTCTGTGGGCGGAGTCCAAGGTAGAGTACGGAAAGAGGGTGAAGGTGGTGGTGGTGAGAGACAATTTGGGCAAATGTGAAGAACATCACATTGATTATATATTTAGTTTTCGGTGTCATCAAATATTTGGATTATGTTAGCCCAAACCGTGGCGAGATATGTGAGTGCATTAACAACATGATTGGCCAAATGAGGGCTGCTATTCGAGTGAGGGATTCCACCTTGGAGTTTTATTATCAACATATTCAGCCCGTCATTCAACAAAGCTGGGAGATGTTGAACACTCCTTTACATATGGCCGCATATGCAACTAATCCAAAATGGCATGTGGAGAGGCCTAGTAGAGTTGTCCCCTTGGATGATGAGGATGTGAAGCAGAGCCTTTTAAAGGGCCTTGAGAAAAATATATATTGTAGAGAAAGCTTCACAAATCAAATTCGAGTGGCTCAAGTTTACTGAACTTGATGGCTACAAGTCTTCATTGAAGATAGATAGGCCCACATTGGCACACAAGCCAGTGAGTTGGTGGTGTCTATATGGGCCTCTATCATTGTTGTAAACACTTTCCATTCGCCTCCTTTCCCAGTGTCTATTTCCTCTGCTACTGAGAGGAATTGGTCGACATATGGCTGGATCCACTCTCTTAGGAGGACAAACTTACCTCTAAGAGAGCGGAGAAGCTTGTTGCTATACACAGTGCCTTGCGTCTCATAGATCCCAAGACATCGGAGTACAAGCAAAGCTCAACATTGCGGTGGGATGTAGATCTTGAGGAGTTGAGGCAGGTTGATGTGGACCATGATGTGCAATATGGATTGGTTGGGATATCCTTCCATGATGAAGATGTGGATGATAGTGCCAATGATAAGCGGTTCATGGGTATTCTCTCAGATGATAACATTGATTTTTAAGGTGCGGGCTATTTTTTGTTTTATTTTGGGCACTAACATGTTGATGTATTAATCATAATATATCATGTACTCTTGAGTCGTTGACTCTTACTCATTGTATGCATTGAGCTTTGAGTTAGCATGCTATTGTTGATGTATCTCAATAATTTACGATTTCTTATTAATGATTAATCATAATGGTTTTATTTAGTGGTTTATTGTTTACATTTGTTATTTGAATTTTATTTTATTCTACTAATTTCATAGTTTATTTGTTTTTTTAATATTTACTAATTATTTTAATTGCTGCCCCCCTGCTTTCCCCAAAATTCGGAAATCGTTTTGCCATCTGGGAAACTTTGTCCCACCATCCTATCATGCCAGAAACTGAAGATAAAATATTTCTATTTAATTCCATGTATTCCCATATTTGTTGCTCGTTTAGTTCCATGTTATGTCCAAAGCTGTAGTTCCTTTGATTATGTGTATACTCATAGCGGTGTTGCTGCTCCATGCCATGCTTCCATGGTTTTTGCCTCTCATGATGGTGTGCATGTTGATATACCTCGACGTTTGTAGACTTAACCTCCTGTTTTATTTCATTCGAGTCTTCAACCGTTGTCTTCCATGTGCACCTCATGGACCTTCAAGTAGGTGAAGAGTTCGAAGTTCCCTCACAGTAACCAAGTCCTCTGCCCTCTCTTTAGATTCCTACACTTGTGGGGGATTTTATTTCACTTCACACAGTTTTGTCCTTGACCTTGATTGGTTTGACATGTTCCATGCTTTGTCAGAAATACATGTAATCCCTTTCGACTTAATAGAACTACTTAAAGCTTTAAAGAAACCTGCCTCTATTTCTGAGAGATGGAGTTTTAAGAAGCAATTGTAGAAATATTTTTTGATTGCATATGATTTGAAAGATATGGAAAGAAAAATTGGTGATGGAAGGGGCAATATTGGATTCTCACAAGCATGGAACCAAAATAGATTAGAAAAAGAATGTGTTTGGTGTTTAGTGTGGTGAATGCAACAACTGGTTAAAAATCACCCTAAATTTTTCCTTCAATCTGTTTGAACAAGCTTTGTTATTCGTTTCATAACACAAATGCCTTATCCAAGTTGTGACTTAGGTCAAAGAAAATGTGATTAATAGGTTGTTTACTTTTCAGAGTATAACCGCGTGGTACTTTAAACCTTGATTATATATTAATTGGTAGAGTGGCTTATTAGTCTTATTATTTCATTAGCATATATGAGTTTCATTCAACATGTTCTTGCCTTTATATTCTGTCCTTTAGAACAGGGTATAGTATTCCCAAGAACCTGTTAAGCTTCTAACAACTTAGTTTGTATCTAACCTTTAGGGTTTAGTAGTAATACTAATAATGGTCAAATCTTAGGGATTTACACCCCATTTGTCTAACTCAAATGGCTGTATTGACAAGGTACAATTGTAAGTCCTCACTTTAAATTTTATTACGCTAACCTGATCTTGCTTTAATAGTTCATTAATTACAGGTATTAATTCCCATTACTTGTCTTTATTCCATCTAATCATCTCATTCAAATCAAGTTCAACTTATTTATTGTAATGAATGACTGTCTGCTTATCTATTTCCTATGTAAGTACAGATCCCAATGGTATTGATATTGTCACAATACTGCACAATTTAGTTAATTTGCACTCTTACGTTCATTACTAAATTTGATTCCCTTGATGCTGATTAAATTAAGGCAATCCTCTATCAAAAGTAACTTAACAGTCCATTAAAACTCAAGTATAGTATAGCACAATGAAACATAAATACATAAACCTTTATACCCTGGATACGTAGTATCCGGTAAAACTTCAGATATAAACCTCAAGGTTTTTGTTCACAGTTTTCTTAAAACTTGATCCTCTGTTAGGATTCATGAGCATGTACAATTTCATATTATTTGATAACCCCTTTGACCATACTTAGCACTGTGGATGAAATGGGTATACTTCTATATACATGACTTGTGGAGTTCTGTTCCCAAATTTATACCCTTACAATGGAAACTCATCATTCATATATAGTACAAACAAAGAACAGTGCCTTATCATAATTTTCAGCTATCCTAATATGAAATATCTGATTCCAAAAGTGTCAAATTGATTTCTTCATCTTACAAGTCAGTATTAGAATCAAAATAGAGTATAATTTAACAAGGTCTAATAGTAAACCAGTTCAGGTTTAAATGATTAAGCAATCTTTACTCAATGTTCAGTATTCAGGGCTCAGTCTGCACTTAAGTCGTAATAAAAAATCAATTTGTCACTTAAGTCAAAGTCAAAGGAAAGAACTCAACTAAAGATTGTATAGTCCCCATACAATCTCAAAAGGGGTGTAAAATATCCCAAATATGCCCCTTGAGGGTGGAGCGCTCCATCTCAACTGTTGGATCGATTCCACCTCGGTCGTCAGATCTGGTCAAAGTAAATGTTGACCTAAATAACCTTATGGAGGCCATAAGGTCTCCAAATCAGTCATTGAGTTGAAAACTCAGATTTTTGGAGGGAGGAGGTGTTGAAGGATGAATTTTCCCATAGTCATCCCTCCTCTCCTTCCTTAGCGCTGGACCACTTCCATTAGTGGAGTCTCCGAGCTTTTGGTCAAAAATTTTTAAATCCACTTTCAGTTTTCAAATGTGATGCAAAGATGAGGGAGTCTATTTTGGAGGTACCCAGTTCAACGAAAAGCTCATAGGAAGTCTTAGTTTCCCATGGTTTCCCAACAGGGCTCAGGGGCTTCAAGCTCCACCACAACTATTAATGGCCACCACTAGGTTCAAGGTGAAATTTTAAAAAAATTTTAGTTTCAGATTTTCAATTTGTCTCAAATTGTAAGGGGACACAAAAATAACAGGGGTCCCCTTTTGGGTCAGTTTGTTTTGAGGCTCCCAGGATTTTGTGGTAGCCAATAAGGCCTAACAAAGCCTCCTTGGGACAAAACAAGCACAAAGTGAAAACGACTAGTTTCTAGGTCCTGAAACCACTTTCAAGTAGAAGGGGACAAAAAATTGTAAGGGGGTTCCTTTTAGGTTCCCCTGCCTCCGAGCCACCGGGGCTCCGCAATTGCGGTTGCAAAATAGATCTACTAGATTGCAAAAGAGGTCTAAGGCAACTTTGAGGAGAAAGGGGTCATAACTGGAAAAATACATTGTTTTAGGCTTCGAAACTTGTTTTGTGCAAAAGAGCATGAAAAATGAAGGGGGTCCCTTTTGGGGTCACCTCGCCTCTAGGTCTCCAGGTGGTTGCAAATGCAAAAACAAACCAGGTATATAACTTTGGCAAGGTTTCGGTTTTAATTATTTTTGTTGTTGTTGTAGGTTTATACTATAGAAAAACAAAGTTGATTTAAATAAATTTTAAATTTATTTAGATTTGTTTTAATAGAGCAGTGGTTAGTAAATCTAATCGTTGTGATCACAGTTTAACGGTTAGTGGCTATGGTGGTTGCGTGGTTATAAAAGCCACACGGCTTAACCAAAAGTCCCAGAGTCTGGTTACATTGTGTGGTCAGTTACCGCATGGCTGCCAAGTCGTCAAAATATGCTGCTCCCCACTTAGGGGCTAAAGACTATAAGCATGTGGTCCTATGGGGAACCGCCGCTAGAAACTTGACAACTACCCTACGAAAAGGGTACAATGCCCTTCACAAAGGCCTTTATTATTAACAAACCACCCTACAAACAACTCAATTTTTAAAATTCAGATCTAGCAACCCGTGAGTCAAAAATTTACGAAATGAGCTCCAAATTTCCATAATTTTTAGTAAAAAATATTTTTGATCTTCCAATGCACTATTTTATGTGCGAAATAATTAGTTGAAGTGAAAACTTATAAAGGAGGTATGAGGGTTTTTAGTGACGGAACTTTTAAAATTAATATAAATTCACCCGTAACTTAAAAAATTACGCTGTAAATTGCATTGATTCCTTGATTACCCCTACTTTACAGTACAACAAAATTGAGGGAAATTGGAATGCTTTCAAGTGCGTAAAAATTATATGAATGCATCTTGCATTCCTTGGCTTCACACAATGAATGAATTTCGCAATTTTAGGAAAGAGAACATTTATTTTTCATCAATTGTAAAAACACAAAGAAATACAGGACCAATACAAAATATACAATGTGAATTTGAGCACAAATTAATCATTTCCATTACTTCCCTAATCCGATACACTTAATGGGAAGAGTATGCAAGCAATAAGGAACATCACGCTATGCCAATGACTATTGTAAATTTACTTCCAATAAATTCATATTTTTCGCTGAATTAATAACAATAACATGGCTCTCAAATAGCCAATATAATTTCTTTACAAATTTATACAAAATTTGCGCAAGTTGATGTTGAACACAACTATCTACTGAGAGGGGGGGTGAATCAATAGATCAGCTAAAAACTAGTTCTTTAACCTTTTAATGAAGATACAAAAACATGTGCATATCAAATAACAAATGTAGAGAGCATACACACACAAAAGCACAATACACCAGATTTATACGTCGAATACCCAAAGGAAAAAACCACGGTGAGAATAACTGGTGGAATCTACTATTCTAATCCAACCTCACAGTTAAATCACCTCACTTGCAAAACCACACTGGTTACATTCAAGGGCACCTATCCTTATGAGACACCAATCCCCTAACTGAGCACCAACTCAGTTTAACTTTACTGGTTACAAGATTTAAGGGCACCAACCCTAAAGAGACTCCAATCCCCTAACTTAGCATCAACTTAGTTTTTCTGATGGCACCAACCAATCAGAACTATGGAGCTACAACTCCAGTATACAAGATAGATTCACAAATGAACCCAGTTCAGTTTCTTTGTTACAAGTCTAGTCTGTAACTGCTCACTCTTGGCTTATCCTGTGTATGCCTATTCTTCTTCTTTGCTCAATTTCTGCACATTCTCTGTGTGCCCTTTCTTTCTCTTTGCCTTAATCTGTGCTCATTCTCTGTGTGATTTTTCTCTCTCTGCTCAATCTCTACACATTCTCTGTGTGCTCTTTCTTCCTCTCTGCCTTACTCCGCTCATTCTCTGTGTGCTTTTTCTCTCTCTGCTCAATCTCTGTGTGCTTTTTCTCTCTCTGCTCAATCTTTGCACATTCTCTGTGTGCTCTTTCTTCCTCTCTGCCTCACTCTGTGTCTCGCTGTCTTCCACTCTGTGTCTGCATACATCTTGAGTTGACACCCTTCGAATTTTCTCTGATGGCACTTTTCAGTTTCAACAACGGCAGCCCATTTTCTTTATCTGCGTATGTCTCTAATCGACATCCTTTTACTCCATCTGCATATGCCACTAATTGACAACCTTTGACTCACTCTCAAAATTGCAATGGCAGCAGCAACAACAACAAAAAGCAAATTACAATATTCAAGATGTCGTATATGTATAGACAATGAAGATTAGGGTTTTTTATCTTCAATTGCGTTCACACTTCAACTGCAATTAACCGGTTCTCATTAAAAATGATTTTGACTTATGCTCTTTCTTGTGTCTTGGTTCATGCATCACATTGCAATGGTCAAGTCTCTTTACTGTGTTTGGCAACTGCTGGAATTATCTCATAAATACACAGCCTCCTTAATCGATGATTGATCGGTTGGATCGATCAATCTCGAGCTTTGTGTAGACTTTTCGAGCTCACCATTTGTCTGGTCATGTCTTTAATCGAGGATTATTCATCTTGTCTTTGGCGCCAATCACTGTCTATCTTGAACCGTCTGATATATCCATTTTTTAAAACAGAGCCATCGATCTCTCTTGCATTAACCATCGAGCTCTTTCTCACATCTTGATATTTTCTATATGATTGGTTCGCTTTTGCTCCTTTCAATTATATTCGATATGCTCGATCTTTAATCTCGCCTTGATCCTTTGGCAATAATGCAAGTGTCTTATACTTCAGCTGAGATATCCTTTGGAACCTTTTTAAAGGTCCACTTGCCCTAGATTCTTTTCGAAACAATCCAAGTGATCCTTGGGAAGCTTTGTAATGGTCCTTGTGTCCTCCGCAATTGTCCTTCGGCACTTGTGGAAGTGCCCTGTCTTTCGGAAAATGCTCGAGTGTCCTTTCCCCCCATTTGAACCACCCCTTCGAACAAATTGTTGCGGGCTTTTTGTCTGAGTCCCCTTGAGGACAATTTCTGTGGACTTTTTGTCTGGGTCCCCTTTGGGACAATTTTGTTTAGGACACATACCGTTCGGGGCTTTGCAAATGTACCCTTCATCTTTTTGGTAAAGGTCCACATACCCTTCGGCCTTTTTTGCAAAAGTACCCTTTGGAAAATTTGTTCGGGTCCACTTGCCCTTCAAATTTTTTGCAATGATCCCTTTGGAGGCTTTGAACGGTCCCCATACCCTTCGGGTTTTTTGAAAAGATCCCTTTGGCTTTTTGAACAGTTCACTTACCCTTCGGACTTTTTGAAACGACCCCTTCGGCATTTTTGGACGGTCCACTACCCTTCGGCTTTCTTGTAGGCATCTACATACCCTTCGAAACAATTTCTGTGGGCTTTTTGTCCGAAAGATTTGTCCTTGCCAATATTTCCAAAAGAATTGTTTTTGCCAGTTTTTTCGAAAGAATTGTCTTTGCCAATATTTTCGAAGGAATTGTCTTTGCCAAGTTTTTCGAAAAAATTGTCTTCACCAATATTTTCGAAAGAATTCACCAGTTTGGGTTCTCCTCACTGCTTAACTTATAAGATTGAAAGAATTCAAGTCATTTGATAAACCCGATCAACTTTGCTAGACCAACTCGGGTTCTTGACACTGCTTAACTTATAAAATTGAAGAAAGGAAGTTAAGTCACTTGGTAAACCCGATCAACTCCACTAGACCAACTCGGGTTCTTGACATTGCTTAACTTATAAAATTGAAAGGAAGTTAAGTCACTTGGTAAACATGATCAACTCCACTAGACCAATTCGAGTTCTCAACACTGCTCAACTTATAAAATTGGACAAAGTTAAGTCTTTTGAAAAACTCGATCAACTCGTGAGGCAAGACTCATTTGGATTTTTCGACATGCTTGACTGAAAAGATAGAGAGAAGAGAAGTAGTCTTACAAACCCGATTTACTCCACAAGTCTGTGCAACGCAACACCTTTGTCATTAATGCTTGATAGAACATTCATCATTTGACATCAATGACAATATTACAGACAACCATCTCCTTTGTACACCATGACACTCAAATTTCCAACAGTTGAACTTCAAATGAACTCTACTTGCAACCGCAAGGCCAATGCAAAGAGGGGCCCACCTCCCATATTTTTTCCATCAACAGGTGGCTGCCTTAGGCACCCCCGAACCTAAAACTCTCAGCTCTTGGCATCATCACATCATGGTTTAAGGTGGACAAAACTGATAAAATGGAGGTTTTGGACGGAACAAGACTAGGCAAGGAACACTCTCTAGGAAATACATGTAGGAGGCTATAAGTTTAACTACACAAAAGACGTTTCCATCTCGAAAACCAACGTACAAGGAAAGCAAAATACAATATCAAACACCAAATGATAACAAGCAACCATAATGTGTTCTCAACACCAAAAAGGTCCGCCGAAGGAGAATAAGAACTTAGGGATAATTCACCCTTGTTCTAGCATCTCTTGGCCATGGAAGGGCATGCGTACCTTCCACCATGCCAAATAACCACGTAGAAGGCTCTTAGGAACTACGGTTCAACCAGTTAACTATCAATACTCAAAACAAAACACCATGTAGGAGGGCATCGGGAAGTCCACTTGCTGCTACCAATACAGAGAATCAAACTACATAAGAGGGTTTTGGGAATTTGGTCCACTTGCCAATATCAATATGTGAGAGTGCACAACAAGCATGCAAATTCACACAAATTTTGGCAGCATAACTTTGCTATTTTAAAACAAGAAAATGACATAAAAAACTACCAACAATTTAGGAGGGATATCACATCTCCAAGCCCAAATGGGCATTTTAACCACATGGTGGCCATTGGCATAACCATGGAATACAAGTAAAGAAAGAGGGTAAGCCAAATGGCCTTGCACTTCTTGAAAATAGCAAAGGAAAGGAGAAAGTTAATTTTAAATAAAAATAAAATTAATGCAAATGGGCATGGAAGCCTACCTTAACTCCTTGGATCGACTCAAGAAACACCTCTTACAATCTTTGGGTGATGGCTATCCTTCTCTTGCTCTAAGCTCTTCCTCTTTCTCCTTCTCATTTCCACTGCCAATTTTCCAAGTTTCAAATGAGCCAAAAGTCCTCTCAGGGAAGGCATTCCTTCCTCATATAGGCTCAACTCCTTTCTCTACAAGCCAATGGGAAGATGACATGTGTCCCTTCCTTTCCCTTGGCTCATGGTCAAAAAGTTTTCCCTCTTCATAACTCCACTCAAAAATCTGTGTGAGCAAGCAAGTCCATACCTCATAAATGAACCCACTATCCCATGCCATAAATGGCACATGGGCTGCCTCAAGTGTCCTCTTTGGCTCATAGCAAGACTCTTCAACCTTCCTATTGGTCCAAGGAGAGAAATTTAACCCAATTAAAAAAAAAAAATACGAATTTGTCACTCTAAAAAGTTGGCTCTTTCTATCTATCCGAGTTTTGAGTCAAAGGAGGCCACTTAAGTGGCTTACAAAACACTTTATGAATGAAAGAAAACTTAAAGAGAACTCCTAAGGTTAAGAATGAAAGGTGTGAATAGTATCCAAGGGAGTGAATAATGCTAAATGGGGTAAGGATGTCTACACTGCCGACTAGGTCCACGAAAGAAACAAAGAGTGGTTTGGGTCATGGTAGGGTCAAGTAAACATGTTACCATTCTACCAGTGATGTGCTCGTGCGCGACGTACTCCTAGTTCCCTTGTCGGCCTCACCTGTCACCTACACAACAGTTGCGCACATAAAATGCCCAACCCTAGATAGTTGAAGTTGTAGAATATGAACAATACAAGTGATCTCAATCTGCACAACATGCACATGACATATCCAAGGCATTGCATATCAATGGTAATAAATTAATACTAATCATCAACATATGTATAATCAAATACATGTTTAAGAACAATAACTCTAGTAGTATGGAATAACTAGTCATCGATATGGACAACCAAAATAACATAAGTAAATGACATCACAACGATATAATCATCATCTAATCTTAAGCAGATAACTGTTTTGGCATAAGCAAATTAACATCACCACATAACATATATAGAATCTTTGTCTCAATCGTAAGGACTCAATAACATTTCGTGTCTCAACAACACGTAAAGCACGTCTCAACAGGACATGTGTACAACACATGTCTAAAGTAAACATTTTGAAAATAGGGGTCTTATAGTGATTCGAAGATTAAAGAATAGGTTGTATACAACCTTTAATAAACCCTTATACTTTAACCTTTAGGGTTTTCTTTAAACTTCTTGTAACTGTGGTTTAAACATTAATTGCTTTATGGCTCTAAACATCTTAACTTCAATTCAAGATTGATCTCAATCTTATCAAATAAAATGTCATATTTACCACTTGGGGATAGATTAATCCTCCAGTATACCTGCAGGTTTACCTTCTATCCTTAGGTAGATCACTCAAAAGTGTTAACACCTTGTATAAACCTTTCTTATTGACTGCCTAATATCCTTTAGGGTTTCAGGGTTCTTTGATTTCATGATTAGGGTTTACCCTAGTACCCTATCATTTCTATTATAGACTCACAAACTCAGCTTGACTTCTATCTTTTCCTTTATGAGGTTTGGAATAACTGTGTAAAGCTTAATGACTAATACACCATTTAATTATCCATTTGTAACAGAATTCCAGTGTAGGGTTTAAACACACAAAATACAGATATGTATTCTCTCAAAAATGAAAACCTCGTCACAATAAAGTATTATAATCATACATGTTATGAAATCCTTTTAGGGTTCGAAAGAGATCAACAATAACAACCCTTGTTTCATATTGAGGTTTCTCACTACTTCTTTAGCTTGATAGCCTTCAATGCTGGCCTGACTTAACTCACTTCCTTTGTTAACTGTTCCTTCTTTTCTTCCAATTCCTGGATTGTGCACTGTGTGTCCCTATCTTATCTGTTTTCTTTTCTTTTTATTATTTTCCCAAGTGCTAGAATACCACAAATCTCGGAGGTTGTGTAAATGCATGCCTGCCATTATCAACTAAAATGGAAAAATCTTCTGCAATTATGCAGGAGGCTCCAATTGCCCCAAGACTCCTTTCTGCATGGCTAAATCAATGTCAAAATGTTGTAATTGATTTCACATGGATTGCATATGATGATTAACAACAGTCAAACTCACGGAACTTACTCGCTCTACTAAGTACTTCTTCCAAGCTGGCCAAGTTGAGCCCTGGTCTGTTATTATGCCGAATGATGGTTTGTCCCAAAAGAAAACCTAATTGAGCGTTGACCTCCTAAACCTTTGTGAGGTTAAACAACTTAATGACTCAAGGTTAGGGCTCAGGGTATTTTCCTACCATCATTTTTCTAATTTCCATATTGACGTTATTAGTTATGACTCAAAAGTGGCATCATGACTTTGGGACATGGCTTCTATGCCCCCTCTTTTGTTAAGTGTTTACCTCCATTGGCGATTTCAATTGATATTTCTTAAGCCGCCCTTTTACCATATCAAATCTTACTTTGTGACTTTAGTCACTGAATCGATTACTTAGAAAAGTTCCAGTCTCAAGAGGTCTAAGGTAGAGCCGTCCCTTTGGTGGGTTTAATTATAACATAACCTTTGTCTATGCCTGACTCAGAACTCAAGTTTAAGATGTTATAATACAGAGTTTGCCCTGACTGGGTCTTTCGCATTTAATGCCAGTCTCAATTTCAGCAGTCTTGTAAACTTAGTATTGCGAGTAATATCAATTGCGACCAACTACATAAGTGTAAGGCTTAAAACATAATTATTATGCGGGATAAAAACAACTAACGACTCAAACATATGTATGCAATCAATGACATCAATGGTCAACAAGGGTTCCTAATTCTCTCTCTTGCCCTGTTTACCTTACCTTTTCCACCGTGTTTTCCCGTAGCCAAGCTTAGCCTTTTTTGGCCAATCCAGGCACCTGCAAAACAGTGATAGAACATCAACAGTACCTGGTCCAATAGGCACCTGCAAAACAGTGATAATACATGAACAGAACCTGGTCCAATGATAATAAATGTAAAACCAATTGCATAATAATAACTGCTGAAATAATAATAGTGGTTGAACATTCCTTATTACATGAAAACAATAATAATAGTAATAATGCATCACAGTAAAATACTGAACTGAAGACAATTTATGTTTTTCAACATACAATCACAACTAAATGTAGTAGTGAATCAATCACATGGCAAGCATCAATTAATGTCCTCAATACAATCCTTGTGCCTCTTGGCACTTACTATGGCATAAAATAAAGTCTTGTTAATGGGGATATGACATGAAGAAAACACGAGTGTTTTTTCTTGCTATAAAGAAAATGTTTAATTATGAGGAACAATAATTCATTTGGTGCTAGTGCGAAAATTCAACTCCACATCGAAAGCCTATTCTTTTGTACCAGATCCTATCTGCATGAATGCTGTCAAGACAGTGATAGCCTTAGGTGAGTGTTGGGATTATAAGAAGACAACAAAACCAGGAAGATCTCCAGTAACAATGACTTCAACAAGCAAGAGGAAGAAGAGGGATCTCTCGTAACAATGAACACAACCACCATGTAAAGGATATCTGGATTTCTTGTTCAGATCTATTATCATGGTTTAATAACCGTAAACTTTATATTGGACTGCTACTTATGTTTTGCACGTAACTGCATTCTACATGAATAAATGGCACCACACGGTTGTTCCACTGCACTACTTGTATTGTTTTGTTCTCAAATGTATCTATTTGTTATTCTTGTTGGTACCTCTGATGAATATATATGTATTCTGTTTCTTGTGGAGTATCATTATCCCATTGCAAAAAATTAAAAAGGTATATATATGCTGCACAGCTATGGCCGGTTGATATCAATTGGAATTTCATGAAACCAATCACACGAGAGATCGAAAGTGTAGGCAAGGTATGCGGACTTCCTCATTCCATCATGTTATTTATTTCCAACCTGCACGTTTAGTGTAGTATTCAGTTTAAGCTTTTCATACAGATTTCAGGTTCAATTTTACATCAATGCATATTCTTGTAAGTAAATAATTACCTCACTGTTGTAGGGTTTCATATCATGTCATATAATGAGTATGCTCCTAGAAGTTTGTGTTTTGTTTTATTATTGAAACTGGACAGGTGATTTATGCTGTATGGCAGTATGCACAGCTAATGTGGTTGCATTTTATGCATTTCATCTTTTGAACTTGTGATTTTAACATGCAAGGATACCGTATATTAATATGTATAGCCAGAATTTTTTATTGAACCATCAAATCTGATCATTCAATAATAGCATTACTTTTTCTTGTTCGGAAGTTTCAAAGGGATGTTTCTTTCTCAGGAACTTTGACAGTTAGTTCTCCTGTTTTGCTTTTAAAAGCATAAATGACTTGATTTAACTTGAAGCCACTGTTTTAACTTGAATTTATATGTATTTCCTGGTATATTCATCTTTATCTGTAAGATAAGGAAGGCCTGGTCCTTGAATGCAAAGGGCGCTACAGAATCGGAAATTGCTGTCTGGTTGAGGATGTTGTCAATATTTTTCTGGCTTGGGGAAAAAAGATTTTTGTAAGAACTAAATATGCATGGTAATGTATCTTTTCTTGAGGAGCTACTGAGACTTCGAATCTTCTGCTTGAATTTTACCAACCCAAAACTGGAAGCATTGGAACTCTAAAGCTTTCCTACCTATATTCCATGTTATTGAAGGGTCCTGTGTTTTTTGAAATAGCTTGTCACGGCTTCACAATTTCATGTTAGCAACCATAGGTAAAGGCTGATTTTTAGTTCATGACCAAGCCAATTGCCGGTTTTGCATGTGAAAACCCCCATGTAGAAGCTCCTCAAGGGGATTTCTTCCCCTTCAACCTATGTTAGTGGGTACTGCAAGTAACCCCTGGGTCCCGATATGACATTGTTCGTGTTTGGTTCAGCCCTGGGTATGTCCCGCTCTGTTTGGGTACATCTGGGTTCATTGGCATGTTTGGGTTCGTACATACACGGGGCAAACATTCAGTAAGACATGGCTTTTGATCATTTTTACAATCAAAATTACTCGATGACTTCACTTAAAAACCAAAAAAGCCTATGTTATCCTTAAAAAAATCCCAAAAGCAAACTTGCCTCTCATTTCATCAAAGCTAAAAACAAAAAACAAAACAACACATCTTTCATTGCACACTAAGGCTTTTATGAATGCTTAGGGCTGAAATGTCATCAAACTAAGTTCCAACCCCATTGTTTTGCTCTTTCTATGCTACTTTAAGTGCCTGTTTTCTGCCAAGGAAATTGAGGAGCTTGCAACAAGGAATATTTTTGGATTGAAGATATGTTTTTGTTATTTGTTGTAGTTTTTATTTATTTATTTTCCTTTCAATCTTCACATTGGTTCTTGTTTTTTTGTTATATTTATAATCATTTTTTAAACAAATAATGGTAGTCTAGGGGGGTTTTCCCAATAATATTGTGTGTTTTTAAAGTTGTAGCTAAAGGTATTTGCTACATTTGGAGAAAGCACTAACTTTGTGGGCCACAGGGCAATAACTACCTTTAAAACCAACCCCTTTTTGCTGCTTTGGAAACATGTGACTATACTAGTGTAGATTCCAGGTTGGGGGGGTTATACTTGGCACTGCAAGAAGTGCACTATCAAATATAAGAGCTCATATAGTTGGGTGAAAGCCCATTTGTGTGTGATTCTTGGCCAAGTAATCAAAGCTCACATTGAAGTGGTGGCCAATAACACAAATTCTTGAGTTTATCAAAGAGCAAGAAGTAACAGATAGAGTGGTTGCCCTTAAATTGAAAATATCATTTGCAAAGAAAGGATCTTGACTGAGCAAACTACCTGCAACTTCATCTCATACCCTAGTCGTGGCCACTTTGACAACACCCTGTATAAATGAAGAAGATGCTCTTCTTACCCCCAAAAGAAGAAAATGCATGAGCTTGTTGGAAAGGGCATTTTCAAATGAGGAACACTTGGAAGGATTTTTTCCTTCTGCGATAAGAGCTAGATTCCCAAATTTGGTGAGATGATAATACATGACACGTGCAACGTGTGTGCCAAATTTCATATCATTTGGAGCTCAACGGTAATTTACCATTTGTTTTTGTCAGTCTGCATCATGTGTCTATTGACAAGATATTTATTTACCTGCGGTAACCTATGTTAAGAATTGTATGGGCAAATTTGGTGGGATGATAGAAAATGTCATTACCAAGATATGTTTCAAATTTTAGGTCAAATGGATAAACTGTGGAAAAATTATGCTAGTTTTTGTAACCATCGCTCAACCTGAAAATGTCATCTTTGTAGTTTGCGACACGTGGCAAGATAGTTCTTTCCCTGTGGTAACTTGCAGTAAGAATTAGATGGCCAAATTTGGTGAGATGGTAGGAATAGTAGTGCATAAGTTGTGTTTCAAATTTCAGATCAATTATATAAACAATAGTAAAGTTATGATAGTTTTGGTAACCATCGTTCAGTCTAAAATGCTACTTGTTTACTCATGAGCCGTTACTAATACTTTGGCCTTTAATTGCAAAAAATGAAAGATGTCTGACTGTTTTACGTTATGTGGAGGTCAGGGAAGTGGAAAAGACACCCCATGACCCCATGAATCATGGAATGTAAAAGAGGAATACGAGATTGAGTGAGGAAGTTTTGGGAGAGAGACGAGTTGTGAAGAAGCATAACTCTCCAGGAGCAGAACAAAGAGTTATATCAATTCAAGAGGAACTGTATTAGAGTCCAAAACTCTTTCATATAATGTCATAATCTTGTAGAGGCATGTGTGAGTGTGTGTATTTGAGAGTGTGAATGTATTTTGCTTTAATGTTTTTAAGATTAATGCAATGAAAATTTGTTAAGTGCATTAAGTCTGAGTATTTGTAAAAGTGTGACCATGGTAGTGTGGAAAACCATAGCAACACAAAGATAAAGACCGACCTTAATTGTTTCCCTCTCGGTGCTTGCACCAGGAATGCGCGTACTGGCAGTCTACTAAGGCAATCTACAACCTTATTGTCCTTTCCCTTGTGCTTTATCACTAGATGGAACTGCTGCAGGGAAATCATCCACTGCATGTGCCTTGTGTTCTCCAACTTGCTCTGCATATGCAAGAATTGAAGTGGTTTATGATCATAATGAATGACTATCTCCTTACTCAAGATATGGTGGTACCATTGCTTTACTGCTTGTACAATAGCACACAACTCTTTTTCTGTAATGTCCTCTTATTGGGACAATGATGATAAAAGAGGGTTTCCCAACAAAACCCTTATTCAACTCCCACACATTGAATTCTGAAAATTAAAATCAGCAAACCTTAGCTGCCATAAATATGTTCAAAACACCATATGCACAACAAACCCTAGGTGCCTATATTTGCACAATTAATTCCAAGGCATGTGAAGGATGTAACCACTGAAATTTGCACCTTAAACCTTTAAATAAATCATGCATAAACCCTCAAATTATAGATATGATAAAATACCGTTGTATATGTGAGAAAGGATGCATGTAACTTATTGAGTATCTTGCCAACAAAATTTGCTTTTTCCTTCAGAAATTACAGGTGTATTTTCTTTGCAAAATCAGCCCTCAAACCCTTGCAAAAACTCACCAAAGATATGGTAAAATATAAAAATATTTTATATAAAAATATTTCTAATTTTAACCCTTCCAAAACCTCCGAAAAGTCTTCACAGTCAATTTGTCCAAGTGCATAAAATTACTGAATTAAATAATTCAGTTTACTCTTTGAAATTCACCCTTCCAAGTACTTTCAAAACCTCCGAAAAGTCTTCACAATCAATTCGTCCAAATGTGGAAAATTATTGAATTAAATAATTCAATTTCCTCTTTGAAATTCACCCCCCCAAGTATGTCAATGGACTTTAGAAAATTGAATTAAAAATACCCAAATAATTCTAATATTATTTGTGTACCTCTGAGGGCCTAATAGTACCCTAAAAAATTCAAAAAAGGCTCTCCGAGTGAATCGCCCCACTCATAAAACACTAACAAATTTTTTATTATGAAACCTTAGTATTTTCCTTCCAAAATGTAATGTCCTCATTTTCGGGTTCTCTTGCTCTGCAGTTGGAGATGACTCTTTAGGGTTGCGCCAATCTGATCAGAGGGGTAATTTGATGTTACCAATGAGCTTAGATGGTTTAGAGGAGTTTTATGATGCTTTCAGATTTTATTTCCAACTTTCGGTTTGGGCTCTAAGATTCTTGGAGGGAGCATCTATTTATAGTAAGTCACTTGGTCAGGTCCATTATTCATCTTTCATCATCGGGATCACTCCTGCATAGTTAGTTTTTGATTCCGATGCTTTTCGACTGTTTCCATAATTTGGATGTATTAATGAGCTATATTTAATTAATTTCTTTAAAATTATTATTTCTATTAAAATATTTAAGGGGGCACCATAGTGTTATAGCTTGTCGAAATCGGGATGAAATTTTTAAAATCTTGGATGCATAAAAGATGGGCCTTGCATGTCAAATTATGACTGTTTTAATTAAAAGGTCTTTTTCGGAGGTAAATGGAGTTTTAATTAAAAGGTGTTATAAAGTGACTTTGAGGAAATATTTAAAAGTAACTTTATAAAGTCACTTTATTTATTTTAATGAGTGAAAAAAATGCAAATAATATAAAAACGAGTTTTGGAGCTCATTTGCTTTATGTTTGCTTATTCTCTTATTCACATTTTGGAGTTCTTGGCTTTGGGGAAAGAAACCTTAGGGCATTTGGTTTTAGTGGTGAAACGATTCCACCCTAGCTGGTTAGCTAAAGAGATCACTCAGATTTCTTGCCTGCGGATTACCAGAGATATTGGGAAAATTCGTGAAGTCTTATTCGAAGATGAATTTCCGATGGGAAAGATAGTGGTATTATAGATTCATTATATTATTGCTGCATTCCTTAAGGAGTCCGTACCATTTGTAGATTATTGTGGCCGTACCATGGCAGTTTGAATGGGCCGTACATCTTCCCAATGCTGGCCGTAGGTCTTTGTGAAATGGTCACCCTTGAATTTTTTATTTTTATTTTGGATTTACTGTTTGCACATATGAAGTGTTTTGTTGATGGTTTGTTTGTTTCATGTATCTTTCATGGTTTTTCATCGCATGCACGATATAGAGAATACAAAGATAGAAAAAACTAGAAAGAACTTGCTTAAAATATTGGGAATTATCTCATAGTAATACCTATAACAACCACTCAAAATTAGATTACTTACATTCATATGTCAGACTTGATAAAAGCTTCTAACAATAGTGGATCCACTTCAAGCTTGCATGATTCAAGACAAATGAGATAGCCGATGAACCCCCTTGAATACCGAGATCAAAATCCAGCTGCACGAACTCCAACAAAGGCAGAAAAATGGCCTAGACAACAGCAGGCCCAACAAATCGAAAATTCACCCCAAAACTGGGTGCACCATAGGTAGGGCGATCTGCTCCAAAAAATCAGTTTGTAGCTGATAAATTCAAATAAATACTATAAAGGGAGCGCCTTGGAATGAGGAAACCAATGCTCCAATACCCAGAATGATATCCCAGACATGGTGGGAGCTACAAATAGATTTGTCCTTCAGCCGTCAGAAAAATCAGAGTTTCCAGAAATTCTGATGAAGCATTTCAGACCTCAGAAAATCACACCAAAACGCCTACCACACACCACCAAAATGATCCAAACTCCGAACTACAACACATTAACAAACCCAAATCAAAATACCACAAAAATCTTTGCTTTTTTCACCATTCAAAGCTTAAAAAATTAGACTTCTGTTGAAGCACTGTGTGATCCCTAGATGGAACCACTCAAATCCAGCTAGGGTGGGTATTCACCACCGAAACTAGATCGAAATGGTGAGGGTTTTTGTCCTCAACATGCAGCCAAAGCTCTCTGGAGTCATTCCAAAAACATCCTTTTAAGTTGTCAAATTCCCCAGATTACCTAAATGAGAGCCAAAATGAAGCTTTATAGAGAGAGGGAAATTTAAGGAAACTTTGGGTTTGAAATTTTTTTTCCCTCCCAAAATCCAACCCCCCCTTATGAGTCTTATAAGATTTAATAAATTAAACACCTTATACCTCCCTTGGGCGTCCATGCTCATAAAGGAATTATTTAGCTATGTTAGCCTTTTAAAACAACTTTAAGTTATTACATTAGGCTCCAAGGCACTTTTTTTTTTTTTAACGATGACCACCAACCCCTCCACTTAAGTTATAAAGTCATTTTATAAAAACAACTTAAGTGACTAAAAAGGCAAACATTAAATAATCCAACCTTAGATTCACCAACGCCACCTTAAGAATAACGTTGCTGGAACCAAATGGGCCTGGAACTAGTTACTCGAAATAGGCTTACTATAAATAGCACTGCTAAAAATAGTAAGTACTCTCCAGAACACCGACTGGCGCCGTAAAACTGAAGATTACTGAGATGCCCTGTGGTTTACTATAAATAGTAAACATTGCTAAATGGCCACTGCTATAAATAGAAAGTCCTGTCAAAAACCAACATTGAGTCCAAAGCTGGTACTGAGTCCCCTAACCACCTCCAACTAGCCTACGGGAACTTTGGAATAGGCTAATGGGAGACTCCACTGCTCAAGAGCTAGAAGGGGACATTACACTTTGTGCCATACACATCCAGTTGAGGTAGGGGCTCATGTGTGTAGAAGGCTCACGTGGAACCAAGGAGGCGAGTTAGCAGCTAAAGGGGGTATTAGAGTTTGCTAGTCTTGCAAATACAGTGTCGTACCAGTCTCATAGGCAGTCGCACCTCTTCTTGGACTGCCGTATTTATGCACAACCATCACCATTGTTGGAGCGCTGGGTTAGAGGGTGGGTCTATTGTTTAATCTTTGCCATTGTACTTAACAACAAATATTAATCTGATAATTGCCTATGGCTGTATGTGCATTTAATGTGGTATATTGAACAATATTTGTGTTTGGTTTCATGTTTATTTGTAAAAGTTCTTGGTGAATGCAATACTTATTTTATGTGCATTGAAAACCAAAGTAAATCAATATACAATCAAACCACATTCAAAACCAAACTCAAAACAATTCAGATCATACCATATGCCAACTATTTGACGAAATACCTGCACCAACAAGAAGTCAGATTTGAAAAATTTTTGCATCCAAAATTTGTTTGGGATATTTCACAAAATTCTTCCAAACCCTATGATAATCTGTCACAAAAATTCAGAAAATAGAGAACCACAAGTACCTTGCCGAAAGGAGTCCAAAACCCCTCTGATGAGCTTATTTCTTTTTCCCAACTGGTTTGCCCTTATTTAGAAAATTAAGAAATAAATTATAGAATATTAAACTCACCAAAAACCCTTCCGAATGGCCTTCCAATGTCTTCCAAGCAAGTCGTCCAATGCAAAACAAATACATTGTTGGCACTTCAAACCTCTTCAAATCTTCGAAATCCACTTCTCCAACCAATCGCCCACACTGTAAAATATCATGAAGACACGAACAACTCCCTGTGACCTTCAAGGACCCCTCCAAGTGGTTCGCCAAGCCTCCTAGGTAAGTCTCCACCCTTTGGAAAGGTATTTTGCCACATGGACAATCTCCCAGATGATTCGCTCCTCTTCAACACCTGTAAAATTCACCAAACTTGTTTTCGATAAAAGTATGCAATATTTTCGTATTGAAGTGGTGTTTAAAAAAACCTTTGAATGATCCATTTGCATGAAAACATGGACTTTGATGCTCACTCACAACCCTTGAGTAGAGTTTCACAAGTAGAAGGGATGTAGGTTTTTGTCCCCAATCCTATGGCACTTCTTGAAGGTTTTCGTCCTCAAGAGGTGGAAACCAAGCTTGACATACTTGATCCAATTTACCAAATCAATATTCAACATACCCTTTTCGAAGGAGCCTCTCTTTTTATAATTTTCCTCCAATTGTGGCAACAAAAAAAGAGAGGAAGGGTTACTTTTCTTTTTAATAAAAAGATATACACAAGCTTCCTTATAAAAGTACTTTTAGAATGGCCCTTAAAAAGGCCTCAAATTTGGATGATAAAGTACTTTATCAAAATAACCATGAAGCTTACTAATGTTCCCCTTTTTTGTCTTTAAATCCTTAGCCTTAGAGAATGCTCAAGCTAAGGGTTTCATCCAAGGATTAGCTCAAAAAAGGGGACATTATAGTCCTCCCTTCCCAAAATTACTTGTCCTCAGGCAATTGTAGAAGCCAAGGAGCTGCCCGATTGAAATAATTTCTTATTGCAACGAATCTCCAATTTGTGTTCCTTTTTTGCCAATCACATTCCTTGTGGGTTGCCCCCTCAGATTTGAGAGATTAAATTCATATTTCAACCAACTTTCATACTCCCCAAAGATTTGCCATGCTTGCTTGTTGTGGGTATAGTACTTCCAAGTGTATGACGTGCCTCCAAAGCCAATGTTCACCAATCTGAAATTAATCATGAAAACCTCTTTATACCACATACATTGAGAAATGATTATGTACAATCTATCTTGTGTGAGTCTTCTACCATTCCCTTCAAGCATAAGGAAGGTGTAGTTTTGATCAATGACAAGCTTATGCCACTCCTCAACACGAAATTGTACCTTCTTTATTGCCTTATACCAAAAGTATGTTCTTCTGTATGCATTTCCAGATTGTTGCCTTGGCTGTATTTTCCCCCACAATTCAGATTTTTGGCCTTGTATATGCTGCTGTAGTTGATCATAAAAATCAGAATTTATTATGTGAACATTTCCTGAATGTATTTTGGCAACGATTTTCCCCAAAGTGGGCTGGAAAAGAGCCATATATTGCCAAAATTTTCCTTACATATGTGGCTGAACCTTCCTTTTTGACTCAGAAAATAAGGAACAAAAAATTTCAGACTTCTTACCACTTTTTTCTACTCTTTCTTTTGGCTGCCATGTGGAGAAAAAATAGGTGGTGATGCCTCCAATGTCCCATGGGTAAATTCCTTCATGTTCATCCCTTTTGCAAGGAATAGGATTTTCTTTTTGTGTCATTGGGGTCCTTTGGACAGCCGCTAAACATTCTTTGTCTTCCAAAATTAATGGGATGTCCTCTCTTTCCCCATGCCTCACTATTTCCCTTTGTGCAAGAGAGAATAGGTTGCTGCCCTAGGCATGTTGTAGCTTTCCTTCCCATCTCTTTCAAATAATTTATGAGAGTAATGATAATTTTCAATGCTTACCAATTGTTTGAGAGAAGGCTCAAGACTTGGATGAAGGGGCTGCATTTTATGTCTAGGGGCAGCCTTCTTTTTTACTCCCTTCATGCTCATGATACATCCTCCTATCAAATTGTTGGCCTTGGAGGCAGGGGCCTCTCCATCATTTAGACCATGCAAAACAACCTCTTTACCTACTATTTTGAATTTGAGCTCCATGGTTTGGTAATTTTGTGTGTATTCCCCAAGTGAATGCAACCATTGAATACCAAGGACTATATTGGTCTCCCCTATGCCCACCACATAAAAATCATCCTCAACCATATGCTTTTCCAAAGTGAGCCTAAACTTTGGAATCTTGGTTGTGCAAGGGATGGTGAATCAATCAGCGATAGTAACTCTGAAACCCTTGAACTCTACTGATTGTAATCCACAAGATGTTACCAATCCCCTATCGATGAAATTGTGAGTTGCCCCACTATCAATAAGTACAGTAATTGGTGTTCCTTTCAATGAGCCCTTAACTCTGAAAGGATAGTATCTAGGAGCCCCGAAAAGTTATGCCAAAGTGCCACTCAATTCTTCCTCCCCTTCTATTTCCAAAGTATTTTCCTCATAGTTGGCTGTCCCAACTTCTTCCTCCTCATTTTCCTCATCAAATAGGACCTCAATGTAGTGAACTTGTCATTTGCCACGACAATTGTAGCTTTTTTCCCAAGGGTCCTTATATGTGAAGCAAAGACCTTTCCTCCTTAGCTTATTTCTTATATCAAAGCTACTTCTTGGTAGCTCCTTCTGCTGCCCCAAACCTAGTTGGTTTGGTCTAACCAAAGGGCCCACATGATTGGCCTTAGGAGGCCCTAAAAAGATACCTTTGGGCTGCCCCAAGCCGCCACCTCTCTGCTACCCAGTAGGTGGGAAAAAAGTACCCTTTGGCTGTCCCAAAGGTGGAAATCTGCCCCTTGGAGTAGAAGACTCCAAATCGTAGGCCTTCTGAATGGCCTCCCTCAATGTAGGTGGATCAAAAGCTTTGACCAATCCCCTTAGGGAGTCAATCAAGCCCTCTATAAAAGTACCACCAATCTCCTATCTGAAATATCAGTCACCATAATTGAAAGTCATTGAAACTTTGACATAATCATCCACTGAAGTCCTCTGCATCAGTTGAGCTAAATCATGAAAGTGAAGCTCTGGATCCGCTTTATCGAATCGCTCAATCAATCGCTACTAAACTCCTCGTAGGAGTGTATGTGCTTATGTCCCTGTGTGATCAAACCATGATAGCACCAATCGTGGGGTGCTCCCTCTAAATGTAAGGTGGCAAATTGTATGGCCTTTCCTTTTGCCATCAGTCGAAGTGAAAAGAAGGTGTCCACCTTTTGAATCCAAGCCCTAGTTGAACTCCTCTGTGACCCAGCAAAAGTGGAAAGAGAGGATTTCCCCAATGCATGTTGGAGCTCTCCTTGGCTGCTTCTTTGATTGATCTTGGGTCCAACCTGCCCTCGTTTCCAAGCTGAAAACTTGAAAAATGTCATAGCCCCTGTAACTATCTCGGACAAGGTAGCATACCCATCCATATCTCTCTCTAACTCCGTGCGTGGATTGAATAACTCCTCCCTTGCCGGTGCGGTCTCCTCTCTCTAAACAAATGTACGCTGTGTGGGCCTACGTGTGGATGCCCCATTCCCCAAAGGGGGTGTGTGTGTCCCTGGCCTGCTCCCCGAGGCACTGCTATCTCATTGAGTGGCTTCAAGCCACCCATCTCACTGAGGGAACGAAGAAACCCCTTTATCATCGCTGTCATCTTCTCGTGTTTGAGAATACTTCTCAAATCTCTCTTTAACCAACCTGTCTCTCCTCTCACCCTCAGTCTCTTAGTGCTCCATGTCACTCATAGCTCGGTTCTGTTGGGGTGAACCAACTGGTGGAAGCTCTGCTTCCCTCCTGCCACTCCTCAAATAATACTTAACTTGTTTGTTGCCACTCATGTATCAAAACCTCGCCCCACAGAATAGCCAAGATATGGCTTTGATACCACTGTAATGTCCCCATATTGGGACAATGATGATAAAAGAGGGTTTCCCAATAAAACCCTTAATTAACTCCCACACATTGAATTCTGAAAATTAAAATCAACAAACCCTAGCTGACATAAATATGCTCAAAACACTATATGCACAACAAACCCTAGGTGCCAATATTTGCACAATTGATTCCAAGGCATGTGAAGGATGTAACCACTAAAATTTGCACCTTAAACTTTCAAATAAATCACACATAAACCCTCAAATTACTACTGTGATAAAATACCTTTGTATATGTGAGAAAGGATGCATGTACCTTGTTGAGTATCTTGTCGACAAAATCTGATTTTTCTTTTTGAAATTACAGGGATATTTTTTTTGCAAAATCAGCGCTCAAACCCTTGAAAAAACTCACCAAAAATATGGTAAAATATAGAAACATTTCTAATTTTAGCCCTTCCAAAACCTCCGAAAAGTCTTCACAATCAATTCGTTTGAGTGCATAAAATTACTGAATTAAATAATTCAGTTTCCTCTTTTTAATTCACCCCCCCAAGTATGTCAATGGACCTTAGAAACTTGCATTAAAAATACCCAAATAATTCTAATATTATTTGTGTACCTCTTGGGGCCTAATAGCACCCTAGAAAATTTAGAAAAGGCTCTCCAAGTGAATCACCCCTTATAAAATACTAGCAGAATTTTAATGATGAAACCCTAGTATTTTTCATTCCAAAATTATTCTAAACCCTATGATAATTTGTCACAAAAATTCAGAAAATAGAGAACCATAAGTACTTTGTCGAAAGGAGTCCAAAAATTCTCCGATGAGCTTATTTCTTCTTCCCAACTGGTTTGCCCTTATTCAAAAAATTAGGAAATAAATTTCAAAATATTAAACTCACCAAAAACCCTTCCGAATGGCCTTCCAATGTTCTCCCAAGCAAGTTGCCCAATGCAAAAATAGTGGTATAAAATGTTGGTACTCTCCAAGTGAATCACCGCTTATAAAATACTAGCAGAATTTTTATGATGAAACCCTAGTATTTTTCCTTCCAAAATTCTTCCAAACCCTATGATAATTTGTCACAAAAATTCAAAAAATAGAGAACCATAAGTACCTTGTCGAAAGGAGTCCAAATTTTTTTCGATGAGCTTATTTCTTCTTCTCAATTGGTTCACCCTTATTCAGAAAATTAGGAAATAAATTTCAGAATATTAAACTCACCAAAAACCCTTCCGAATGGCCTTCCAATGTCTCCCAAGCAAGTTGCCTAATGCAAAAATAGTGGTATAAAATGTTGGTAATATTTTATGCACTGTTGACACTTCAAACCCTCTTCAAATCTTTGAAATCTACTTCTCCAACCAATCGCCTTAGCTGGAAAAATATTATGAAGACACAAACAACTCCATGTGACCTTCAAGGACCCCTCCAAGTGGTTCGCCTAGCCTCCTAGGCATGTCGCCACCCATTGTAAAGGTATTCCGCCACATGGACAATCTCCCAGATGATTCGCTCCTCGTCAACCCCTGAAAAATTCACAAAACCTATTTTCGATAGAAGTATGCAATATTTCCATAATGAGGTGGTGTCTAAACACACCTTTGAATGATCCACTTGCATGAAAACATGCACTTTGATGCTCACTCACAACCTTTGATTAGATTTGCGTCCCTTTCTTTTTATAATCTTCCTCCAATTGTGGTGCCAAAAATAGAGAGGAAGGGTTACTTTTCTTTTTAATAAAAAGATATACACAAGCTTCCTTATAAAAGTACTTTTAGAATGGCCCTTAAAAAGGCCCCACATTTGGATAATAAAGTACTTTATCAAAATAACCATGAAGCTTACTAATGTTCCCCTTTTTAATCTTTAAATCCTTAGCCTTAGGGAACACTCAAGCTAAGGGTCTCATCCAGGGGCTAGCTCAAAAAGGGGGACATTACATTTTCATAGGTTGAATATTTTTGAATTGTGTCGCTTAATTTCTTTGAGTAACAAACAACGGGATGACCATGCTGTGAGAATACTATGCCAAGTGCATACTCAAATGCATCGGTGTGAATCTCGAAGGAGTGGACAATGTCAGTCATTGATAGAATAGGGGCTATGCAGAGGTGTTGCTCGAGCTCTTTAAAAGCACGCTGTTGTGCAGGTGCCCATTGGAATGCTCCCTTGGCACAATGATCTAACTGAGAGAAAATGCTATTTGAGAGAAACCAAGAACAAACCTGCAATAAAAGTTAGCAAGTCCAATAAAACTCCTCAATTCAATGAGATTGTGTGGAGTTGGCCAATCTTGGATTATCTTGAACTTCTATGTATCAATGATGTAGCCTATGTATTAAATCTGCGTGGTGCCAAATGTGTACTTTGCCAAGTTGGTTTGCAACTTATGTTTGCGCAAGGTGTCTAAGATGCATGAGATGTACTCCACATGCTCCTTCAAAGCCTCGCTGAAGATGAGGATGTCATCCAAGCATACGATAACATAGGACTTGTGGAAGGGCTTGAGTAAATTGTCCATCAAGCACATGAATGTTGTTGGCGAATTGATCAAGCTGAAAAGCATAAGCAATCATTCCCTTGTTTTTTATGTTGTCTTCCAAACATCCTTAGGATAACCTGATTTTTAGATTGATCTTGGTGAAGTATTGTGCTCCTCAAAGTTAGTCCAAGAAGTTGTCAATGTGCGGAATTGGGTATGGATTCTTTACCATTATCTTGTTCAACGTGTGGTAGTTGATGCATAGTTACCAAGCACCATCTTTCTATTGTGCGAGGATTATCAGGCTTCCGCAAGGAGAAGAGCTAGGGATTTGGCATCGAACTTCATCATTCTCCCAAATGGATTTGCGGTACAATGGACAATTTGGAGGAGGGGACCTAGTAAACAAATAGATGTGATGTTTTACTGTGCAATGTGTTGGCATACCCTTTGGCTCTTCAAAGATGTCTCCATATTGCTGCAATATCTTACCGAGATGTTGCTGCAGCGGTGTTTGCGTGGCTTGGCGCATTGCCAATACGTGCTTGCTCTCTTGCACAAGTGCTTCTTGGTGGACAATGAGTACCATAAATTTCTACGTCTGTGAGATGAGCTTCCAACATTGTTTGGCAGAGACCAAAGTAATTTTGTTGTTGGAGGTGACCCCAAGAGGTTGAAGAAGCGATCTTTGACATGTAGAGTACACCGTTGTGGCTTGGCTTGATATGTAGCATCGTGGTCACAAACCTCAAGTGGCATGATGTCACAGTTGAATTTGTCCTCTGTGGGCTTGACTTTATACTAGAAAGTGCATTGTTGTTGTACCTGATATCCTTCCCCTTGTTGCAGCCATCCCAAAGAGTATGGTTTAGGATGTTTGGTAGGGGTAAGGTTGTACCTTATGCAATGATGTTCTTCTGGCTCCCATTGTCAATGATGACATGGAGACGTTGGACCTTCACCCAAAACTTGGTATGGAAGAGACACTCTCGTTCCTCAGAGATGTCAATGTCAGTGGCATTGGTGCTCAAACACGCGGCATCTAGATTAGTGTCATCCATTTTTGGGGGACGTGATGTAGACTACACAATCGAAGATGTTTTGCATGACATTCAAAATTGCCGTGTGAGCTTTTGTGGTGTCAATGTCACCATTTGTTACCTTGGTTCTTCATACCTTTGTTTGGCGCAAAAGACTTTGAAGTATTTTCTTGTTGTGTGGACTTCTTAAGTGGCTGCCCCTTGTGCAACATGTTTTCCTTATGTGTTGTACGTTTTGATAGTGAGTTTTGCGCGAGTTGATTCTTGCACGTGGCGATGGATGAAGAAGAGAACCTCTGCTTTATCTTTGCCTTGGCTTCGATCTTGGCAGTGTTTCGATATGCTTGCCACAATGTGTCAGAAGTCAAGAATTCCGTCTTTAAGCTAATATAAGCCGAAAGTTTGATGATGAACTTCAGCTCTTTATGTTGCTCCATCAAGTTCTCACACACATGTAGTGTAGTCATAGAACGCTTGGTGTACTCCTCAATTGATTGTTCCTTACGTTGGTGTGACTGCTAGAACTTGATATATTCATCCCTACAATACTTGAGGGCGTAATAGTCATCATTCAAGGCATTGACAAAATAATTCCAATACTCAATGGACTTGCATTCTTGTTTACGTCGTGCGTTGAAAGTTATCCTCTATTAGGACACTGAAATGGATATTTTCAACATAATGAATGCTATCTTCTTAACATCTGTGAAACAATTGACTGAGAATTATGCCACAAGTTGTCGAATCTCGACATCCAATGTTCTGGCATTGATTTTGGATTCGAACATTGGGATGCCAAGATTGACTTGCACTTTGAAGGGGGTTTGTTGCTAAAATGACAAAATTGCACATCGTGTAGGAGTGGATTGTGGCCCTAGCTGCATCATGAGTTCTCGAAACTGGCTAAAGAGTTTGTTGCGTTGTTACTTAAGGGAATTCCAAATGAGTTTTTGGATGTTTGGGGATGCCTCAGTGTTTCTTTGGGCATCAACCATCTTGCTCTTGCTATGACAGTCTTCTAGGTACTCTGAAGCAAAACTGATTGGTAGTCCTCCTTTCTTGCGTTATGCTTGTGTGTTTACAAGCATATGAAATCTCTAGTTTTGATACCAATGATCCACAATGTGGGGCCTAGTATGCGGTGGGCAATGTTGTGCTTCGAGACAAATTACAGATTGTAGAAAACACAAGAGATAATCTAAAGAATAGAGAATCAAATACACATTCAAATGCAAAATTCTGATGTGCAAGCCATGAAGTTCCAAGTGCAAGGGAGATTCAAAGTCCAATTGAGGAGTGTGCACACCTGCACGGAAGTTGCATACGGATAAGAGAGGGACCCTGTTAATCTACAACTTTCATTAGAGCTATGGGTGCTACGAGGCATGTGGCTTCAATATATAATGTGGTGTCACAATGTAGAAGTTAGTGTAGGGTTTTAGGATGGGACATAACAAACAAAGGCAAGGGTAGAAAACAAAAGAAGCAAGCATATCAAAGCAAAGGGAAAGGCTAGAAGAATGAGGAATATCTACAAGAAGGAATCATAAGGCACAAGGAAAAAAGAAAGGGAGAACCTAGAGCACACGAATAAAAGAAACTGAAAAAGGAAGTTGAATAAAAGACAACCAATGAAAGTGAAGAAAGAAGAAGCTAACTTAAAATTTCAAACAAGAACAAACTTGGAAGTATAGGAAAGCTAGAAGAATTTGGAAACAAAGGAAGACCCAAGCGGACAGTCAATATGAAAGGAGGTTGGAGAAGAAACAAGGGTTCCCAAAAGTGTTATGCCAAACAAGGAACAAAGAAGGTCAAAACAAGAAAGCAAGGTCAAACATGCCAAAAAAGAAAGCAATAAAGAAAAGGAATTATGTGCATGAAATAGAGATAGCTTAGGTGCAAACATAGAGGGTTAACAAGCGATGCTAAGCAATAATATTAGGTGAATTATCATCATACTCTATATAAGCATAATAAGTCATAACATTGAGAGTAAGATCAGGATGCCTAGGTTCCTATGTGTCTAAGAAAGATGATACATTACCATTATCATTGTAATCATCATTGTAAATGTCATCAATATAATCGCCATTATTGTAATCATCATCTTTGTAAGCATCCATGTTATTTGTTGTGTCTCTGTGTATGATAACACGTTTTCTTACTGGAATGTTAGCCTGGAAAATTGGAGCATTTTAGGCCTTTCTCTTGTATAGACATAGTAGGTTGTGATAAATACACCTTAGTTGGTTTAAGAGTAGACATGTGAACTTAAGCCTAACTTATTTGAGGTCTTATGATTGATTTATGCTTTTGGTGACTCCTTAGGTAAAACCTCTTTTTGAACTTCTGTTGGGGGATCATAAATGTCGCTCTTAATAATAACCGCTTGATCATTGTGAACAAATTTTAAGCATTGATGTAGTGTTGACATAATTGCTCTCATCTGATTAATCCATGGCCTTCCAAACAAAACGTCACATGCCCGATTATCTAGCAGTCATGAAACCAAACTAAGATGGTATTACGAACCACTATGACAGGGAAAGTAATGCATCCAAGTGGATTCCTTGTAATCTCATCATATCCCATAACAATCGTGGTTGTACTCACTAAATCTCTTTGATGATAACCAAGGCTAGTGACTTGAACCATTATCAATCACAATTCAATGTGTTTTCTGAGAATGTGCATCTATGAAAGCTTATATGAATATTGATCCATTGCTAGAGTTATAATCATAAATCTTATGATCATAGAATATAATTGTTGGAGGCTCGTCCTTAATTGCATTAAGCACACCTATGAATCCATCTGAGAGGATGGGATTTGGAAGCTTGTGGTGGTTCCCTTTGATCTACTATATGAACATTGCCTTGGTCTTTAGATTGATTGGCATGATTTGGTAGAGAATTTAACATTTTTAAATGCTGATTTGGTTGAACCACTGATTCATTCAAAATAATATTCAAACCCTCTTGTTGGATATTTGTTGTATACTTTGCATGATTAACACCCCTTATGGATTGTATAACCCGACATATATTAGTGATGGGGTCTAGGGCATCACCGTGGCTTGGTAGCTGGCACCTCGTGGTATTTTTGGGGGTGAGGCCTCCTGATTTAAAAAAAGTAAAATAAAGTCTATGTGTTTTGGTCAGCCCATGGGCTTTTAAAATCTATGGTAATCTATGGAGTGGTTTCATGACCCATGATTTTATACACATTGTATTGTAATATTGCTTGGACAGTTTCCTATTGATGTCCATACAAATACTCGTACATACATTAGGGAAAAACAAAACTTTGAAGTACATTATTATATTATAAATGGTTGAGTTAATGCAATAAGGAAGAAGGTTGTTGTGCAGGGTGTTTTATCTAAATGGTTTTCCCAAGTGAAAATGTCATGGACCACGTGTGTCATTTTTCCTTTATGTTATAGCTTAATATTTTTTCAGCGTTGCTTCTCTTGCATAAGTTTATTAGTCAATTTCTCTTCATTTGGTATTTAGAGTTAGGTTTTAGTTTTGTTTGAAAAGCTAGGGCATTTTTGTCTTGTGATAAAGTGGTTCTTGAGTGAAAGCTCTGTGCGTGAGAATGCATTTAAAGAAAAATGACAAGAAGCACAAGGATAGAGATTGACAAATTTAATGGCCAAAACTTTGAGTTATGGAAGCTCAAGATGGAAGATCCCCTTCTAGACAAAGATTAGTGGGTTGGTGTGTTAGGAAATCAACCAACAAATAAGAAGGTAGAAGATTGGGAAAAGATGGATTGGAATGTGAAGAGTTCAATTAGACTGTCTTTCAGATTCTATGTTGTTGAATGTCTTGGGAGAAGCCACCACTAAGGCAATTCAAGATAAGTTGGGGACTTTGTATTTGACAAAGTCTATAGCGAATAATTTTTTATTCGAAAATGGTTGTATTCTCTAAGGATGAATAACTACGGCTCCTTGAAAGAGCATCTGAATATGTTTAACATTTTGGTAAGTTAGTTACTTCTAGTTGAAATTAAAATGGATGAAGATGAAAAGTGTATCACTTTGTTATGTT
Organism: Torreya grandis; assembly: GCA_037957365.1. Lineage (NCBI taxonomy): Eukaryota > Viridiplantae > Streptophyta > Pinopsida > Cupressales > Taxaceae > Torreya > Torreya grandis. Next base: position 518,428 of record JARHVA010003981.1, read on the forward strand.
CTTTGCCCGATTCATGGGATAATATTGTTAAGGCCATTAGTAGTACTCCATCTACATTAAAGCTTGAGAATGTAGTTGCAACTATATTATCAGAGGAAATGAGGTGAAAATCCATGAAGAATTATCAAACAAAGGATGCCTTGTTTGTGAGAGGTCATCCCTAAGAAAGAAATAAAAACAAGTTAGGGGACAAACAATCAAAGTCGAGAGTTAGAACTAAATCCCTAGGAAGACCTGCGAGGAAATGTTGGAACTGTGATAAAACTGCACATTTTAAGAAGCACTGTAGATTTAAAAAAAGTTGAAAAGGGTAATTCATTTGGCAATGCCCCCTTTGCAGAAACGAAAACATTTAGTGAAGACTCAGGTATCTATTCTTGGAAGCTTCAAGTACACAGGGATGTTTATATGACTTTTCATAGAGTGTGGTTTTGTGAATATGAAAATATTAATGGAGGTAATGTCTTCTCAAGGGAGAACTTGACATATAATACCATAGGTCGAGGAAGGGTCAAGTTGATGTTCAAAGACGGAAGAGTTAAACCTTCATTGGTGTTTTGCATATTCCAAGTTTGATAATAAATCTGATTTCGGTAAGCAAGATGAATGAGGTGGGTGTGCAACTAAAATATTTAACAATGTTAGCTACAAGATGGTTCGTGGAGCTTCGGTTTGGGCAAGAGGAGTTTGCATTGGAACATTGTTAAAGCTCGAGGCAAGCCTTGTAAGTGATGGATGTAATAACTCTGTTGTTCCTAAGGTTAAAAATGAATCAGATTGAACTCTTGTGCTGCTTGTCGAAAAGACAATGCTTTGGTATCAAAGGATGAGACATAATGGAAAGAAAGACTTTGTACATTAAAAGCTAAAGGTATGGTTGAAGGAATTTCTAAGTGTCCTTCAGATATTGATTTTTACATTGTGTAAATGGTAAACAAACTCAAGTTTTTGGGTAGTGCTACAAGAGCATATGGGATTGTGCAGTTAATACATGGTGATGTGTTTGGCCTTGTGAAGGGTCCATGACTTGTAAAATCTATGTATTAGGTTTTATTTCATATATGATTTTTGTGAGGAAAACTTGGGTATATTATTTCCAGAATAAATATGAGGTTTTCCAATAAATTCAAAAAAGTTTAAGGCTCTTGTAGAAAACTAGATAGAAGAAAATAAAGGTTTTAGGAAGTGATGATGGTGAAGAGCACTACCCAAATTCATTTGAGTAAATATGTAAGCATTGTGGAATAGCAAGACAAAAGACAACTCCATGTACACCACATCATAATGGAGTTGCGAAAAGAATAAACATGGCTAATGGATAAGGTTTGAAATTTGCTCAGTGGTGCAGGTTTAGTAAAGAAATTTTGGGCAAAAACAGTAACAACATTTTGTTATCGGATCAATCAATTACCTAGATCAACCCCTGTTGATAAAACTCCACAAAAAACATGGACTAGTAAGAAACCCTCTTCAAACATCATTGGGGTTTTGGTTGTGATGCTTATCTGCATATTCCAAATGAAAAAAATTAAGCTTGACTATAAATTAGCTATGTGTATCTTAATTGGATATAATCATGGTGTAAAATGATACAAGCTTTGGAATCCAAAAATAAAGAAAACTGTTTGTAATCTTCAGAGAAGTTAAAGGGGTTCCGAATCAAAAGGACAACTAAAGGAAGAACCAAAAAATGCACATGTTGAATCAGAGGAGGGAGAATCTGTATCTGAATAAAAAGCAACAAAAAAAGATGAACTAGAAAGGGAGTTTCCTGAGGGAGATTTAGACAAAGCATAGGATGATGAACTAGAAGAGGATCTTAGACTTTGGTCTTAAGAAGATCATATTGAATTAGTAGGAAATGGGAAAGGTATAGTCCCCCTGATTTCCATTCTAAATTTGTTTTCCTAATGTTATCTATTACTAACGATGATCTTAAGATTGTGAGGGAGGCCCTTGATTCAAAGGAAAATAAATTTTGGAAGAAGGCCTTGGATGAAGAAATGGAGTCCTTGGATAAAAATATGACATGCAACTAGGCAAAATTTCTTGCTGGTAGAAAATCCGATGCAAATGGGTGTTCAAGAAAAATTTCAAGCCATAAGAAAAAACAGAAAGTATAAAGCTCACCTTGTAGCAAATGAATTTTCCCAAGTGGAGGGAATTGACATTGGTAAATTTTTTTTTCTTGTTGCTAGGCTAACTTCTATTAGATTTCTTTTGGCTATTGCTGTTGCTTTTGATTGTGAAGTAGAGCAGATGGATGTAAAGACAACATTTCTGCATGGGGAGCTTGAGGATGAGATCTACATGGTGCAACCAGAAAGTTGAAAAATTAAAGAAAATGAGGATGTGGTTTGTAGGTTGAAGAAGTCTCTTTACGGCTTTCAACCAATCACCAAGGATGTGGAATCAGAATGTTGACAATAATGAGTTGGGACTTGGGTTTGTATGATGCAAAGCTGATCACTGTGTGTATTTCAAATAGGTTGGTGATAAAATTTCTATCATAGTTTTGTATGTGGGTGATATGTTGTTAATTGGTAAGAAGGAATGATAAACCATGTAAAATGTCAGTTATCATCTCAATTTGATATCAAAGATCTAGGTGCTGCAAAATTAATTTGGGCATGGAAATTAAAAGGGATAGACCGAATAGGAAACTATGGTTGAATAAGAGGAAATATGTTGAGATGATATTGCAAAGGTTTGGAATACAAAAATGTAAACTTGGAGCACTCCATTTCCTATTGGTCTAAAATTATTTGTCGAATAGTGTGCCAAGACACAAGAAGAAATTGAGGACATGTCTCAAATTTCCTTATGCAAGTGTTGTTGGAAGCTTGATGTATGCTATGGTATGTACCAGGGTTTTCACTGCCCATAAGTGGGATTTGTAAGGAGATATATGTCCAACCTAGGAAAGGAACATTGGAATACAATTATGTGGCACTTAAAATAATGCAATATGCTACTAAGGAACACATAAGTAAAATAAAAAGATAAATGTATAAGGCTTCATTGATGTTGACTAGGCTAGAGATCTCAACTATCAAAGATCTACAAGTGTTTATGCATTTAACCTATTTGGTGGAGCAATCATGTGGCTGAGTAAGAAGTAGACAATACTTGCTTTATTAACTACATAAGTTGAGTAAATGACAACCACTCATATAAGTAAGTTAGTTGTATGGTTATAGAGGTTGTGCTCAAATATAGGATTCATATAGAAATTAGGAGGATAAATTATGATTGTCAATGTGCAATCAATTTGGGAAAGAACCTTACTCATCTTTCTTGATTGAAGAATAATGATCTACAATACCAATTTGTTGGAGATAGGTTGAAGACAAGAAGATGCGATTGGAAAATGTGGATACTTTGAAGAATGTTGTTTATTCATTGATGGAATATGGTTACTGAGAAGTCTTCATGATGTAAAAGATCAATGGGCATGGTTGCCCTTAGCTACTAAAAGTATGACCCTATGGGTCCCTATAGAAAGTACTGAACAAGTAGGAAAATATTGGAAATGTGCTATATATTTTTCATGATTTACTCTCAGTTAGATTGTACATGTGGAATGGGGGTACCACATTATTTTATGGAGGCCCTTGTGTTTTTGGGTTTTGGAGAAATTCCCCGAATTTTTTTTTGGAATTTTATAGGTGTCTTGGGTGGGTTTAGCCCATGTTTTATATAGCCCATAGTATTTTAAAGTTATTGTAATACCACTTGTACAAGTTATTATTGACGTGCCTAAAAATACTTGCATATGCATTAGGGTAAAACATAACTTTAAAATACATTATTGTATTGTAAATGGTTGAGTTAATGTTATACGGAGAAGGTTATTATGATGGTTTTTTTCCCCAAAAGTATTTTACTAGGTGAAAGTATCATATATCATGTGTATGCCATTTTTCCTTTCTGTTTTAGCTTAAGATTTGTTCAGCATTGCATCTCTTGCATAAGTTTATTGGTTAGTTTCTCTTCATCTCTACTTGGATTAGATTGTTATCAATGAGGAGACATGGATCTTATTTTTCAAAGTAATGCATCTGTTTGCAGAATGTCTTGTGACACTATGATAATCACAAAATGCATTAGCATCATAACTTTTAGGTAATGGCCTAAATAAATCCAACTCAATAATAGGAGGTAAAGTAAGCCTATTACATTCAAGTTATTGTTTAAGCATGTTTTAGGGCTTTTCACTTAACCTTGTAAATTGTCTTCATCCTCTTTGTTGTGATAAGACTAGCTTGCTAAGTGATTGGTCCACTGTGTTCATTACATTCTTGGCCTCATTTGTAGGCTGGAAAGCATTCTAATTACCTATAGCCTTGAAGTTTGTTTTACTTTGAATTTTGGCTCTACTAGAGGTTGAGGAATTGGTTCTATATTTAAGCATGTTGGCCTCTAAAAGCTTGATCTCATAGTTTTTAACATAGTTCCACGGAGTTTCTTGACTGGGAGATGAGGGGACAGGTTTTCGAGACGGGGGGACGAGGGGCCTAAGTTTGGGGATGGCGGGGGGATGTCGGCGGGGGGAGAGGGGGAGGCGGCGGGGGAGCGGTGCAAATACATATCGTACTTAAAAAATTAGTTATAAAAAGTTGTATAAGGAATAAGTATATTGCATTGAACATCAACGATTTAATATTGTGATTTAATTATTTAAGTTTCAAGTTTGATCCATTGAACCAATGAACATTGAACATTGAAAATGAAAATGAAAATATTGAATTCAGAATTTTCAAAATTTCATAATGATTATTCATGATTACAATCAAGTATCAACAATGTTCAAAAACAAAATACTAAAATAGTGAAATACTAAATACTAAATACAAACGACTCAATGAGTCAATGGCTAATCATCACCAAAGTTCTTGTCGAACTCCTCATCACTAGAACTACTGGACTCCACACGCTCAAGCTCCTCCAAACTAATACCAACCAAACCTATCTGTGTAGCATCATCATCAATCTATGCTGGCTCCTTTGGCTCTACATCCCATTTGGCTGCTGGACTCTCCTTGTACGCAAGTGTGTTGTGGTCAATGAGACGCAAGGCACTAGTATAGCCACAAGCTTCTCTGCCCTCTTAGAGGTAACCCTCTTCCTCTTCATGGAGTGGATCTAGCAATAAGTAGACCAGTTCCTCACAGCAGCAGAAGAACTAGAAACTTGGGACAACAAACAAATGGCTAGATTGGTATTCAAAGAACAAGGCCCATGCAAAGTCCACCACAAAATTGGTTCCTCTTGTGCCATTGTCTCCCTATCTATTTCGGCCTCCTGTTGATATCCCCTAAGAGTGGCAAATTTTGTCCACTTAGTACGAATGATGCTTGCCTATGTAGAATCGTACATTTACTGAATGGCCTTCATGAACCCTGCCTTGACCTCAACATCTTGTATAGGTGTAAGTCTACTAGGCCTTTGCACATACCACTTCAGGTTCAATGCATAGGCATCCATGTGCAAGGGAGTGTTGAGCTTCTCCCATCTGCTGTGAATGATCAGCTGAATATGTTCTATGTGGAATTGCAATGTGGGGTCCTCTTGTACAACAACCTTCATTTGATCAAGCATAGTATCATTGCACTCATACACCTCTCCAAGGTTAGGTGCATTAGCGTCCCCATATCTAATCACTGTGAAGACTGGAGTAATGATGGAGACAATATATTTGGCATCAACCCAAAAAACATCACTCTTCACCATGTCCTTCACCCTCGTCCCTTGCTCTATGTTCGACTTAGGCCACTGATTCCATTCTACTGTCATAACCATTAGTTGCAATGCCTCTTGCAACTCAAGCATCCTCTCCAAGAGAATAAAGTATGATGCATACCTACACTCTATAGGTTTCAAGAATTCCTTCTTGGAGAAGGTCTTGAAGAGTGCATGTGATGTGTGGTGGTTGCAGATAAACATCTGCACATCTCTAGCACCATTAACAACTGCTTTGATCCAGCTGATTTTTCCCATGTCTTTCATTGCATTATTCATGGCATGCACACAAAGAGCCCACCAAATATATCTATAGGTTGCCTCAATTAACTTCCCTATTGCTTTGCACACATGGGTTGCATCTGTCACTACTTGCACCACATTTTGTGGCCCAACCTCCTTTATAGCATCTTTGAGGATTTGGAATTGAAAATCAGCATCCTTGCAATGCCTTGAACAATCAATAGCCCTAAGGAAATAAGGGCCAGCTGTACTTGTAACCATGATAGTGATGAGTGGACGATGCCTAATGTCCGTCCACCCATCCATGATGATGCTGCATCTACTTGAGACTCAGGTATGCTTCATTTTCTCCTTTAAAATATTAATCTTGGAATAGTTCTTATCCAAGATTGTTGTCCTCAATTTAGTCTCTCCTGGTGGCACATATGATGGTCTTGTTCTTGCTATTTTTGTCACGGCCTCTTTATAATAAGGAGAGCGAGCCACATGGAATGAAATGCCATTGGCAAAGAAGAATTTGCCAATGGCATCATCTTCCTCATCCTTTGCTTGCACATTGAATAAATTTGCCAGTGGATTTGAAGCATCACTAGTCATCTTGCGTTTCCCCTTAAGCCTTGCTGTCCTCGAACTAGATGGATTGATTGCCATTGGCCTCTCCAAAGTACTAGAAGTAGAATTTTGTCTTTGATGACCCCTCCCCTTTGGTGGCAAAGTAGCAGATGTAGGTGCATCTTCTTCATTGGCACCCCATAATTTACATATGTCAGCCCTCAATTTCAGGTTTTTTTCCACCTTTTCACATATAGCTACGCCTTTGCCTCAGATAAGGAGGTGAGCATTTGTTCTAGTCATGCTACCAAACCATTAAAGGTCACATAGGTTGCACTTCCATCTCTTAATGCCCCCAAATGTTCGAGCCTTTGATGGTACCTTGCTTGCAAATTGTTGTAAAGGTTTCTTTGGATCAAAGGGACCCTTAGCATATTGTTGAAGGGCTTGTGAAGGGCAACTATAATTGGGACTCGCAATAGAACTAGTTTGCTTTTCATGGTCACTCCTTCCTTCTAAACTAGGATCATCATGTGCATAATCTGAATCATTTTCACTTTCAGCTTCAACCTCAACACGTTGAGATTGACCTCATCCTCACTCATGCTATGAGAACTCATAATGACACTTCAAGAAATGATAATTTTTTTTCATTTTGTAAGTTTATAATTTAAAAAATTAAAATTCAAACCATGCATAATGTAAGGGATTAAATTTAAAATTAAGACAAGGATTTTCTTTTTGTTTTTCTTACTTCAGGTTGCACGAAGCACGAAAGCAGAGGATACACAAATAGGAATCCTCGTTCTTAAGATCAAAAAATTAAAATTTAAGCATTTGATTTGAATGAAGATTTAACAAATTTTAAATTTTAAATTAAAATTTAAGTTACAAGGATTTTATTTTTGTTTTTCTTACTTCAGGGCACAGGGAATGCGAAAGCAGAAGATACACAAATAGGAATCCTTGTTCTTAAGATAAAAAATTAAAATTTAAGCATTTGATTTGAATGAAAATTTAAAAATAAAAAAATTATTTTTAAGCATTTGAATGAATGAGAATCACAAATAAATATAATAATTTTCAATTTAGAAATTCAAATGATTCAATGGCTTGAATCAAAGAACAAAACAATTTACAAATGAATAATGATTCAATGAAACAAAAATTGAAAAATAAAAAATCAAAAATTGAAAGAATCAAATGCATAGTGATGGGGCCTACTTTGTGGGTGAAATGATGAACTTGAAGAGTCTTGGGTCTTCTTGGCTTCTCTATCCTCTTCTTGATCTCACTTTCCCTTTCCTAATGCTCTCTCACTTTTGCAAACTTCTCCCTCTTGGCTTGCTGCCTCTACTTTCAGCTCTCTACTTCACTCAATGAAGTTTTTGTGTGATTTGAAATGAGAGGGAGAGGGCTTTTTATAAGCTTTTGGGAGGCCTTGGGGGTGGGGATGGGTCCCACTAGCTATTAGGGTGAGGGTAGAGGGCTCAAAAACCCAATTTTTTTTTTAAATTAAAAAAAAAAATGCATTTAATGGCGTCCACCTGCATGGGGGATGCCTGGGCGTTTCCTAGGGGGACAAAGGACTTCTAGACATCCCCTGGACGTCCCAGAGTCCTCAGGACGTCCCCCTTTTGAAGGGATGCCTTGGAGATGTCCCTTCTCAAAGGGAAACATCCTGACGGCGAAGTTGTGTGGCGGAGATGGCAGGATGGCTGGGGGACGTCCCCCTGACGTCCTCGTGTCCTGGGGATGCCCCCTTCCCGAAAACACAGAGTTTTTCAAGGGGGATGCTTCCCCGTGGAACACTGGTTTTTAATGGCATAACAAAGGTCATTGAAAGATGGGCAAGTCTTGAAGACCACTTTGTCTCTAATAGCTAAAAGTAAACTTTGAGCAAATATACTTAGTAATTCACTATCAACGAATCAAAGAGTCATTTTGGTAACTGTCGTCTTGAATCTAGGCACATACTAACATTCTTATTGTGTTCTTGTTTAAGTTGAGCAATTTGTGCAAATGGATTTTTCATCCTAATATTAATCGAAAAATGAGATAGAAAATGATCAATTAAAGCAATAAAAGAATGCACAAATCCACATGGAAAAGCATAAAACCAATCAAAGGCATAATCTTTTAAACTTCTAGGAAATAACTTAGTCAAGCTCAAAACCTATGAGAATAACCTCCGGGAACTTATTAAGGACAACAGAACGAAAATGGAGGAAGTTATGTCCAATATTTGTGTTGCTGCTGTCAATATTGGAAAAAGAGCCAATGAGGAGACCAAAGCCTTGGAGGGACCTAGCAAAAGGACGAGACAAAGTTCAAGAAAGAAGGTGACACAAAAAGGAGCCATGATGGCGGCAACCACTACCCAGGATACTGTTATGAAAGGAAAAGAAACTATGAAAATGATATTGGAACTGGATGAATAATCTGGTTCCTCTTGTTGGTTATGAAATTGGTCCTGTTCTTTGTTTTCTTTTTGTAATCCTTTGCCTTTGGTGTAACCAGATCTCTGTTAATCTGGGTTTTGACCGGTAGTCTTTCTGGTGGTTTCAGGTCCATTAAAAACCTGTTTTTGCTACTTGTAGTTTTTTAGGCTTTGCCTGTGGTTTTGGATGATCTTTCTTTCTTTCCTTGTACTACGGTTTCGGGGCCCCTTCAAAACCTGCTTTTTTCATAATCTAAAACTTAGTCAAAAAATTTATTATTATGAGCAAAATATAGACAAGAAGAATAAAATGATTTAATATGATGAGAAAGATCTCCTTTACTATTGAATAATTCAAACTTTGGAGTCACAAATCCCATTGGCAAAGGGTTAAGCAAGAACTTCATAATTCAAGGGGTTGAGCAAAATGTTATGTGAAATGACCATAGTACTTGACTTTTGAGACCCTTGGGAAACCAATTTAACTTGTTGAACATCACACAAGGTCTGCATCATGGTGGTCATTTTAGGTGTTGGAAGAGAAGTGGTGGTAGAATAGGTGGGAATAAAAGCATTGTTCCAAGAAGTAAATTGGGAAACATTGTGAAGACATGAAAGTGAAAAGCATGTTGAGATGGTTGAGGAATTTGAGAAGCAACAAGTGAAGGGTTTGGAAGTCCTCGAGAAACATTGAAAGCATTTTGAGAATGCAAAGAAACCTCAACAATAGTAGAAGCAATAGAAATAGTTAGAGGAATTATTTCAAAAGCAAATTGGGAAAGAACCACATTATTAGGCATGGAAGGGGACCCTATAGAAGTTTGATCTACATTATTTGTATTCAAATATCCATTATTTACGCTATAGGGTATATCTTGGATTGTTGGTTCAATTGGAGGTGCGTGATCTAGGCTTTGGTATAGAACATCTTTCAACACACACAACATTGCATGTATTTATTTAAGATTAGCTTAAGTGTGTTTCCTAAATATGGCCAATTTTTTAGCTATTGTTTTTCATTATGGTGATCAATATCAAAAGCATTATCAATTTGAGATCCGTTTACAACATTATCATTTAAAGGCATTTCAACATCATTTGCCATAGAACATGCAAGAGTAGAAGGAACATTAATATCATTGAGAGACACCATTTTAATTTTCGAAGAAGTTCTAGATTTGACCAAAGGAATTTCAACATAATTAGTAGGATTGATATTTATTCTAGCACTTCACATAGTAGGGATCTTAGATCTAATCACTTTAGATGGCTTAAAATAGAAACATATGTAACATCCAAATACCCTGGGGTTTGAATGATGTGCAAGCAAAACAAACTAGAGTCTAAAGAGCACACAAGAGCTAGCACTAATGATTGCAACAAATAGAACAATTCCTAGAAAAATGAGATCTATCACAATGAGGGCAGGATCTAAACCTGTGGGGTGTAAGAGATGTGTAAGAGAGCATGGGTTCACCAAAATAATTTATGAGAAAAGAGGGTTTACATAAAAAATGCAATACATGTACCCATAAACAATGTTGTTAGGTCTTATTAGATATAATAAAATAAAACAATAAAATTAGAACTAAGTGCAATAAAAATATTCTAGAATCAGCAATAAATGTAAAGAAGGGGTTTTAGAAGAATATCTGATTTGTCATGAATAGGGGGATGGTCAACAAAAATAGGTCTAAAAGGTGAGATGAACAAAAGTTAGAAAATTTGAGGCAAACATAGAGTTTTTCAAAGTGCACACTTTCGGTAAATCGCAATTTGCAGTGAATCTGGGGGCAATCGTTAGAAAAAATAGTGGGAAACAAGTCTAGACAACAAGACAAACAAAAACCTAGAAAATTTGGCACAATTAGAGACAATATTTTGGAGTGCACACTTCTGCTGTAATTGCACACTTCCAAAACTGGGAAAATGGTTCAGGCAACTTTTGAATTTTTTGAAATTTGATTTCACTACTCTAGTCACTTGCTCTAGGGCTCTGGAAACCTCACGCTTTTCCAAAATTTCGTACATATCTTTGGGAAACTGATCTCGCTTGTAACCCTAACAACTCATCATAGACCAATAAAAATTTGGGGAATCAATGAGGAAATGTGTTATTCCTCCATTATTATCAGGATCCTAGTCCAGAGAAAATTTGGAAAACAACACTCAATGCACTTCACCAAGCAATTCGTGGATGCAAGCCCTAATCCTATATGACTAGTCGTGCAAGTATGAACAAGTGGCCTAAGAAGATAAAATGCTTCAAATATTGAATCAAATTTGCTCTAAAACAATTGATCTCTTCAATAAACACTCAAATCTTGATTTTCACATTCATTTATCACTCATTCAACGCATGCCTCATGGTCTATATGCACAAATGCATCTATGTATTTATAGACTTTTCAATTTTAAATTTGGACCAACATGTGGGAAAATCTAACAAAAGAACACAAAAGAAGACCACAAGGCACGAGAGACCCAAAACAAGGGTTAGAAGGGCCCATGTGAGAACGATACACTGTATGGCTTTAGACAATAGGTCCAAAACCTAAGAAATACAAGTAGAGAGAGAGAGAGAGAGAGAGAGAGAGAGAGAGAGAGAGAGAGTTAAAATAGGGCAGAATATGGTTAAAATATACGGAAAAACATGCCAATAAGAGCCTAATATGAATTGATAACCGACAAACACAAGTACCATAGAACAATGCACCTATGTATTTATTGACTTCTCAATTTTAAATTAGGACCAACATGTGGGAAAATTTGACAAAAGAAGAACACAAAGCATGAGAGACCTAAAACAAGGGTTAGAAGGGTCCATGTGAGAACCGTACACTGTACGGTTTCGGGCAATAGGTCCAAAATCTAAGAAATACAGGTAGGGAAGAAAGATAAAGAGAAAAAAAGATAGTTAAAATAGGGCAAAATATGGTTAAAACATATAGGGGAAAACATGCCAATATAAGAGCCTAACATGAATTGATAACCGAAAAACACAAGTACCATAGAACAATACAATTTGACAGCAAAAACTTTTCCCAAACAAAAATTAGGTGTGAGTCTACATAATACCCCCCTTCAATGCATGTGCATGCATACATATTAAAGTAAAACAAGCAAGCTTATCTATAGGGCTTGTAGAAGATGCTTCAATTGTCAAAATCTATAAGAGTTCTCGAAGTCACTATAGGAATGCAAGTAAACTGAACGTCAAAAGGAAAAAGAGATTGCCTGATTGACATCATGAAGGGTCTAAGAAGATCCTGGAACAAACATCCACACTCTTGCATCCTATAATAAAAGCTCATGCCCATGGATTTAGTAGCAATCCCGATGTGAATCATCAACATCTCCTGGCATGGTGCGAGCATTCTGTGTGTCATAAGAGAATACCATATGCACTAATAAGTGTCTGAATATATCCTGCTGAAATCCAAAAAGAAATATATTTTAAATGATGCATTTGGGGTGGTTGGAACATGTGAGGATGCCCATATAGAAATTAAGTCTTAGAAACTATACTAAATCTGGAGTTATCCCGTGGTGGGAACAAGAATTATATATTGTGTATGTCTCAAACATCAATTTGTTCTTGTCTTCACATGGAGGAACAAATAGCATGGATGTTTGTAGTCGATCCTAGTGTAAAAATAAGAATAGATAATCTCTACCCCCCTTTTGAGATGTCGGTGAACTTGTGAAGCACATATGTTAAAAAAATGATTACACGCATCACGCGTAAGATGTGAGATAAAAACAATAAAGTCTAACATAGTAAGATATCATCATGAAAGTCTATATGTCATAGATAAATTTCACCTGTACGGGTCTAAAGTATAATCTATATAAGCACTATAAGCATAGTAGAGACATGCTCCTGATTGGCAAAGTGTAATCAATGAAATATATAAGTAATATGTCCCAATACAAGTAGCGCATTAGTAGATATATCAATGTAAGGCACACACGTGGAACCTTGCCCTGATAGATGTATGATAGAAATCACGGCTACATAGGCAAGCAATTACACACATTTACATGATATGGATCATGGCAAATGAAAAACATTGTGTATGATATAAATCATGGCACCAATCATATAACAACATGGTAAACAAAGAAAACAAGGAAGGCACACGAAGCATAAAGTAAGTATACCATAGAGAGAGAGTAAACAATGCTACACACAAAGTAGATAGACCAAGCACAACACACAATGTCACACAAAGTAGCAGTGAAGAAAGAGAACAAGCAAATGCCATGCACAAAGTAAACTATCACGAGCGTGTGACACAGAGCATACGAAGGAAGCAAGGAGCACACATCAAAGATAGAGAAAACAGGGAGGCACGCCAAATAGTAAGCACATGAAACGTCAGACACACTTGAATCAAAGTCACATAGAAGTAGCAAAGCACCCATGAAGCAACATTGACGTCCAAGAAAGTACAAAAGGGACATTAGCATATACTTAACTGTTAAGCATGCAAAGGTATACATTATAGGCAAGATCGACCAAAGTATATAAGATCACATGAAAACTCTTTATGATAAAAGTAAATCACAAAAAATAGAACCTGAAGCACTGTCAGGGGATGCCCCCAAAATGCCCTCAGCCCATTGTGAATTCATAATTATATGTATGTACGTGTAGATCCTGCATAAGTAGCATGTATATATTTAATATAACCTCTATCTATCGCTAGACAATCATAATAAGCCAAGTCGTGTACCAAACATAACTCATAGATAAAGACGGAAATTTCAGAATAAATGAAATAATCACAAAAATCAGCCAAACTCATACAAAAGACACAAGACCATAAGCAATAAGAGGAAAGGAGAGGGATCCCTACTAACCTACAATTTCCATCAGAATTGTGTGCATTGTGAGGCATGTGGCCTCAATATATAATGTGTTTTCATCATGTGGAAGTTGGAGTAGGCTTTTTGGATTGTACACAACAAAAGAGGGAAGGGTGGAAAAAAAAAAAATAACACACCAAAGCAAAAGAAAAGGCTAGAAGAATGAGGAATTTGTACAAGAAGAGGGAATCATAAGAAGCTGGGAAAATAGGAAGGGAGAACCTAGAGCACGCAAATAAAATAAATTGAAGGAAGCCAAATAAAAGACAACTAATGAAAGCGAAGAAAGATAGTAACTTCAAAATTCAAACAAGCTTGGAAGCATGCAAAAGCTAGAATAACTTGAAACAAAAGAAGACGCCAACGGGAAAACAAAATTGAAGAAGGTTAGAGATAGAAACAAGGGTTCCCAAAAGCCATATAACAAATGAGGAACAAAGAAGGCCAAAGCAAGCAAGAAAGGAAAAGCAATCCAAAAGATATAGCAAATAAAGAAAAGAAAACTATGTATAGGAAATAAAGATAACTTAATTGCAAACATAGGGGATTAGTAACCGATAATATCATTTGAATCATCATCATACTCTATATAAGTAGAAGTAGTCATATCATCGAGAGTAACATCAGGATCCCTATGTTCCCATGAGTCTAAGAAAAATATTACATTACCATCATCATTGTTATCATCATTGTAAATGTTATTAATATAATTGTCTTCATTGTAATCATCATTGTTTTAACCATCAATGTTATCTGTTGTACCTCAATGTATAGTAACACATTCTCTTGTTGGAATGTTAGCTTGAAAAAATGGAGCAGTTTTATAGGCATAAGAGTTTGTGATAAATACACCTTGGTAGGTGAAAGAGTAGATACTTGAACTTTAGGTTCAATTATTTGAGGTCTTATGATTGATTTTTGCTTTGGTGACTCCTTAGGTAAAACCTCTTTTTGATCTTGTATTGGAAGATCATAAATATCACTTAGAATTGTAATCACTTGATCATTACAAACACACATTAAGCATTGATCTAACGTTGACATAATTGTTAGGAATATTAGTATGTGACATAGATATGTTTATAATATTTTGTGTATGGATGAGTTGCACGAATTGTTAACAACTCATCATAGATAAGTTTGTGTAGAGAGCATAGTTCAAAAACTCATACTCAGGAATTACTTGGCAGCCCAAAATTTTGACTTGGACTTAGGACTCTAGAGGCCAATTACTCAACAACTTTATGGCTTCTTTAAAAAAACATATAAATGCATAATATAAACTTAAATAACATGTAAAACATTTTAAAATGACATGAGAAATGAATGTATAGAATGTACTGGGCAATATGTAATATGTTTGAAAATTGCACTTGAATATGGCTTTCATTCATTCGTTCATATGTAAATAGTAAAATGTAATATCAATTTTCAAATATGTATCAGTAATCAGACCTCAGTATTCCTTGAAATTGAGGGTTTGAAGTGACTGTCAAATTATCAATCACTTGTGACTGTATGACTGTATCAGACTTTAGTAATATCCAAGAGTAGCTAATATTTCACTTCTAATGGCATCATAATCATCAGATATATGTAAAGCTGGGCCGTATGGATTTGAATCTCGCTGTAAATCCTATAGTGCCCTGATTTAAATCTCTCTATAAATCCACAGCTAGCTGATTAAAAACGCAGATAAAACACAGAGAAATTGATAAAATCGCTTATTTTTCTGACGTGGGCTTTTATTCTTTACTTGGCGAGTTGCAGTGATATAGTCGCAATTTTCGCCGAGTAATCATTGTGATTACTTGGCGAATATTTCTTGTGATAAATCGCAAATTTATGGTGAGATTTAAATCTATGGTAGAGAGTTTATAGGGATTGCGATAATGGTTGACTCCTTGTTAATAGGAGATCAGACCCTATATGTGATCTCCAACAAATGAATAAAATCAATTGAGTTTACTGTGTAACTTCTGACTAAAAATAATCTTTGGTATCATATCAGTATTATTTCCTCTATAATGGAAGAGTAAAAATGTTAATGGGGCAATGCCATATCTTTTATAGTTGACTGGGATTTATGAGTTGAAGTCATTATTACAAAGTTTATAGTGAGATTAATTTCATTAGGCATTATTTTGCAAAAGTTAAAGGTTTTTTGGTGTAGACGTATAAAGTATTTAGCATAGATTTAGATATTTTTGTGATTACTTAGGTACCCTGTGAGTGCAACACAGACCATTTGTGTACCTTCGGCTGTCGTATGTTTTGATAGTCTTTGCAAACCCGTGAAAGGACCATGTAAATTTGCACTCACTCGTGCATCATCGACGTACTGCTTGTCATTGAACATTGAAAAATCCTAATTAACAGTAAAGACACTATTACTTAATATGAGTTGGTCCTCATCTTGTTTAGGTTGTCTTTGTTTTCAAATTGTTATTTCTCACATTTATCTAGCTAAGCTCTTAATATAATTAACGATAATATTTATAACTCCTCTTCCAAGAAATGTTGCCCAATCTAAAGCATATTAAATTTAAAGCTAAATTGTCCTTCAATCTTGTCAACTGCCATATTTGTCAACCCTTCTTTTAAAGCTGATCTCCCAGCATTCTGCAACAGTCGCACAATGACTGGAAGCATTTATACCATTTTCTAACTATTTGACATATAAAAATAAGAAGTGAAATCTATATATTGCAGCTGGTCTGTGGTTCTCAACACAATTCTTCCTTGATGATGAATCATGGATGGTGATTTGAAACATGTCGGTCAAATAAATTGCACACAGTTGTCGCCCAGAAATCATCTGATAAATTTCATGGAATGTGAAAACATCAAATTTTTTATTATTGAAGAATCTGTTACTTTATCTTCCCCTGTGTTCATTGCTAGAACATCTACAAATGTGCGCGTCTAATATCTCTGCATTCCATCCATTGAGACCTTCATGCATGTGCAGTTTGTGGTTGTTAAGCCGTAGAGCACGTCTAATGATCCTTGCTTTCCTCGTGCAACCTGTCAACAGAGATCAATGTCAATGGATAATCCAAACAGCTAAAGCATTGAGTCATTGATATAAGCATATCGATTTTTTTTTTGATGAAGGTAAACGCTTTTGAACGGAGCTATGAACTGCAACAGAAGAGCTTTTATAGAGATCGGAGCTCCGAACTGATGCTGGGGCACAACTGGGAGCCCAGTCCCCGAAACACTACATCAACCAATCTCCACTAAAAAACAGAGGCAAACTAATAAACATACTAGAAATAACCAAAGAGAACAAAGGCCTTACACCTCTGAATCTAAATAACAAATTCTGAAGGATTTTGTTTTTTATTATCAAGTGTATTAGTGGTATTTATTGGTTAAAGTTTGACGTTTAGGTGGCTGTGTTTTTTTTAACTTTTATTGAATATTTATAGTTTAGTTATTAAAAGTTAAGTTGTCGGTTGGAGTAAATGTTATAACTTTAGCTGTAAAGTTTTGTGTCCCGTTCAAAGGGAACAAACCCACGTGAAAGGAAAGATCATCATTAAAAAGTGTACAAGTGTCTTTAAAGTTTTAAGAGTCATAAAGTAAATTATGAAGTTTAAAGTGTAGTTTATAAAAAAATAGGTCATTACTATTTGTCTAAAGTCATTAGGTTAAGTTGGATTTCATATAGTTTTTATCTTAATTTTTATTTGATTATTTTTTTATAGCGTTTTATGTTCTACAATTTATTCAATTCGATTAGTTTTAAATAGTTTTTTGTTTACCTGCTTGTTATAGTGTGTTGTTAATGATTCTAGGTTGTTTTTCGGTGATCTATAATTATGTTATAAGCTATGTCAATAATCAGTGTATGTTGTCAGAACACAAAATCATTGTAGAAATAAAATTCTCCTTATAACGAACGCATTATTAGACAAACCCAAAGTCCTTGGAAACATGTGTGGAAAAATATCTGCATCAAATCGACTAATGTCGATAATGGTTTGTTGTTTGAGATCAGGTGGCAACGATCAAGGATAGAGGCTGCAAATGCAAAATTCAGTGAGAAGCCCAACACTCATTATGAACAATTATTTGTATTCCCTATTGTGTACTTCATAAGTGATATGCAAGTGGGAACCCAACACTCACTGGGAGTGAAAGTGCCAACAATTGTCTTTATGCATGCAGGTTATCACTAGAAGTAGAGATGAAAGTGATATGTCCGTGATAAGCTCAACATTCGTTGGAAGTGAAAGCGTAAACGATTGTGTTTGCATATGTAGGTTATCACTAGAAGTAGAGTGCATATTTGGTCTATTTTTGAATATATGTGTGTGTTGATGTGCATGATTGTTTCCATTATGTATGGTGTGGTTCTTGTCCCTTTGTCCGCACTAAGGGGGGGAATGTTAGGACTATTAGTATGAGACATGTATATATTAATATTATTTTGTGTATGGATGAGTTGTACGGGTTGTAAACAACTCATCATAGATAACTTTGGATAGAGAGTTTATAGGGATTATGATAATTGTTGACTCCTTGTTAATAGGAGATCAAACCCTATATTTAATCTCCAGCAAATGAATAAAATCATTTGAGTTTACTACGTTTAATTTCTGATAAAAAATAATAGAATTTGCTCTCATTTGATTAATCCATTTTCTTTTAAACAAAATGTCATATGTCCCATTATCCGACAATACATGAACCCTAACTAAGATGGTATTAGAGCCCAATGTGACCCTTAAAGTAATGCATCCAAGTGGTTTCCTTGTAATCCGATCATATCCCATAATAATCGTGGTAGTCCTTGCCAAATTTGTTTGATGATTCCATTTTATTTCTGCGTTCCAAATTTCTGCATGCATACATTTATTCTTGAACCATTTTATCAACCATAATTCCATGTGTTTCTTGTGAATGTGCACCTATGAAAGCTTGTATAACATAAAAGTACATATAAAATACAATTTATACAAGATAAATATAAATTAAAAAAGATAAAAATAGAACTTAAAAGAAAAATTAAAAGCTTAAAAAAGCTATAAACATAAATGGGTAGATAGGTCAGGGGTGGATGTAAACATACCTATCGATGCCCCAGACTAATGTTAGCTACCGCAGATTTCCCTTGGGCCGCGCACACTATAGACACCTCCATTTAGCTCCTTCATTCAAATGTCCCACACACAAAATAGCAGAAAATTTTGCCTTTCCCGCCCCACGCACGACACAACAAAAAGCTTTGCCTTTTATGCCCCACACAGTACGACATGAAACTCTTCCTTTCATTCCCTTCTCACAACATAGCAAAAAATTGGGCCTTTTCCCTCCATGCATAGGCTAAAGGCTACAACATGAAAATCATTTCATGCCCTTTGAGAAATGAAACTCGACAACAAATAATGGGAGTGTGTTTTGCAAAGAGGAATGTTGGTTATATAAAGAGATTTGTAGGAGGGCAAGGAATTTTGTTGCCTTTTTTGGCCATATTTTGTTATTGCATTTTTGGGTCATGCTTTCCCGAACTTTCTCATGGCATTATAAATTCGACGAATTTTTAACTTTATGATAAACAATCGTTGTAGCTTGTGACTTACATTATAGAGGCAGTTTTTATCATTAATGTACTACTCAAGATCCTTATGAGTGTTGAAATCAAAAGAATATAGAAGAGTTGGAGAAGAGGAATCCCTTTTGTAAGAGCCAGGTAGGTTTTAGGAAGAATGGGGTGTGCATCTTCCAGGTTGGTTCTCTTCACGGGATTTCTACGAGGCACAAATCGAAACTCAACAAGGCTTAGACCATGGTTTCACATGAGGTTTTGTTGTAGAAGCTTGAGTTGTTGGAGTGAAACGGAAGGACCTTCACTTAATTCAAGTATTCTATAATGGATCCGCAATATAGGTTAGATGTGAGAACTTAATCTCCTCCCCTATCCTAGTTAGGAAAGGAGTCATGCAAGGGTGTTTAGCATCCCCAACTCCGATCAACATAATCATAAATATTATGAAAGATCTAGAGGGATAGGGGATCACAAGTTTTTTGCTTCCAGATGATTTGTGCTGCAAGTAGTCGTTAGATGAGTTGAGAATGATGTTGTAGAAGGTTCATGTCTGGCCTATCAAGTGGGGAATAGATTAGCATATTGACAGGTGCAAAGGCATGATCTTTGGAGATCAAGAAGAAATGAAGAAGTAAAAAATTTTCATCGGAGTTGAGATGATTGGGCTAGGTGACAACTATAGATATCTTGGTATTGAGATTGATTCCTAGTTGTCGATGGATCAAGTGATTAAGGAGAGAGTTGCAACTAGTAAGAGGACCCTTCAAGATGTTCATCGTTTCTTGGCTTTTCTAAGAGTACCGACATAGACCGAAGTCTTGTTTAAGGATATTTTAACACTGTTGTGCAAAGGTATGATCATGAGTTTCAAGGAATAGCTGAAGTGAAAGGGTAGGAGATGTAGGGCAAAATCTCTTTAACGAGTCATGATGTGTTTAGTTCACGAGGAACACATTGTATGACAAGGAGTTGGTTATCGATGCAAGCATAAATGGAATTGACATGTGCGAAATCTTGCTTGACACAGGGGTGAAGTAAATGCCTCATGAAGCAGTGTTGGATAGCCATGAGATGTTCAAAATTTACCCCCCTCGCCACTTCTTGTTAATGGTTAACGAGAGGTCAAGATCCCTAATAATGCAAAAGTTTACATCGTCAGAGTAACGTGCTTTGTGGACTTTGAAGTGACAAAACTTGCAAATGCTGACAACTAGCGAAATCTCCTTGGAGGGCCATAATGTCATGCTAATAATGCATACATATGCATTAATTAGAGCTTTATGAGTTTTGAGAATGGCACTTAGAATGTTGTGATACCGTTGGATATATTAAGCATTGGCAAGCATATGCCAATTTTGGCAAGATATGGAGGAAGAATTAAATACCTTATACATTGTTACTTCAGGAGCCTCTGATTTTATGGAGCCAACTAAGGAGAGAGAACTCATGTGGGATGACCACACATCAACATGTGAATTGTACTTTCCCATGGGAAGATGGGTGGTTGAAGACTATGACTTATTAGAGAGTATGCTAACCAAAGTGGAGGTCAAGTAAGAAGGTAATGCCACACCTATCTTTGCAAAACCACAAAGCTGAAAAATATTCATTTTGGTAAGATTGGCGTGCAAGTTGTTCCCAAACTAGACTACACACCATGTTGTGAAAAGTAGAAGCAAACTTTCACATTAAGTAGGTATAAGAGCTAATTAAGGGTCGCTTGAACAAGTTTTTGAGGTTTGATTGAATATTAGATGTTATAGAGTTTGTTGCGTTGTTAGATATAAAGCACCAAGGGATGATGATTGACGATTAGTGTTGATACATGCTTTGAAGACCACACTAGTTAGATGGTGGGCCATGCATAGGTTTGTGTTGAACACTTGGGAGAAGACTGAGAAGGCCTAGGTGGCAAGATTTGGTTTAGTTAAGATGACTGCATGCCCTAAGTACGACGGGAGATCAGAGTTATTGGCTCACATTGTGAGTTGCGATGTGTTGTGGAAGAAGGAAGAAATAATTAGTCCCACCTATTTATGGGTGCACAAGTTTCATGATACTTCAATGCCATGGACAAGGTCCTAGTTCCTTCAAAAAGAAACAAAAAGGGATACTGCCAATTGGGAGAGGTTGAAAGCTGATTTATGTGTTACCTTCTCCCACTACAATGCCAAACTATGGTTTTTCGAAGCCTTGCAAACCCATTTGAGATAGTATTGTTCAACTATCCCAAAATGGAGGATCGAATGTGGGAGATCGGTGATGTTGGTGACTATGGTGTAAAGAAGTTGTTCAAACAAAAGTTACAGACAGTCTTTGTTAGCATCGGGGGAAGAAGAACCTGCACAATAAGAGCAACTTGGGCACAAGAATCATGATTTTTATAGCAAGAAGGTACCATTTGACAAGGAAAGACGAGGGAAATGAAAAGCCTCCATGGGTTGTGCCAAATGGACATATGTGGGTCTACATTAACAAGTAGGTATGTAAAATGGATGTCGATGATGACCCTTTGAGTGCAAAAATGGATTACTAAAGCATGTAAATAAATGAAGGTGAGAGGGAGGTAGAGGAGATGCAGGTGGGAGTATTGAAGTAGTATAATCTACCCCTTTGAACCAAGGAAATAAATATTAGAATGAAAGATGTGCCAAAGATGATGGTTGTTGGAGATTATTGGATTGATGAAGAAGTGGTGAAGATTGTTGTCTTGCTCAAGGAATACTATGAGCTCTTCCTAAGATGATGAGAATTATGTTGAAGCATGATGCCAAACCTATAAAGAGGAGATTACACATAACGAACACCAACTTTAGAGCACAAGTGGAGGAATAAACAATATGTAAAAGGTTGGGGCTATTTATCTGCTAGTAGAGTTTAAATGGGTGAGCTCCATTGTATTCTTCATGAAAAAGGATGGGAGGTTCCATATTCGCATGGAATTTTGTGCACTAAATGACGCCTGCATGATGGATTGGTTGCCCATGCCACTTATCGAGGAGGTACTAGGTGTTGTTTGGGAGGGAGGCTTAAACTTTCACAGATGGTTTTTCAGGATATCATCTGGTGCAAATTGAGGATGAGCATAAACCAAAGACTACTTTCGTGATAGAATTGGGATGCTTTCCATACAATGTATTTTTTTTCTTATTGAAAAATGCCCTAGTTGTATTTTTGTGGATTTGTAGTCCAAGCTTTCCATGAGTTTTTGTAGGTGTCTAGACACTTGGATGGTGTGCATGTTGGTGAAAGACCTTGTGCAGTCTATGGCTCTTGTTTAAGAGATGCAAGCAAACTACAAATCTTGCCAAACTTAAAGAAATGTGCCTTGGCCATGTGATTTGTAAGGAGGGGATGCTTGTTGATTTGACTAGAGTATCAATAATTATTCAATTGGAAGTGCCGAAGACCAAAAGGGATGTGTGCATTTTCTTGGGCACATTGGGTACAATTATAATTTCATTGGAAATTATGCAAACTTGGTGGTGCCATCATAAGAGCTGTTGAGGAAGACAAAATCCTTTGTGTTGGGAGTGACACGAAAAGAAGCATTTGAGGTGCTAAAAGGACGATTAACTTATGTTCCAATCTTGGTGTTTCCCAATTGGACATAACCTTTCCATGTTCATGTAGATGTGTCTAGGATTGCAATTGGCCTTTTGGTTACACATTCGAGAGATTGAAAAATTGACCATCCGCTCTGCTTTTCCATTTGAAAATTATTGCAGACTCAAAGAAATCATGCAACAAAAAGGTAGGTATTGGTCATGGTTCACACCTTTTAAAAATTTCAGCAATACTTGTTAGCGATACCCTTCACTTTCTTCACGTACCATGTAGTGTTAAAGGACCTGGTTAATAAGTCGATTCTTCATGAGTGTATCTGTAAATGTTTGCTCCTTTTCCAAGAGTTTGATTTCAAATTTGTGAACCTCGAAAGACACCACGTGGGACAAGACCACTTTTTGAGGATGGGGATTGGAGAACCTGCTAGGTTGATTAAGGATGGACTCCTAGATGTGCAACTCTTTGAAATTATGGCAGTACTTGAAGAGTTGATGGTAATATCAGCATTTCTAACTTTTGGGTGAGCTCCATACAACTCCACCATGTTGCAAGAAAAACATTTGGTGGTTTGTGCCACACTGTATCAACTAGGACAGGCATCTATATAAATTGAGGTGTGATGAAGTTCTACGTTGATGTGTGATGGGAGCATAAGAGGGAAATATTTCTTAGAGAATGCTATGCGAGTATCAATGGAGTTCACTACACAGGGGAAACCACATCATTGAAAGTACTACAAGCAGGCTTGTGGTGGCCTATGATCTTCAAGGAAGGCCAAGAATATACAAAGAAATGTGACATTAGCAATGGGTGGTGAAACCTATCTGAAGGGATAAGATGCTGATGGTTTTTCTTTTGGAACATGGGCCATTTAAAAATTAGGTAATTGACTGTGGGACGAATTAGCCCCCATCTACAAAAAGAACTTGTGCAAGGTATACCATTACCATGATAAATTACGTAACTCGTTGGGTGGATGCTGCGGTAACGAAAGATTGCATGATAGCAAAAGTGGTTGATTTCTTCTATGAGAATTTTATCACAAGGTTTGGAAGTCCGTTGAGTTTGACTAGTGATAGGGGAACACATTTTATGGAACAAACCATGCTTATTTTGATAAAGGAATGCATGATAATGCATCACAGGAGTACCCCTTATCATCACAACTCGGGGCAATTAACTTGTAGATGTAAGTCAAGACCAAAGCAACAATTAATGGCACAATGGACGCATTAAATAAGATTATGGGGAATGTGTACAAAAATTTGTGAAGCAGGGATTGGGACATGCAAGTACCTGCAGTTTTGTGGGCTTATAGGGCTACGTGTAAGTTCTTGAATAGGCAGATTCTGTTCAACTTTGTGAAATGCTTGGCATGGTAAAGTAAGTCCAACATGTCATCATATTGAGGGAGTATGGATCACACTGGAGTATTAAGGTGGGATGCATGGGAATCTATTTATACACCTATTAATAAGTTATATAAGGGCAGGGTGACCCATAAAAGGCACTAACCCCAATACAAGCTAAGTTGTAAAGTACCACTACACAATGCAAAGTACATAAATGAGGTACACACTACACAATGCAAGGGACATAAATGAGGTACACAAGGTACACAAAACCTGACAATATATCACAAGTATTGGTAGCTCAAGGATGATGTTGTTCAATCTAGGAAAGCTATTGATAGGTTGAGGGAGATAAATTTGTCTTGTAAAGGAGCTTGTTGAGTTAAGTAAGAAATATTAAGATATTGTGGGGCATGGAAAACATTATCATTGATCTTTTATTCTAGACTTCCTAATTTGGCTATACGGTTGTGCTCATAGTCCAATGACGACAATGGGATGCCTTGGTTGTTTTAGACCAATACAATCTTCGGAGAAGGCCAAATTACTTTTAAGCTATCATATCACTATTCTAGTTGCTGCTATCCTACTCTATTGCTACTGCTCTGGGTGGGGTTGCCAAAAGTGAGAGAAAGGAAATAAATGCATAAAATAATAAAGACGATGCACTAAGATGGGGTGATCTTAAAATCTTATCCTGCGTAACATAAGCACAAAGCAATATATAATATAAGATTTAATGATTTACACAACACAATTGATTGAGGTGCAAAAGGTAAGTAATCGAATATTGTAAACACACATTTATAGAATGAATGATCCTCTCAGAATTGAGATGGACAAAAGGAAAAGCGACTATTATGTGCTTCAACAGATACACGATTGATTCTCACTTCAAAAGATATAATTCTAATACTTAGATAATAAAAGCCAAGATTGCATTTGTAGATTAAATCTCTTAATAGAGATGAACAAACGTTCTAAATCCAAAAGATAATATTCGAAGACCTTAAATGATATATATATTATTGTCTAGATGCTCCTAGACAAATGGTGTGATTTGCTGAGATACTTGATAAAGAGCATGTTGGGTCATCTTGATAGATGCATCCATGCTCCTTATTTTTCCATATTCCCTCTATGGTCCCTCATAGATATTCTATTCAATGTTGGAGGTGGTTTTGATCTTCTAATTGTTGCTCATGAATTTTATGCCAATTGAGGCCTCTGAGCGATTACATTGCCTACGACGGAAAGATCGACAATGGTGGCCAATGCAAATGGAATCTTGTTTGTTAAGCTCTAGTAGGTCTGTGGGTGGTCCGCATGTTAGCCATATCAAGATTCCATTTTATAAGGGCAAGATCCATAAGATTGCATATAGAGAGGAGTTCGCCTTAGTAGATTATTAGATTGAATCTGCATCGTTGATTCAAGATGAATCAACAGTGCAATGAGAGTTTTAGTGTGGCAGACTGTTGTCAGCACCAGAGGGTATGCCATCCATTGATCTTGCCATGTTACTTTGTCTGATGGTGCAGATTGATTTAACTTTATCATTTATTACCTTTACTATGGCCTCCACTAGTGACTTTTGATTAAAAAAGGATATCACCTTTAATAAAACTATTAAAGCCATGGTAAAATTATCTTTTGATCAGTGCTTATGATTAAAGATGGATCAACGACAAAGGGAAACTTTGGAATTGGTAGGGTTTTGTCAGTCTTGAAGCTCTGTGATTGGTGCTTGGTTCCAACTCAACCTTCAATCAATGGTGCAAAATGATTGTTATGGCCAATATTAAAGTCTTATCTTGGGCTTGCGTGTGCCATAGGTTTATTGAGATCGACAACATACAATATAAACACAATTTATAAGGCTTTGGCCTTTGAAAAATAGAGCTTGAAGGCACAATGATTTACATGAAGCTTTTCCGTAAACATTACAATGATAAAACAAGCTTTATTACAAGGTAGTGTTTTTAGACACTACATTTCTAGTGACTCACAAGGAATTATTACTTGTAAAAATCAATCTAGAAGCCTTTATTCAGTAAGAATGGAGTCAAAAAGAAAAGGCAGACAACATATAGAACTGAAAATAAATACAAAGAAGGGAAGAGAGTTGAAGTTCATACCATGCCACTTTTGACCAATTGGTATTGTTGTTGCTAGGCACTGAATTTGCTTGTGGAGGTCTTCCACAAGCTAAGGAGGATTCTCATGTACTTGTGCCTAATAGGCCAAATTGGAAAGTATATTGATCCTCCTCAGCTTGAAGTATGTAACCTTACAATGGTCAACAATATAAGGATCCTCTAAAATAGGAAAAGGTAGAAGACCATACTAGATCTATCATACATACAAAACGTCGGTCCACAAAGCAGTATGGGGCTATAGACAAGGGATGTGAGCAAGGAGGTAAATAATAGCAAGAATGTAACCTAGCTAGATCCAAGGTGTCATTAGATGATGATGCAAGAGCTATAGGGGTAATCAAAGAATGTAAGTGCCATTATTCGATAACCGTAAGGTATGTAATCTAAGGATTGTAGTAGCGTCATTATACAGTAACTATGAGGTGTAAATAAAGAGCATGGAAAGATAATAATGCACTAAGTTAACCATGGATGGACATAGAATGAACCAATTTAATATACCGACTGAAGTACAAAAGAAAGAGTTTAAGATTAGGATACTTACCTTGGGTTGACTTGTCAGTGCATTAATATTCCCCTGGTTGTAGCACTTTGTGAGAGATGGTTATAGGTGAAGTCAAGGTGGAAAGAAGAATATACCTATGTAGACCCAAGCTAGGGACTCCAAAAACTAGGTGTACTTTGTTGGCTCAACTTCTCTGATTGATTTTTTCAAGTCCTTGTGCTAACTTGTCTTCGCTAAGTGTAAGTTCGTTTCCTAATTCCTCTTCTTGTTCCTAAGGTTGATTTGTGTGAGTGAACAAAGCAGATTAGATGTCTATATTTTGAGAAATGAGAAATAAGAACCATGCAAATATGGATCCAAACCTTAATAAAAATCCAATGCAGCGAACATTATTGGCTCGGTCGATGGCATACAAAAATCTCCAACAGAGACAATAGATCATTGACCCGACTATTGATGTTAGCTAGGTTTGGGGAGTCTCAAAACGTTATCAGATGGACCAAAGATGTCGTGTAAACATGCGCTAAAGGAAAAACAGAGACAAAAGGGAGAACAAAAAACTCAAGGGACAAGCAAAGCTAAATCATGGCAAAATGAAGGATGTAGTAAAAATGGATAAGCATGAAAAAATCTCTCATGAGTTGGGCCATCGCGATTCGGTGTACTCCGTAGGACGTGCACTCAGGGAAATTAATGCGCTGACGAGCCTTGAAAGAGAAAAATGTTAGTAAGAAAAAATAAGATGTATACATATGCCCCACCTAAAGTTCATCATAATAGTGTAACATGGGATGTTGCTTTGGGAAAATAACACAGTACCAAAAAGATAATAAGCAAGTGCTATAATAAATGCTAGTAAATAAGAGAAATTAAAACATTTACGTATCTTGACTTACCTTTTTGTTGAAATGGATGCACACACATACCTTAGTCTTGATCGTGGTGGGCACAAAAGCCGCTTTTGGTAACGCTAATGATACAAGACTGCATGGACCAATGCAATGCAAACGTACAAATACGAGTCAAGAAACATAAGTATATGAAGCTCTAAAAGAGGTTGGTGGTAGGAGTTCATGTAAGGAGCCACGACAAAATGTGTGGACTAAACTAGGTTTGGATGATCCAAAGGAAAACAAGATAAGATGAAAGGATGGTGCTAGATAGCCACAAGGTAAAGGGTAGATGTTGCAGGAACATCCTGTTAGTCATGCAATCTTGTATCAACCAAAAATATATCTTCTGTGTTTATTTGCTTTCGATAGCCTAAGACGGCCTTCATGAATTCAATCACACTTCAGTAGGCTTCTAGAAGGGAGGAGCGGTTTTAGGTCATGAGACAGTGCTTTCTGTCTCGTGATGAAACTGCCTGTTTCTCATTTCTCAAAATATAGACATTCAATCTTCCCATCTCATGCACACAAATCCACTTTACAAAGAAAGAGAAACCAAGGCTAAGGAGCTTATGCTTAAAGAAGACAAGTTAGCACAAGGACGTGAAGATATCAGTGAGAGAAGTTGAGCTTGTGAGGTGCACCTAGTCTTTGGAGTCCCAACTTGGGTTTATTTAGGTATTTTTTTTTCCACCTTGATTTCACCTACAACCATCTCTCACAAAGTGCTACAAGTTAGGGGATATTAATGCATCGACAAGTCAACTCAAGGTAAGTATTCTAACCCTAAACTCTTTTTATTATACTTTGGTTGGTATATTAGACTGATTCATTTTATGTTTATCCATCCTTAAATTAGTACATGTTTATTAGTATATTATTATCTTTCCATGCTATTTTTTTATGCCTCATGGTTATTGTCCAATGACGCTTATAAAACTTTTAGATTAGATACCTCATGGTTACCTAATAAAGGCATTTACATTCTTTGATTACTCTATAGCTCTTGCTTAAGCGTTTAATGACACATTTGATCTCATTGGGTTATGTTCTTGCTATTATTTGTGTAAATTTCCCTTTTAAATCCTTTAAAATATCTTTACTCACGTCCCTTGTCTATAGCCCCATACTGCTTTGTGGACCAACATCTTGTATGTGTGTTGGATCTAGTATGGTCTTCTACCTTTTTCTATTTTAGAGGATCCTTATTTCGTTGACCATTCTGGGGTAACATGCTTCAAACTGAGGAGGATCAGTATCCTTTCCAATTTAGCAATTGACTATGAGGCAAAATACATGAGAATACTCCCTAGGTTGTGGAAGGCCTCCAAAAGCACGTTTAGTGCTTAACAACAACAACACTAGTTGATCAAAAGCGGCATTGCATGAACTTCAAATCTCTTACCTTTATATTTCTTTTCGGTTCTGTATGTTTGCCTTTTCTTTTCGACTAGATTCTCATTGCATAAATGCTTTTGGATTCTAATTCTTACAAGTAATAATTCATTAAGAGTCTCTATAAATGTAGTGTCTAAAAACACTTCCTTGTAATAAAGCTTGTTTTATCCCTGTAATGTTTCCTCTATGAATCTTAACTATCCTAGTCATAAATCATTGTGCTTTTAGGCCCCATTTTTAAAAGGCTAGAGCCTTATATATTCTCTATGTAACAAATTTAAATTGCATGCCATCAATCTCAATAATCCTATGGCAGACTCAAGCACAAATAAGATTGTAAGATCAGCTGGAGCAGTCATTTTGCACCATTGATTGAAGGTTGAGTTGGAACCAAGCACCAATCATAGAGCTTCAAGACTGATAACCGCTGAACAATTCCAAAGTTTCCCTTAGTTGTTGATCCATTTTTTATCGTATGGCACTGATCAAAAGATAATTTTACCATGTCTTTAATAGTTTTATAAAAGGTGATATCCTTTTTTAACCAAAAGTTACTTGTGGAGGCCATAGTAAAGGTAATAAAGGATAAAGGCAAATGAATTTGTACCATCAAATGGAGTAACATGGCGAGAAAAATGGATGGCATACCATTTGGCGCTGACAATAGTCTACCACTCTAAAACTCTCATTGCACTATCGATTCATCGCGAATCAACGATGCAGATTCACTCTAATAATCTACTAAGACGAAGTCCTTTCTATATGTAATCTTATGGATCTTGCCTCTCTAAAATGGAATCATGATATAGCTAACACACAGACCACCCATATGCCTATTGGAGCTTATGAAACAAAACTCCATCTGCAGTGCCCTCCATCGTCGATCATTCCATCGTAGACAATATAACGACCCACATACCTCATTTGGCTTAAAAGTCATGAGATTCAATCAAAAGATCAAAACCACCTCTACCAATGAGCATAATATCTATGACAAAACATAGAGGGAATATGGAAAAACAAGGAATGTGGATGCATCTATCAAGATGATCCAACTTGCACTTGCTCAAATATCTCAACAACTCATGCCATTTTTCTATAAGCAAAGATCTTTGTGTCCCTTATGGGCACATGTGTCACTCGTTTTTAGCTAGAACATTTGGGCATTGGTATGTATATCATGTAAAGTCTTTGGAGTATTATCTTTTGGATTTAGAATTTTTGTTCATCTCTATTAAGAGATTTAATCTAGAATTTGAGCCTTGGATCTTATAATCTAAGTATTAGTGTTATACCTTTTGAAGTGAAAATCAATAGTGTTTTTGTTTAAGCACATGATAAAGATGCCGTGGCTTTTCCTTTTGTCCATCTGAGTTATGTGAGGATCATTCATTCTATATTGCATTAACCAACATTTACAAAACCTCCACGACTATTACGTAATTGCTACTCTACAAGAAGCGACGGTTTTGTTCGTGATGATTAATGTCTCCTAGCAATGGTCCAATATCATTCAAGTGCTCATTTGGAGTGTTTTTAAGATGAAAGGGATTCCCAAGGGGATATTCCGCGAGGCACAAAAGAGGAGGGAGGGCCTGGGAGTAGGTAGACTGAAGTGGAGATGATCTTCTGAGTGAGTGTGTGGAGCCAAGAGGAGTAGAGAGAATGTTCAATCCAACAGAGGGACTGTGTGTGGACATCCTCCCATACAGTCTCATGTATCTGTGTATGTCTGAGTGGTATGCCGCAAGGAACATGTTGTCCTTCATTAGAACCCCTTATCCTTGGTTGCATCACTAGATTAGGTTTAGATGACCCAAATGATAAAATGGAGGTAGAATGGGACCAAATAACCACGAGGGAATGGCAAGATTAGGTCTAGATTACGCAAACTAATATGAAATAAAAAGGTCAGGATCCCAAACATAACTAGGAGGAATCCAAGAAAAATAAGACATTGATCAAGAGAGCATCTAAAAAAAATACAAAGGATGCAATTGCTACTTGAGAATGGATGGCATAAAGGAAATGCATGGTTGATTACCCAAGTCTTAACATCTGAAACCCTTGAATCCTAATGTTGTCACGATGCTAACATGTCTAAAAGTGACAAAGAATAGGAAATGAAGAAATGGGGGGGATTTAGAAACAAGTCTATCCATCAAGGGGAAATAATGAAGAGAGGGTGCCACCAAGGTGAAAACATGTTCTTTACTAGAGACAAGAAATTGTAATCAGTTTTGAAAGATTAATAGTTTTTGACATCGAAAGGTTTGGGAACCTTGTCTAGCTACTCCACAGCTTGGGCTAACTAGTGAACTATATAGATGTATCCCATGGAGGCTATGGAATAAAAGTAAAGGTGCCTACGTTCCCACAACATGTTCCTTGTTCTTCAGGGCCCCACCAGAGCCATCAACCAACTATGACGATTTGGTTCTTGTGTGAAAAGGAAGCAACACAAATAATAGATACGAGGCCTCTTATCCTAGTCTACTTGCTTACTGCACTCCAATGGACCTTTGACATTATTAGGAGGACAACTATGGAGTTTGATTTTCACCTAGGATAGGGGGCGTGCCATTGGTTTGATTGTGTGCTTTGACTTTTAAATGATTTTTGCCTTTTGAATTTTGATTTTGATTTGTTGGATTTTTCTAATTTCCTTGTTGATACAGACTCAAAAGGCCATGCAATTGGTTTTTGTGATAACACTTAAAGAGCTTACACGTAGCTGCTAAAGAGGATAACCTAGAAACTAAGACGTTTGAATACTCCTTGATTTGCATCATAGAAAAGAATGCAATCTTGATTCTGACTTTGGTGTGCCCAGTAAGGAGTGTGAAAATAAGGGGAAAGATATGATTGACTAGGTTGCCTTAACAAAAATGTACAAAGGGAATGATACAATGACGAACAAATTTGAGATTTTTTTTGCAAGAGGGTAATTGTGAGTGAGAGACATGTAGATAGACTACAATAATTGTGCTACAAGGAATATAACTAGCTGAAGGAGACAAAATAACACTCTTAACGATTGCCTTATCTTTCTAAGAAAAACTCATCTATGGTTGGGAGCGGGAGAAAATTAGATAGGTATTACATAGGAGGTGGGTGCTTGTGAGGAAGGCTTGGTTGATTCCCCAAGGTCTTAAAATACAGTGCACAAACTAGAAGCCACAAGGTGTAAAAATAGGAGGTAAGACCCTAGAGGTGCGAAATGTAGGAAAAGAGCCAAGTGTAATAAAGAAGGTAGGAGTCGTGAGGTCCAAAATGTTGCAATAAGAGATAAGAGACAAGAGGAGCATGGTGTAGTAGGTAAGAGCCAAGAGGTGTAGAAACAAGAGGTAGAGCCAAGAGGCATGAAAATAAGAGGGAAGAGCCATGATGCATAAAAATAAGAGGGAAGAGCCATGAGGCCTAAAAATATGAGGGTGTTTAACCCATTTTGGAAATATGGATTAAAGGAAAGAGTAGCCTAATCAATCAAGGAGTAAGCTATGCTAAAAAACATGTCAATTAAATAATTCAGATTCACAATATGTTCTGATACAGTGCTGAATTATGGAAATATGATAAATATAGAAAGTACAACATTCAATTGGCTGATAATAACAATGCAAAGGAGCAATTGTACTTAGCTTATGCATTGATGCATAGGCAGGTTTGAGTAGTGTAGGTGTAGGAATGCTCTGTTTGAAGAATTGGATCCAGTCGTTATATTTTGAATATTTTCTTTCTACCAGTGTAGACACTAGCTTCATCTTGTGGACACTAGCGTCAATGCTAGTGCCCTGATTTTGCCACTAGTGTCCTTTACAAAATACCGACTTTTTTTCTGGAAATTCCATGTGTGATTGTTAGAGTACACTATCGCCTTTCAGATTCTCTGTTTGGATTGTGTGCATAGGGTCTTGATATCAATCTTCTGCTCAAAATGCTAGATCCTCCAATTAGGGCATGCCACTTTGCAAAATAGGGGTTAGCGGGTTCAAGTGAAGTTGAGCTGACCTCAAAGATCTCTCTGTCAGTGAGCACTGCATACATAGCTAATACTTCGAAGAGGGCCTCAAACATATGTAGTTCTCCCCTATGTGTGGGCTTGTGTGTGAACAATGGTGTAATATGCTATATGCAAGTGCATGTAGTGATCTAGCTTGCAACTTGACAAATACTACTTATGGGTTCATTTTTGAATGTTTTAGACATGTAAAATATTGCTCCTATGACTGATATTGAAATAGGGAAGAATAGGGGAGTTTTGAATACTTGAGAGGTGGTTTTGCTTGGTACGTGTTAGATGTGTGCTTGAATAGTACTTCATGATAATGAATGGTCTTTGACTTGTATTTATACAACACCTTTTGAAAATAATCTCATGGAGGGTTAATTAAGACAAATAGGTTGACCTATATATATTGAAAGATTTGCAATTTGAGTGTTTGTAAGTTACAAACACTAGCATTGACTTTAGTGTCCAGATTTGAACGTTAGTGTCCTGGGGAGTAGGGAATTGTTGAAGCTATGTAACTGCCAATGAAGGATATTATCAAGTTTTAAGCATACTATGGGATATGAGTGATCTGGGTAATAAAAAAATAGGGCCAAACCGCAAGATTCATCATTTAGGCACAATGAGATGGTGAATGCGAGCCTTGCGGCAATGAGAAAGCCAAGAAATGAAGGGTAGAGCCTAGAGTGATATTTGTCGAGTGTGCAAGACTGGTTTATAATGCAAAATCCCGTTTTGAGTATCTACAGAGAGAACCCAAATGCGTGGTAAATTGGATATATGAAGTAAGTTAAATTGCAACACAAGAGGGTTAGAAATACAATGCAACTATGACTGATATGAAATATAAACTATACTAAATATCTAACTAAATGCAAGAAATGAAAAATCTTATATTCATTCATGTGCATTGATACTTAACTTTTCCTTTAATTGACAAAATAAATTCATGAATTAGAATCTTGCGTAAGTGCATGAGCCTTAGTTGTAATAAACAAATTCAAGAATTTCCATGTCCTTCAACCATTGCAGAGGGGTTCGTAGCTTACACAGAGTCGTCATCTTTGATTGGTAGTTTTCTATTGTCAAGGGTGGACAAAGGCGTCATGAGAACTGATTACTATCATTTGTTGTATCGACAATAATTACACCTCCAACGATGATTTTATGCCTCTACCTTGTATCTCATTACTGTCATTTGATGCTTACAAAAAGTTCTCTGAGGATTACATGAAAATGTGTAAATTGATAGTTGTTTTCATGCAAAAGTACTATTATTACAAATACAAAAGCTATTGTTAGAGTTATTGAGAATGAGAATAGAAATGCGAATAGAAATGCTTGTAAATATCTTTATACATATCTATTTGCATATGGCATCATGCATCACTCAATCAGATTATATAAGAGGCGTCTATTATTGAAGAAGCTCTTTCCATTTTTTTTTAACTGGTTTTATCTAGTTAACACAATTAGAATTTTTGTCAGTTTAGTTTTAGACTTGTCTAAATTGACACATGGTGCATTCTCCGTGCTTTTAAAAGAGTCGTTGGATACCTGACACTTATTTCAATTGTGTATTGGGTAATTGAAACAGTTTGATGGAAGCTACAAATTGCATTGTCAGATGTGACCTGTCATTGAACTTTCTATGTGTATTTTTTTAGGCTTCTTTGAGTCTCTCATTTAAATACCTTATCATTTCCCATCACCATCACCATCACCATCACCATCTAGCAATGTATTTTTTTGTTTTCAGGGGTCAATATATTGGCAACATGGACGAATGGAAGCAACAAGATAGGCTCTGGGATCTCCATATCTTGTCCCCACATTAGCGACATTGCATCATTGATTTGAGCCACACATCAAACATGGAGCCCTATTTCAATCAAATCAGAGCTGAGGACATCCTCATCCACCCTCAACAAAATAAAATGACAAATGAAAGATATCCCCACCTTGCAAGCTAAATTTATGGATAAGTGTTATCCATATGTCACGGTAGAGAAAGATTCTTGTCTTCCAAACGTTAACATTCCCATCGATGCTAATATTATATTGCATTATTATATTATATATTATATTATATTGTTATGTGGGTCCCTTGTTGTACGATATCACTTAAAATACCTTGTCAATGCCCCTCACCATCAC
Source organism: Torreya grandis (assembly GCA_037957365.1). Classification (NCBI taxonomy): domain Eukaryota; kingdom Viridiplantae; phylum Streptophyta; class Pinopsida; order Cupressales; family Taxaceae; genus Torreya; species Torreya grandis. The sequence continues at coordinate 553,874 of JARHVA010003981.1, forward strand.
TGCCCAACACACATCGGAGGTGGAGCCTTCTTGCAATCAAATCAACATCATTTCATCCTTGTCAACCCTTGACAATAGAAAACATCCAATCTAAGAATGTGCCAACTTGCAAGTTGCGTACCCCTTTGCAATGGTTGCAAGTCATGTAAATCCAACAATTGCCCTAAATTCAGCTTTAGGGTGGGATATCATTTCCTCTTGCCATTGCCCCCAGACTCACCTCATTGTGTGTGTGTGTATATATATATATTATATTATATTAATATACTAATACTATAAACTAATATTAATATCACAATATGTTATTATTGTTATAATAATATATACAATAGTATATACTATAAAATTATTATTACATTTTATAAATATATTTATATAATATAATAAATAGGCCCTCATTGGTATTATTTGGCAATTAGAAAAAAAATAAAAAAATGTGGCAATGTGCATGCAAAAGATACAAACCATAACGTGGTGATTATGTTTCCAGCGCTGAGAAGTGTAAGAATTACTACTTATTTTTTCTACTCCCTATGCGCCTTGGTGTCAGCTAGGAGGAAACTACTGACTGTTAAACCCATTTCAACACACCAGTTGTCTAAGAAACTGCCCTTGTGATCCGGTCATGACTCAATGCCCTCTTCAAACTGTAGTTGTCATTAGAATGCCCTTCCTAGTGCTTCAAGGGAATCATTAATACTTAGAGATGGTGGATGGACTATTAAAAAACATATGGTGTCTTCAATAGGATGAAGGAGATATGCTCGGGTGTAGAGGATGAAAGTTTGCTTGACAAAAACAGTCCACCTCTTTCGTTCAAAGTCATGTATTCTCTGAATCTCATATGGGCTATGAAATCTATGTTAATTGGTGTCCATTTGCCGAAGTGCCCTCTGGGCAGTTAATGGACTGTAATTTTTTGAAATATTGAGTTTTACCCATAAAAATTACACAAACTATTGATACTGTGAGTAATATCGAACATTCTTATTCTTTTTTCTCATGCAAAAGAGCAATCTAGATGGCTGATCATTGCCACTCAAATGGTTCACACCATAAACTTGCAAAATAGGTCTGCATCCTTGTTCACCATCGAAGTTGGGGATGACTCTAAGCATGAGACAATCCAGAGTTAAGGCCCTATCAAGAGGGGGCCATTCCTTTGGGAATTTCCAACAAGTCTGTCCAATGGCTTTATGTAGAAAAGCTTTATGAGCAAAGACATTCTCTAATGTTGTCCTCGATACGCTTCACCCAAGGTTTTGGATTAAGGAAGCTAATAAGACATGTTCATACTACATAATTATTATATTATATATAGTTTTATACTTTTGATTGAATCTGTAATGGTTGGCAGTATCTATAATGTTTTATCAATGCAGGTTTAATCCATAATTTTTACATTGAATCGATAATGTCTGGATTGTAATGTTTTATCCATACAGGTTTAACCCATAATTTCTAGATTGAATCTGTAACGACTGGCATGAGTCTCTATAATAGTTATCAATGCAATTTTAATCCATAATTTATTTTTGAATCTGTGAAGATTGGAAGTCTATAATTTTTTTTTAGATAGGTACTTTGCTTTTGAGTGGAGCTCCAACCAGTCTAGGACATAATCAGGGGCCTAGATCCCCAAGTGATCATCTATCACAAGTACCAGATTTACCAACAACGGCCACAATCGGTCTGAGAATACCAATGAATGGCCACAACTGGTCCGAGAATACCATCAATGGCCACAACTGGCCCAAGAATACTAACGATCGGCCACAATTGGCTCAAGAATACCGACGATCAGCCAAAACCGACCTCTAATACCATACAAAGATTTGAACATAGGTGGTGCTTGTAACAACCAAGTCACTTTAACAACTCACCCACATCTCATCGGTAAATTTTGGGTACAAACATTTTTATAACCGGAATGCCCAAACCAACGGTGAATCATATCCCTAGTCATGGGTTGTGGACTTGCCTCGTCACATTGAACACAAGTTTCAAGTCACATGCCGACCCCTATCGCATTGAGCACCGGGCCGTTAATCCATTTTTCATTGGATACTTTTGACAAATAACCCGTTGTAGCTTAGTGTGGGAACGGCGCTAGAGAGTGGTCATCCCAAGGAATGGACCCTGAGACCTCCCACTTCTAGCACTCAACTCACTCACCGCTAGTGTATCATCGCTGATTTAAAAGTCTATATTTTCTTATATGACCACAAATCTTTAATTTACATTGTTACAAAAGAAGCTCATTTCACCCCCCAAAAAATAAATAAATAGAATCTTTCAAATGAATTTGCAAACGTCATGGTCACATATAAAGTAGCTATGGTATCTCTGATTTGATTTTGAGAAATAGTAGATCTATATTTCAATGGCTACCACAAGTTTGCATTGACTATCAGGTATGCGGTCTCTGTTTTGTAAAATTTATCATATATGTTGTGTTGGCATAGATCACTTTTGGTTTTGGTAAAAGGAATGGAATTGAAAGTTGGGTGGAATTTAATTGGGGTTCGAATAGAATTGAGATTCTTTCCGAAGGATTTTTTTTTCCTAATTATTTTGTCCTCATTAGAATTCTAGGGAACTTTTGGAAAATTGCCCGTAGTTAGTGGAGAATTCTGGGTTGTTTCTCCAAAAATGGAAACCAAATTTTAATCCATTTAAAACAACCTTAGAGTGTACATGGATATGGATCAGTCTATATGCTTTACATCCCAAATTCTAGACTAAGGATTCACTAAAATAAATTACAAGGTGTTTGAGTAAGGTATTGGAGATAGATAAAAGAAATAGGGAATGATCTAGCCTCATATGTAAACATTTGTGTCTCAATAAATTTGTTTAATCCTATTGCCCATAAGGTGAATATCAACACTTCAAGAGGAATATGGTCTCATTACATTGATGTAGAGAATTTTCCTTTTCAGGTGTTCTAAGTATCATTAGCTGAGACAAATTTGTGCTCGTTGCTCGACTCAAGTTAGAGTCTTCAAATTCAAGAAGTTTTGGAGAAGGTTGGGGTCCCGTCAACTGATTTCTTGGTTAGGAATGGGTGTGGTGTGGCCCCTAAGCAAGATAGTCCTCTTTCCTCATCAGGTGTAAGTTTAGATGTTGGTGAAAATCCATCTGATAATGTTTCTTCTAAATCCATGTTAGAAGTCTTAGAAAAAATAGTAAAGGAATCAAATGAATTAGTCTCAATTCGAAGGATCCAGTTGGATGGTTCTTCTGAAAATGTTCCTTTCACCAACTTCTATTTGGATGATCAGGAAGTGAACTCTCCTTCAACTGAGTTAGAAGAATTAAAATCAACGAAAATCCTAACCATTTCTCAAATTAAGAGTTTAATCAAAACTCCCAAGAGTGGTGCCAAAGGTAAAAGAGGAAGGTAATTGGGCAAGGATAAGGTGATGGATGCCGTAGCAGAGGGCACTGAAGACACTGTTAATTTTGTTTTGATATTGAAAAGTGCGGGGTGGAAGTCCCCTCATAGGTGCAATGAAACTAATTTCCTAGAATGTTAATGCCCCTAACAGAGAGGTGGGGGTGGAAGTCCCCTCAGAGGTGCAATGAAATTAATTTCCTAGAATGTTAGAATGCCCCTAACAAGAGATCTTTGGTCAAGCATAAAGTGGTGAGTCTCCAAGCCGATGTGTTTCTAGGCATTACTTTATATTTTTCCTGGTGTGCCATTGACCTGTACTTTTTGACATTGATTTTTATAAGGCCTCTTTGTGTATGCTCTTCAAATACCCAAGTCCTTTATGGGAGGGTAACATTAAAGATATGTATTTTAATGTATTAGAGATATTTTAAAGATATTTTTAATCAATAAAGTCCTTGGAGCAAATTTACGAATTTACTCAAAGGGATTGTCTTTTGAGTATTATGCTCAAAAGAAAATACTTAGACATCGATCCAACTAGATTTTTTTAGTGCTTAAAATTGGATGAGAAGATCTCCTATCTAGGATTTTGGGGGAAATGTAGGTTATGTTGAGAATTGGAGGAGCCGAACACAGAAATGAGCAATGCATAGAAAGAATATTTTTAATTATATTGAATAATATTATTTCTCACTACTGAATTAATTCATTCTCGAGACATTACACAAATTTATAGGAATATTATTCCTATAACTTCTCCCTTATTTTCTCTCACCCAAATCCTATAATTAAGCACACACTGTTTAGGATATATTGTTATAACCACTAATAATATATCACAACAATATAATATTCTAACTAATACAATCTTACCGTATTAACCATACGGTTACAGACTAATTAATTACTATTTACCTTTTGATAAATATCAAACTTATTATTTACCTCTCGGTAAATACTCAGATTTTTTAACATAAAAGCTATATTTCCTAACATCTCCCCTCCATAGTTTTTACATGGTGCAAAAACATTCACTCTTAGTAGTATGTTCACCCATTGTAGCATGCCCTATTTTGTTCATGACTTTGATATAAAGAGAGCCTCACTCCTCCCATGGTTTTACAGGTTTACCACAAACTTTGTCATGGACAAAAACACCATCTACCTTCAAGAATTGGCACGAATAAAACTGTATGCCATCGCATTCTCTTAGGTCTGCATACTACTGATGCAATCTTGTTGCATATGACCGCTCTTATGTGAAGGAACGCATCCCGCATTTACATTATGTGACCATAATGGACATGTCACTAAGGGTCATCTCCATAAAGAAGTAAGATAGTTGTGGGATCTCTGCAGTAGTTGCTCTCCTAACTGTTGCCAAAACACTGTTCACATCCTTTGTTTTTCTGGATCTCTATCACAAACCCTTTTAAGATCCATGAACTGACTTACATTGGTGCTTTCTGTCCTTTCACTATGTTCTCACATCAAGGAATTATGTTTAGAATTTCACACAAATTACAAATCTTGAACAGACATATTCTTCTGTTTTTATTTTGAAAAACACAAGGAAATTATAAAAAAAACACACCACACAAAATGTCACCACATCATTGGTGCAGCTCCGTTGTTGACGACTGACAAGAGGTAGTTGAAAGATCTCCATTCTTCGTGTATCCTCTTAGCGTCCAGTGTCTCGCTGCTCACTCAGCTGGTATATCGATGTAGCTCAGGGACATGATTTTCCGAGGGAAATCTCCCCAACAATGTGAAACAATATGCTTACATAGGACGTCGCGTACAAGCGAAAATGCGTCCATTACAACAAAGGATTTAACTTTGACGACCGACCGACATACATGATTTTTACTTTTGACGACTTGAACACACTTGACACAAACATGACCATTTTTAACTATATGACGATGAACAATAACTATTACGACTTTTGACTTCTTTAAGAATTTTTTGATGTATGGACCCAATAATAATAAAAAACTTTAAACTATAAAACCCCATACTAACCAAACTCAAATATTTAACAAACCTATTACTTTGATTAAAATGAATTTTTAATTCTAAAACACATAACGTCAACAATGATAGGCTAGGAATTTAAAATGATTTTTTCACGTAAACTATGACACGACTTCTCTAAAAAGGCATACTTTTTCAAAGCTTATTAATACTAAGCTAAATAAACCTCGAAACACTAAATCAAATATGTTAAAAACAAATCAACCTAAATAAATATAAACAAGACTAAACTCAATAAAGACACATTGGAATCCGTACCAAGAGATTTGAAGCCTTTGAAATGGAATGATGAAAAAAGATTTGCTTATGCTTGGTTTAAACGCAGACATGCACATGTTCGTATGTAGGATCTGACATATGTTGTGGCTAAAGCATCATGCACAGGTCTGATGGCGAAGAACATAGGCTTCCCGAAATGGAGGGCATAAAGAGCGCATGGATTGCTATTGACGTCTGATGCATCCAAATTGAAATCCAAATGCAGTCAACTATAAAATCCGTTGTTTGAGATCAATTCGTTGAAAAAATGAATGGAAGCTACACATCTCAAATGGCGCTCAAACCAGATGTAGATCAGTACAGAAGATTCTCCACACACGCAGAGATCATCACACGACCTGGGAGAGTATATGCAACTGTCACGGCAGAATGGCATTTGGAAGCTTGATCCACATGAGACGGAGAGAATAACGTGGCCACCAAATGCAAACTGGATGAAATGTTGATCCCTTTTGCAAATCTAATGCGTGAGGCAAACACTAGACAACTACAATAAAATTCAGACAACTAGATCAGATGTTTACTACAAATACACAGGGTTGTGCTCAACGTTTAAAATGTAATCTCGTTTTCTCCCCACCTTCCTACTGTAAGCTAAACTGTGTCATTGGTTAAGCCATTGAACTATAACAAAATTAATTTCTCTCACAAAAATAATAGCTCTAAACTTTTAGAAAGACAAATCTATTCTACATTCCCACAAGCTATCACAAGGCTCATGAATCGGGGCAATAATAAAATCAAGCACTGCCCCTGTGAGTTTTATCATACAACGATTGCAAAAGATCAGACACTACTCTGATACCACTGTTGAGAATTGGAGGAGCCAAACACATAGATGAGCAATGCATAGAAAGAATATTTTAAATTATACTGAATAATATTATTTCTCACTACTGAATTAATTCATTTCGAGACATTACACAAATATATAGGAATATTTTTCCTATAATTTCTCTCACCCAAATCCTATAATTAAGCACACACTATTTATGATATATTGTTATAACCATTAACAATATATCACAACAATATAATATTCTAACTAATACAATCTTACCATATTAACCATATGGTTACACACTAACTAATTACTATTTACCTTTCGGTAAATATCAAACCTACTATTTACCTCTCAGTAAATACTCAGATTCACTAATGTAAAAGCTAGATTTCCTAACAGGGTACAAAATATATAAAATGAGATCTGGATAAGTGAAACCAAATGCTTTTTTATCACTAAAGTGAAATGGTGAAATTTTTATAAAGTGAATAAGGCCACAATTAAAGGTACTCTACAAAATGTTAATGACATAAAGGACACCATGTATAAAATGAAAAATTGTCCACAAAAGGGAAAGGGGCTGGTGAGAATTAATGATGAAGGTGGATCGTGTGTAGTAGAAAGAGAGAGATTGTGGCAAGAAAACATAGTATGGAAGAAGTGTGAAAACTGAACGAAGCAGCCAGAGTAAATCATAAAGTGAAAACAACATGGGATTACCATTCCAAAATCAATTTTGATTTGCCTAAATGATAGATAAGTGGTTCCAACAATTAATGGCTGCAAAAATCTTAAGAAAAAGAGAATTATTTAAAGAAGGCAGTTGATGGAAAGAAGGATCATCAATAGTAGACAATGATAGAGCCTTGGTTTGGAATCTCATACAAAGATTGGATTGTGAGAACCTCTGTTAAATCTCATAGTGGATTATAATATCATAATTTAATGGCTCATACAACCTAAGCAGATCTTAGTGTCTTTAATATGGCTCGATGGATTGAGTATCTAGAGGATTCCTCAGTACCACATTATGTACTATGTGGAAGCACTGTGAGGGTGGCCGGGTAGATATTAGCCCTTCGTTGGGTATCATTTGATGATCATGCTAAGACCAGTCAAGCCAGAAATTGATCTTCTAAGTCATGCGGTGCATATGTTTTAACTTTTATCTCTATCTTGTTTTGTTTACGAAACTGTTTGAACTGCCATAAGATTGATTTAGAATAGTAGTATATTCCTTTCTGATTTTACAATGCCATGCATTTTTTATTTGGATTGCTAATATAATATGAATTCATAAGAATGGTTTGACTAGACTGTTAATCATTATGATATTGGAAGTTGCATTGGCTGTTGATTGCCTTTGGTTTTGTTATGTGAAATATGCATGTTATTAAGTAGAGGAAATACTTAAAGCATGAGATAAATAAATACCTAGTATCAAAAGTAGAATGATGGATTTCCCCCTTCCATGAAGGATATAACTTAACCAAGCCACTATTCATTTACCGAACACATTATATAAATCTTTAGACTTCCAATATAAAAAACAAGAGGAAGATGTACCTGATATAAAGTGGCTTTCAAAAGGTTATGAATGTGACCTCCAAAAATAAGAACTAAACCATAACCCCTTAGGCGTGACTATGTAAATTTGGGGAATAAAATGTGGTTCTTTCTGTCACTACATTTGTTTGTGCAAAAACTTTAGGAAATCACAATGATTCCTCGATCACAACACCATAGCCTTGTTGGCTGAATAATTTGTCAAGAGGACAAATTATGGAGTTTCGGTCAACAGTCACAAGACATAGTCCCTCTGCTATTAGCAAGTGGAGCTATCTTTATTAAAAGCAAACACACAATAAGAAAAAAAATTATTTATAGCAAAAATGTTGTTTTTTGGGGGTTGGTACTTTTAATTTGAAAGTCCAGGAGGATGAAAAGAAAGGAAAATGAAAGAGAAGTGATAAGAAAAAGAAAGGAAATAAGTAGCATAGAGGGAATAGAATGATCTTAGCTTGTTAAATACAAAAAACGGTCACAAATGACCCAAGAGTGATTGATGCTTTCAAAGAAAGAGACCTTTATCATTCAAATGAGATAGGAAAGACACATCTTAGACATTCGAATAAGGTACATACACTAAATAAATTGAATGACTTAAAATACATGAAACAACTTTGTATTTCCTTATGAAAACAACTATCAAATTTGTTTTCAATCTCACCAAGGATTCTCAAATACAAAACCTTTAATGCAGATTTAAATGGACTTTACACCAAAGTTTTACATGCATGACCATCTAACAACAATATAGTATTTTAGAAAATTGAAAGGAGGATCAAAAAAATATATCTTAAGTAACAACTATTCTATGGGGAGTTAGATTGCCAATTGATTTGAATATTATAGATAAAAGATGGAAGGTGACGTGTTCATTGTCAATGCTATTAGCTTAGGGAATGACTGAAAAAGTGGGAGAATTAATAATGTTTTTCAAGAAATTAGGAACTTTATTCCTTTATTTGATTTGTCTTCCATTGAGCATGGGTATAGGGAAATTAACCAATTGATAGATTTCTTAGCTAATTTTAGATCTTCTATTTTTAGAAATGGATGTGATTGGCATTGTGATAGAATTATGCAATAGGAGCTTAAAAACCTTATTAATCTGATTTTATTCTTTTCATCTAATGAGCTTTGCATTGGGAAGTGGTCGGTGGCCTTACTTGTTGCAAGGTATATTGTTATTTGTGCTAGCTTTGGTTACAAGTTTTGGAGGCTGGTTAGTGCAACTCATTTCGTCTATTCTCCCTATATCCTTGCAATGATGATTAATCTCGGGTGGTGTTTTATTCATTATGAGATATGTGTCCTTTGTTTATGCCTCATGCCTTCTTCTTCATCTTATTATATGTTTATTGGTGGTGCTCTACCCTGCTTCTTCTATGGTGTCGATAAACAAAGAGGGAGGAAAAGGGTTGTAAATAGTGCACGATTTTGTTTTTATACTACCAAATAAAAATGGGGTCAAAATGCAAGGTTTGGATAATCCTCCTTATGGGGATGATATTGTAGGACATGTCGATGATGATCGCCTTCAAAACATTTTCAATCCTTTCTCAGATTATGCTTTGGTTTTCATATATGAGTTAGTCATCGAACAAGAAATATTTTGAATTGAGGCTAGAATATGGTTTAAATAATTATGTCCAGAATTTTGCATGGCATTGTAAAAATGAATTGTGATGTGTATCCCAGTAGCTTCTTACTTAAGATGGTTCAGAATCATAGCAAACACAACAGAAAGGAGTAAATTTCTATTATAGGAAGTGAATCTCTTCAAAATTCAATTATTTAGAGAATAAATTGATTAGATGTGTTAATTTTTTAGAGGGGGTAAAATATTGAATGTTGATAGTGAAAAGGATGGGGGAAATGTTGAGTGTGACAATGTTGTTGTCGTAAATGATGCACTACCTCGCCTAGCCTAAACTTTTCTTAGGCCCATGGCTAAGTATTAATTAGGGTTGGACCCATCAATTTAGTTATTTTATATGATTGGGATAATTCTTTGTTTCATGTACCCTTTGATTATTTCATATTAGATCATGGAAATGAGATATATGATTATAGTTGTGATAAATAAGCCTTTGACTACTATGCTTTTGATTATATCTCTTCATACCATTCAGGTGCCATGACAAGTTTGGTTTATGTGCAGGAATCAAGGGTTTCAAATTTGTTCTGATTTTAAAATACAATGATGAGATGAGTTTGTAGGGGTTCGCATTGAGTCCATCATATGGTTATCTAAGTTGATGTGGCGAGAGTGGGAACTCTAGCTATATAAATAAATAGTGAGCATGGATCACGATATTGGGGATTAGTGATGGTAGTCACCTTTATGCAACGGGTTATATGGCACATTGGCCACATGGACACTTGAAACCTTATGCCTTGATGGAATAAATACAAAGAAGACACATTATTTTTTAGTGTGGACAATTATACACATGTTCATGGGATAAATAGAAAAGGTAAATTTATAAAATGAGATGTGGATAAGTGAAGCCAAAGGATTTTTTATCACCAAAGTGAAATGGTGAAAATTTGATAAAGTGAATAAGGCCACAATTATAGATCAAATTTGTGATCACCAAAGACGCAGCTACAAGCCAAGTTATGGAAGCTACGATGGGAAAATACTCTGCAAAATGTTAGTGACAGACAGGACACCATGTAAAAAATGAAAAAGAATCCACAAAAGGGAAAGGGGCTGGTGAGAATTAATGATGAAGGTGGATCGTGTGCAATAGGAAGTGAGAGATTGCGGCAAGAAAACAAGTATGCAAGAAGGAAGTGTGAAAAGTGAATGAAGCAACTAGAATAAATCACAAAGTCAAAACATGGGGATTACCATCCAAAATCAATTGTGATTTGCCCAAATGATAGATAAGTGGTTCCAACAATTGATGGCTACAAAACTCTCTTGAAAAAAGGAGAATTATTGAAAGAAGTCAGTAAATGGAAATGAGGATAGTCAATAGTAGACAATGACAGAGTCTTGGTTTGGAATCTCACACAAAGATTGGATTGTGAGAACCTCTATTAAATCTCCTAGTGGATTATGATATCCCAATTTAATGGCTCATACAACTTGAGCATATATTAGTGTCTTCAATATGTCTCGATGGATTGAGCATACAAAGGATTCCTCAATACCACATTATGTACTCTGTGGAAGGATTGTGAGGGTGGTTGGGTAGATATTGGTACCAAATAATCCCTTCGTTGGGTATCATCTGATGATCATGCTAAGACCAGTCAAGCCAGAAATTGAGCTTCTAAGTCATATGGTGCATATGTTTTGACTTTTATCTCTTATCTTGTTTTGTTTAAGAAAATGTTTGAATTGTGATAATATTGATTTAGAACAATAGTATATTCCATTCTGAAGTCACAATGCTATGGATATTTTATTTGGATTGCCAATACAATATGAATCCATAAGAATGATATGGCTAGATTGCTAATCATTATGATGTTGGAAGTTGCATTGACTATTGATTGTCTTTGGTTTTGTTATGTGAAATATGCATGTTATTAAGTAGAGGAAATACTTAAAGCACGAGATAAATAAATCTTTAATATCAGAGTAAATTGATGTGAGGGATATAACTTAACCAAGCCACTATTGATTTACTGAACACAGTATATAAATCATTAGACTTCCAATATAAATAACTAAAGAAGATGTAACTGATATAAAGTGACTTTCAAAAGGTTATGAATGTGACCTCCAAAAATAGGAACTAAACCGTAACCCCTTAGGTGTGTCCATGTAAATTTTGGGATTAAAATGTGTCTCTTTCTGTCACTGCATTTGTTTGTGCAAAAACTTTAGGAAATGTTAGTGATTCCTCGTTCACAACACTATGGACTATATATGTGAAACACAATTGTAGAAGCTTCAATCCTTTATCCATTTGCAAGCCATTTGAATGCATAAGGTCATGGTAATAGCCCTAGCCTTGATCTTCACACTGAATAGACATGAGTAGACTGTGGGAAGGCTATAATTTGAATGTTAGACTGTAAGAGATCTAAATATTTTGGATTGTGGCCACCCACATTTTCTGCATGCTAAAATCACATTGATCACAGAGGTGAAAAATCATTTTCCTTCAAATTATTGCAGTTTTTAGCTTCTCGCTTCAATTAGTATATTTTTTGTGTTTGATTTAGTTCATACAACTAAGAATATAACTTGTAATTTGCGAGCACAAGATCGTTCCACTTAGCACAATCACACATAATTATAAAATATACAACATATTAAAAAAAACTTTAAACAAAAGATAACTAAGTCATAAAACAAAATTTACCTCCCAACAATTCTTTAGTAGTCTAATGGTGGAAAATTATTGTATGGGTCTTTGTGTAAGTTATCCATCTCTCATCATAGAATAGCTGTTATGCACGATTATAACTAGCTGTAGGCAATATTTATAAATTATATAGAACCTCAATCTTGTACACTTGGCAAACTTAGACCTTGGATGTTCTTCTCAGTTTTGGACGTTTTTCACTTCGGAAGTCTCACATCTACTCTATCTTGTGCCCCTTGGCTTACCTTTTGGTCCAACCAGTGTTATGTTGATGACCCAGACCTTATATCTTGCCTAGAATGCTTAAAATATGTTTATCTTATGCCCTTGCAAGTTTTGAGCTTGTAGCTATTTTTTTAACTGCCAGAACACAAGCATCATTCCTAGACCCTTATGTTGACACTAGTATCTACACTGACGCAGGTGTCCAGTGCCCTAAAGTCATCTAATTTGCAAATGCAACGTATCCTAATGGTCGGCCTAAGTGCTTTAATTTGAGATATTTCTCAATAGGAGTGGCATATATACACAATCACTTCTCATTCATTCCTCACCTAGCATTCCTACCAAAGAGCGTTCAATTGAGCAAAGCTTCCTTATTTATTCCTATTTGCATATCAGTCATAGGGACTGCACATTTATAGGTATGAAGTACTGAAAGAGCATCCTAAGAGCCTGATTTGCCAAGTTACAATCTAGGTCATTGTTGTACTTGCTTTTCACATATTACATGATTCACACACAAGCCAACACGTAAGGGAGAACTACATAAGTCCGAGGTGCTCTTCGGAGTATTGGCTATGTAGGCAATGCTCATTGACAAAGGGGTCTTTGGAGTAGCTTGACATCGTGTGTCCACTGATTCCTTTTTCCCAAGGTCACTATGAAGATGAAGAACTAGGGTTTTACAATTTTATGAGTGACAGTGCATGGCCTAGATTTGATTGCACTAGAGCAAAGGCGAAGACAAACCTAGCAGCATCCAGGTGGTCGCATCATTTTCGAACAGGGATTCCGTATAGGACACTTGCGTTCGGTTCAGACAATAGCGTCGACACTAATATCCAAGGTTAACTCTAGTGTCAGTGGCTCTAAAGGCACTCAATCCATAATTTGGTGATTGTTCCATAATTCTATTCTAATATGCTTCATGCCTGTTCCATATCCAGAATCGTATTAGCATTAGAACTAGTTAAGTACATTATTTCTTTGTCATTTCCATATTTAGCACTATTTTTAGCCTATATCAATTTGATAAATTCAACGTATGATGTATATCGTATTAGCTTTAGATCTGATTATCACCCTTATGCATTTTTATTTCTATATTCTTAACCCTATCTACCTAAGTAGGATCCACATCTAATTTAAGGTTAAACATTTGGTGAACCCGATTCGTGTGAATGCAATTCTTTTCTGATCTAAGGTTTCCAAGCCTCCTAAGGTTTCAGCGTGTGATTGATTTTCAGATCTGAAACTTTATCCTAGGGTTTTACCCTCCCCTCGTTGCCAAGATTCATGTTCAAACACTTGCAAGTTGCTTCTTCCTTGATTGGTGCATTTTGGCCTCCAAACAAATCCATTTAAAAAAAATTTCTTATAGGTATTTTTTACTCAAGTTGGTATACTACAAAACCTTTTTTTGCCAAAATTTTGTACGAATTTTTCAATTTTTTCAATTTACTATTTTTAGTAAATATTGGCATACAAGGTGAATGGTATACTTATTTTGTAATTAATTTCTATGTTTCATTAAAAAAAATATTTTATTCAAAAATCTCCTCACAAAATGAAAAGTATGAAGAACATAATTCAAGCATAATACTTATTTCAAAAATTGAGTGTTGGTGGGCTGTTTTAAAATGCGTCCTTCGGTATTTTGCAATAAGTACTAGGTCCAAGATGTATTTGATAATGCAAGGACCCCACTACATTGAGGTATATTTACCCTTTGTTGTGGGTGTAATCCAATTTTAGCATTAAATCCCCAACATCAATTTTTTTGATTTTAACTTTCTTTTTGTGTTTCTTAGAGATGTGATTTTTGTAATTGATGGTTGTGTTGGAGAGCGCTTAAGCATCACTTCTAAAGTGTGAAGGTGGGGTTCATGGAGCTCTTCATCGGGAATGATGCCATGAAGAGAAATTCGCAATGAGGGTAACTCCATTTCCAACAGTAAGACAACTTCATAGTCATAGACTAGAAAGAATGGAGTTTCCCTAGTGTCAATATGGATGTTAGTGCAATACGGTCAAAGTGCGAGATAGAGTTTGAGATGCAATTGGGTGCAAGAATTTTGGATGGTCTTTTGTAAAATGTTTTTAATGATTTTATTGGTTGCTCAACTTATTCATTGCACTACGAGTGAGGAGTGGAAAACTTGCTCGTAATTTTGAATTTGGAGCAACGCTGCTTCATGTACTTTTTTTTGAAAATCCCACCATTGTTTGAAATGATGGTCTGGGGAATTCCAAGGCTATAGATTAATTTAATTAAAGATGAATTAGGATATAGTCAGGCCGATAACGTTAGTAAGGGACATAACTTTAACCCATTTGGTAAAGTACTCGATAGCCATAATAATGAATGTGTGGCCTTCTTGCAATCGAGGTAATTTGTCCATGAGTTCCAATCCCCACGTGGAGAAGGGCAAGGGAGCTTCAAGTGTTTGAAGCTCAATCAGAGGGGAATGGATTATCGTCATATAGTTGGCAAGGGTTACACTTCATAGCAAATGTGATGGCACCTTTTTCTAATTTCTATCAACAATAACCCATGCATAGGCATTTGTAGGTTGTAGAATGGCCGCTACAATGCCCTTTGCAAAATTCTCGTGTGCTTGCTCAAGAAGAGGAGGTACCTCATCTTGAGTAACACATTGGATCAAAGGTGCCTTCAAAGTTGCTATAATATAGGATATTATGCTTAAGAAAATATTTGAATGCTTCTTTGTGAATTCTAGTCTTTTCATGATAATAAGTTGGGTATGTTTGGTTTTCTAAATATTGGATGATATCCTTGTACCAAGGGATTTGTCTCTTGGTGACAATCTCAATGTGACAAATGATGGAATCATCCTTAGTTGTTGATGTACATGGGGATTTTTGTTTGTAAACAAGGAATTGTTTGTCACATGGTTCACATAACCATAATCGGCGAGCACTCGCCAAGGAGAAATTTTGGGTAACCGACAAGTATTCGATAGAGTTGGTCAAATAACTAGGAATAACTGACAAAGGCAAAAAATACTTA
The DNA here is from genome assembly GCA_037957365.1 of Torreya grandis. Classification (NCBI taxonomy): domain Eukaryota; kingdom Viridiplantae; phylum Streptophyta; class Pinopsida; order Cupressales; family Taxaceae; genus Torreya; species Torreya grandis. Next base: position 569,524 of record JARHVA010003981.1, read on the forward strand.
AATTTATCAAAAAAACATTAACTGACAATAACTAGGAATAATTGACAATAATGGGGAATAACCTACAATAATTGGGAATAACCAACAAGGGTGTTTAACAAAATTGGCAGTTTTTTTTCGGCGAGTTTGAGCAGGGGTTAATCCCTTGTGCCTTTCGCCGGCAAGTAACCGAATAACTGATGGTTACTCGCTGGTTATGTAATCAATGGTTGTCATGTAATGATTTATGCAGTTGGAAACGAGAGGTTGAAGAGACGAGAATTTGCGATAGTGTTTTTCTCTCCTAGATTTGGCCTAATAGTGAAAGATGCAAACTCTTTGGTAAGATCTGTAAAAAACTCGTAATATGCTTTAAGGTTATCACTTTGACATTGCCCAGCTCCACCTACTTGTTGAAAAACAAGTTGGGTATCACCTAAAGCATGTAAGTAAGCCATGTCCATGTCGATGGTTGTTTGCATTTTGAGAATTGGAGCTTCATGTTCATCCATGTTGTAGATAACATCAAAATTTAGTTGAAAGGTGAGAGGGCTGATCTTGCTAAAAGGATTGGAGTGGACACATCTTGCCATAGCTCCTTGCATGAACTCGGATCCGTCAAAGTGAATGGTTCAAGTATCGTCATGCAATTCGATTGTAACCTCTTTTTGTTGTTCTTGTTTGGTTTGATTGGTAGTTTTAGGTTGTGTAAGCTCTATTTCACTTTCTTTGAGATCTTGGGCCTCAATCAACCGTAAAATAATGGAAATTTCTTGATCCATACCTTCGGTGAAGAGTATGTCTTCATTGGGAAGGGTATTTTGGATGGGCATTTTGGCGGAATAGGTGCAGTGGCAAGTTTATTGGCAATCGCTTGCCCCTTGACTGTTTTTTAGGTGATAATTTTTAGGTCAAATTCCATGAGGAATGCCATCCATTTACTAATTCTATCACTTGGTGAGAAGGCCTTCAAGAACAAATGGAAAAGAGGCTTTGTATGGATGATGACGTAGGTTTTTTTATGGAGCATATAATGTTGAATTTTGTTGGTGGTAAGATAGATAGTGAGATAGTCACACTCAACTTTGGTCTGGTAGATCTCATAGTCGATTAATGTACGACTAATATAGACTATGGCATACTCTTTTCTGCTTTCTTTTTTTGCAAGCATTGGCCCAATTGACATGGGGGTGAAAGATGTGTATAGGATGAAAGGTCTTTCTAAAGATGGTGGTCGTAAAGTAGGTAGTTTAGTAAAAGATTCTTCATGTTGTCAAGCATCATTCCAATCAAGCTTGACACCTTGATTTAGGAGCGAAATGATTGAATTCGAGTTCGGTGGGCAAGTTCGGGGATGAATTTCCAAATTCACCCAAACTTCCCAAGAAAGGTAAAAATTTGAGGGATGGCCGCTGGATTAGGTACGTCAATAAATAATTTGACCTTGAAAGGATCGATATCAATCCCTCACCTAGATACCACAAACCATGAAATCTTTCTTGCAATGACTCCAAAGACACTTGTTAGTGTTGAATCCAACTTTGTATCTGTGTAAGTATTCAAAGATGATGCTTAGGTCACGGATATGATCCTTGCGAAGCTTAGATTTAGCAAGGTCATCTATGTAAGACTTGATGATTTATTGAATAAGGTCATGAAAAATGTGAGTCATGGTACGTTGATAGGTTTCCCTAGAATTTTTAAGGCCGAAGGGCATCTTGACGTAACAATATATGCCTCACTCAGTGGTAAATGTGGTCTTATTTAATTTTAAGGAGCGATTTGGATTTGATTATATTCGGTAAATTGTCCATGAGGGAAAACAACTTGTAGCTGGTTGTCGAATCAACAATGGCATCAATGGAAGGTAATGGGAAATTGTCCTTTGGGCACAATTAATTTAGCTTGTGAAAGTAAATGCATATGTGAATAATGATTGTGACTTTCTTGCGAATGGGGACCATGTTGGAGGCCCTTTCAGAGTAATCCACAAGCTCAATAAGCTTAGCGTTATAGGATTTTGATAATTTCTTTATGACGAAGCTTAAAAACCTCTTTTAGGAATTCCTATTGTTTTTGTTGGATTGGTTTTGTGTCAGGATAAGTGATAATATTATGAACAACTATTTTAGGATCAACGCTAGGCATGTTAGAATATTTCCAAGCAAAATTGTCTTAAAATTTTGTGAGAACATTGAGATGGTCTTGCTCTTCAAGTGTGAGAGAAGAACCTATTTTGAATACGCGAGGTTTTTTTGGTGTTACAAGATTAAAATCAATGGTATCCTTGGCTAGCATTTCATCACCATCCTCAAAGTGATACAACGCAGGAGGTGACTTAGAGATTTCGTTAGTCATTGAATCAATGCTAGTGATAAAGTTATGAAAAAAGGGAGGAGTGTTTGTAAAATTTCAAAGCTTATGATGTTAGCAAGGGAGTTGATCTTCCCATGCATGGAGTTCTAGAATTTTCTTAGCCCTTGGTAAGGTGGGTACTGATTCAATGTCAACTTATAGATCGACACATTGATTACCTATTTCGTCATTTTCTTCGTGAATCTGTCTCATGTAAATGATGTTGGCATCCAAGCTAATGTATTGAGTTGTAGAAGTAGATTCAGGATTTTCATTGATGTTATCAATTGGGCGGATGACATTGAGTTTTTTTTGTGCTAGTTGTGGCTAAGTATAGATGAGGGTTTGATGCTCAAAATGGGGATGCCCCAGAGAGGATGGATTGGCAATGAGCAATGAAGGGGAACCATCAAAACTAAGGGGAGTGGAGCATTGAAGGAGGATGTTTGGTGCTTTGGTTTGGGAAAGTATTGGATTTGGATAAATTGGTGGCTTGTGGAAAGAGCATTGAAAAGACACGATTTGATGCTCAAAACAAGGAGGATGCACCGGAGAGGATGGATTGGCAATGAGAAAAGAAAGGGAACCATCAAGAGTAAGGGGAGTGGAGCACGGCAACAAGCGAAGAAGGGACGACTTGGCAAGTGCCTAACGATGCCATCCCTAATCTTGTCTTAGGAGCGTTGGTAAGGCACTAATTGTCCAAAAATTTATTAAAGGGAGAAAGGTAAAGCTCATTTTCACTTTCAAATTGAAAAGAAATTGAGAAAACGAGCTTTACAACTTGTTTTGTTCCCCATTGACGAAGAGTGAGTGAATGGATGAAGATTTGCAATTGATTTGGAAAGGAGAATATAGAATAAGATGAAAGAGCCAAAATCCACTAGAGTACAAAACCAACCAAAGGGGAGAGCATGGAAGGAGAAGAGGGCATGTGTAATGCGAGTAAGGGTTAACATCCTAGGACCTTTTGCACCAAAGTAAGCGACAACCAATGCTCACAAGCAAAAAAATGGCATCAAGTAGTGACAAAGCACCAAAAGAGAGAATGATGGTTCCACTCAGGAGAGTCCTTGACAAGATGGATAAGGAACAAGTTATGCGCATATAAATCAACTATTGTGATTTCTAATAGCTGTGCTAGAAGTAGTATCCATGCAAAATGGCGATATTGATGGATGCTTGGCAAACATTGGTAATGGTCAGATTTGAGGAGGCACAAGTGGGTGAAAAAATATGAAAGGATTTGGAGAAAATAGAGATAATGAACGTGTTTGATTTTGCCAATTTTGGGAGGCTGGAGAACTTGATGCACTTCTTGTTGAGCAGAGTACACGAAGAAATGTTGTATTTGGGTGACAAAAGGTTAACTATAGATGCAACACTAATCGTCGAGTTGACAGGGTTGAAGAATGATGGGAAATATAAGATGCACTAAATGAAAAAAAAAGTTGCTAGACATATGTCAGATGCTTGGAGTGGGGCTATATTTCAAAAACTAGTTAGATCAAAGGCCTAAATTAAGTAAAGGCGCAAGTAGTTGCACAGTTGGTATTAACAAGACTCTTTCCAAGAAGAGGTGGCTGTGTATGAACGTTAGAATAATTCCAGTGATGGATGCAATTGCAAAGGGGATGGTGATAAAACTACCTTGCGTACATCGTTGGTGCCATGAACAAGAATATTAGTGTGGTCCACAAGGAGGAGATGTTCTATTGGAATTTAATGTTGATATTGATTCCAATACTTGGAAGTGCAAGTACCAATGCCAAAGTCCAAGAAGACATGAGATGACATGTACATAGAGCTCATAATGCTGGTTGGTGATGCTTATTAGATTACTCTGCAAATTGTTGACCCATACTTTCCTTGCATGTACTTCAAGGCTTGCAAACATGCCATAGTGTACAAAGTGAGTCTTGTATGGGCTAGGGCAAGCACACCAAACCTTCCCTATGCTTTGACGACATATGAGGCAAGGAAGAAGCTGGGGGCATTGAAAAAGGACTTGGAAATCCTTTCTACTCAAAGGTGACGGAGTTTCTACGCTTTATGTCAAAACCAAATGATGCTGCGAGGATAGTCATGAAATTTAATAAAGGATATGCATTGCAGGTACTTGGGCACATACTTGAAGGGCTAGGCGAACCCATGATGGAGCCAGAGAAAGAACAAGACCAATCAACAAAGACAGGCACAAAATCGTTGTGCCAAGAGAAGGCGACATAAGATTACTTGCATTCTTATCTTTTCACAACTAGATTAATTAGTACTAATATAGAAGGCACATTATTTGAAATCAAGTAACCTTATGTATCATGGAAGAGGAAAAAGATAGCAAGAAACCATTCATTAGGGAAGAGGAGGAAGGAGATGTCAGAACCTATATCGTTGGAGTAGAGGAGATGCATGAAACCCCAAAAGAACACATTGGAGGATGGGGAAGAAAGATGAGAGCCAATGCCCCAAGAAGAGCCAAACGAGAAAGACCTTTGTAGAAAACCTCTATGAGGCACCACAAGGGTTCGAGGAGGAAGGAATAATACAAAAAAATTGTAGGAAGAGGCCGATCCATGGCTTGACGTCGACTTTGAGGGCTTCTAGTAGATCCTTGCTAAATGCGAGATAGCATCAAAGGAAATGAAGATTATAGCATCTCCTTGGAGGACATCAGAAACACCTTCACAAAGAACCTTCCTAGGAAATGAAGATGGTAGCTAGTGTCTCCTTGGATGACACATCAAGAAGGCCCAAGGAAGCACCAAAGGAGAAAGTCCTCCACAGAAAACTTCTATGATTCACCATGAGGGTGCGATGAAGAAGGAATAATGCACAAATAGGCCGATCCATGCCTCGATGTCTACTTTGAGGGCTTTTCGCAAAACCTTGCTAAAGGCGAGATAGCATCATAAGGAACAAAGACGATAGCTACTATCTCCTTGAGGACATCAGAAAGGGTTGAGAGTGCAACTACACTTCGGTGATGGCTTGAAAATTTTTACCCTTGGGACCTTCGAAATCCTTTTTGTCATCTTTTGCTATGGAGTCTACCGTTACCCTGTAGTGACAATGGACACTCAAGACTATCAAAATCTTGCAGGATTGTATTGCAAGTATCCAAGGGCAAGGGTTTGAACTCGCTATATGTGTTGTGTCGTTACACCCACTATAGATGGCTAGGGTCAAGGAATAAAAAGAACTTGGGTAGTGCCAAACAAGCTTTTTAACACAAGTTGCAGCGATGTTTATTGTAAATGGAGTGGAGTGTAGTCGGAGGAGCTAGGCAATAAACACGTGGCTAACACTTTGGAGAGTGAGAAGTAGTGCATATTAGCAGATAATGAATGAAAGGCGAGGAAATTAGAAAGACTTACGCCATTTATGAGATGTTGTAAATAGTCAAGGAGGTGTACTTGACTATTAATAGCCAAGAAGGATTGAACGAGTTAAAACTAAAGGCCATCATGTGGGCTTACATGACACTTCTAGCAAAAACACTTGTTGCACCAATTGTATAGGAGCATGGTGTGAAGGAATTGCAAAACGTGCTTGGACAGGTTGAACATGTAGAACAAAGTGCACATAGATGTGAAAAGTTGGCACAGGCCTTGAAGATAGCGTTGGGAGTCTAGGTCGGGTAAATTACCCAAATAAACACACAAAAACGGAATCGAGTGGAGTGCCAAGCATATGATGTTGCAGATTGCGCCATGGAAATTGAAACTTGCATTGGAAAAGTAGGCACTTTGGCACCAATTGAAGTCTCTCATAGACCCCCTAGATAAAGCCATAGAAGCCATAGAGGCCAACCAGTAAAGCCTCTGCATTAGACTTGAAGGAATAGTGTGGAAGATGAAAGCAAAGTATGTTGAGTTGCGCAATGCCATTGACTAGTCGGTTGTTGAAGCCTAGGCTACTGACCACATAGACAAGCTCTTGATTTGATTACACAATGGAATGACATAGTATGAAAAACGTTGGCGGCGACGACTCAGGGATGGGCTAAATTTCCAATAGGCAAGGTACTTGCCAACTACCCAGAGGTCCTAGAGTTTGAGTATGTATCCGGGGACAAAAACCAAGTTCACATTTGGAGAATGCTGATGCAAACAATTTTGAAGTTTTGAGTGGTGGAGTTCAAAAACCAAAGTACAATTGGAGGTTGGCACAAGACTGGGAGGTTACAATATGAACAAAAAGTTTAGTGCCAAACTATTTAGATCATTGAGGAAGAATAAGGAGGCAGGAAGAGAGTAACAAGAGAGGGGAACTAAAAGGCGGATCATGAGATTGAGCGTGAGGGGATTTTTCCAAACAATGCGACAAGCAAAATGTCTAGGGACCGAGTGGTCAATTGGTTGACCATGCTAGGAACTTGAGGGGTACCTACCACTTAGCATATGCATGGAATAGATGTCAGTTTGTTGGAAGGCATACATCATCTTGCATGGATCCATGTGTTGGTGCATCGAGTCATGGGAGCTATAAACAGATGTAGTAGCCTCATTCAAAGGGGGATTATGTGTACGTGTTAGGGAAATGTTGTTGGTTTTGCAGCAAAGATTAGTTCATGGAATACAGATAAGATAGCTAGGGTATGGAAAATATTGCCATTGGTGTAGATCTTACGAATGCGCATGGGCTAGGATGTATAAGTTGTTCTGCTACAATGTATTGATTTCCATCTTTATATATATGATAATGTTCTTTGTTCATGCATTATTATGTTAAGATGAATGGTTTGTATTTGCTTGTTTTGGATCATTTATATGGGAATAGGGGTAGATTGGTTATTTGAGTGCATGAATTTGACAAGCCATTCCCCAAATCTACAAAATGCTGAACGTAAAAGACTGACTTGGCTCTCTTATGTGCTTTGGGCAAGGCTTCTTGAAAAAGGATGGTATCTCTCCTAGGAGAAGATACACTGGTATTTGCTCAAATTCACGGAATTTTGCAAAGCACACTGCTAGGACAGGCTAATTAAAACAACCCCAACAATTGATATATCCATTTTTGTATCTGCGAGCACCTGAATGATGGATGTGAGTTGTAATCACCTCAATTTTTACTCATATTTCATGGCTGAAAAACAAATTTTTAACATTTCTGCAGATCACTTTCTCATGATGAAATAAATTGTAAAATGAGTAGAATTAAGTTGATTAGTGCAGTTTCTGGTAGAAAAATTGAGGGTAGGAGTATTGGAATTTGGTGATAGGTGGACTTAACGAATTTTGGGAATTGTTCCTTGCTTGCCTTTTGACCTCAACACTTGGTGACTTTTGGCTTATTAGGCTGTTAGGGGTCACCACTGATTTTGGAAATTATATTATAGGCTTTCGTCAAGGATATGACTTCACCATCAATACATACATCAGAGGTCAGTGCAGATTTCATCCTTTCTCCTTTTTTGTCCATGGTTCTGTTTTTCCATTACCTCTGCATGGACTTGGTGAAATTTAAATACCTAGTGACTTGGGACTCGGGCACATGTATAAACCTAAGTAGCCGGGTTTGCTACCCCACCAAGGACTGGTCCGGGACATACCCAGTTCAGGTGCAGGTTTGGTTCAGCTGGGGGTTTGCCCTGTGTATACCCACACATTCTTGAGGCCAAACATATAGGCTGAAGCCACAAACAATGAGGGTTTTATTGCAGTTATTAGTGGTGACATCCCAAATCTTGAGGGTTTTGTTGTTGGAGGTGGAGCAAATGTAACACGAGATGTTGTCCATGTGATTGTGGAGCTCCTGCTTAAAGGTGACATTGGAATACAATTAAAATAGTTTTTTGCTAAACCTTTAAACTAAACAATTGCATTCGAGAGCAACGATTACAATTTCCTTCTCCATGGCATACACAAGTGTCAGCCCCTTCTTTATTCACGGGGAAATTTCTTTAGTGCATCCAGATCAAATTATGGAATTGGTAGCTTTTTAATACTTAATTAATATCGAGATTGACAATTTTATCATCTTTTGTGTGTTCATGTTTAGTCACTTTGTTTTTACATACGGTCTTCGACACACAAACCATGTATATTAGGTCATAACCTTTTAAATGCTGCTTGAAAGAATTTATATTTATTATTTAAATATTTGGGCTTTTTTAAATGAAAATAAAGTGAATTGATTTAAATTTTGGTTGTAATTTAGATGATCATTATAAATTTATGAAAAATGTGTTGTGGTTATTTTGATTTAATAGTTAATATCTATCATGACATTTTGCATTTAGTTATCATTATAAATTTATTAATAATGTTTTGAGGTTATTTTGTTTATTCTATGGTTAATTCCTATTTATTAGGCTAGAATATTTTTATATTTTTTTGTATGGCTGTACCCAAGCCGTACCTGGGGAAAAAGTTGCCATACCGGTGAATCCAATTTACCGCACCCAAAATGAACCTATAACTTAGGTGGAAACTTGTCCCCAACCATTTTTCCAATTTTACCATTATCCCTGTCAGGGACTTTGTTGATTTTGAGTATGCTTAGGATAGGATATTTGGGGCATTTAGTGTCTGGGATTTTGGTAGGCGATACAAATCCTGATACTTTGGATCTCTAGCAAACAACATTCCATTCCTTAAGATAGCTTTTGAGGTTTCTTTGTCACTTCCTTGTATGTTCGGGGTTTGGGAGTGTACCACTCATCTATTAATTTTTGGCATATTAGACCTGCTTAAATTTGAGGATTACCCTTGGTAACACATTGTTGATGTAAATTTTCAAAATGATGGGTTTATTGTGGGAGTTACCTGTAGTTTTGCAGGTCATAAAATAACCTAATGCCTACATTTCTTTGAATCATCCTTTCAATATAAGAATTCAAAATATGGTTTTTACCTAGTGAATGTGGGATCATCGCAATGAAGGAATGTAAATGGAATCTGCTGCTGAAAACTTGCCAAAATGCTGATCTGCCGGCACAATCTTGTTCATGGGACAAAAAGAGGCATCACAAGCATTGATGATCTTAATGTAAAACTGGAACGACTAAATCAAGAGATTATCCGGCTAAGACAACACATGACATAAAGATCAATCATTTTCAAATTAGGATATCATGGAGGTACTTTGGAAATGATTTACAACACACCAGTTTTGACTGAGGAAAATTTAGGTATACCACACTTCATACACACTCTATGACAAAGAGAAGATGCTAATCACCTATTGCTGAACCGCTCCTTTGCTAATAGATCATTGCACACTCTTTGTAGATAACTGCATCAATCAATTCCTCTAGTAGACATGTTAAAGAATTTATGGTTTCCATGGTTAACAAGACTCTTCATATTGAATCCTTGAAATGAACATGAAGTGTGTTTTGTACCTTTATATGCTGTTAGCTATGGATGAGATGCAAGAATTGAATATTCAATGTGAGACAACCTTTTCCCTGTCAACTAGGGACAAGGAGCAAGCCATTAAATCCACATAAGGTTACCATGACACAATTTTGCAAAATACACAATGAAGTTCACATTTCACGGTGCATACTAATCAACGAGAACCACCTAATAATTGTTTGAAGTTAAATTTCAATGGTTCAGAAAAATTCAAGCTATGGACAGTTCTAGTAGGGGAATTAGTTTGTGACAATGCTTGTTAGGTCATATCAATGTATGCCTCTAAAGTGGCGTTTTGTACTAAAAATAGATGAATTCAAGGGGGTTATCTGTGGAGCTCCAATTGCTCCACTCAACAAAGATTAGTGTAATTGTAAGAGATTCTAATCTATGATCACAATATGTGGAATTCCAAAAGGTAATCTGCACTGAGCCTTTGATGTCCTTCCGGAGGAGGCCCAAAAATTTAAGCAGAAATTTGGTCACATAAGCATTTGTCATGCTTTCCTTCAAGCTAATAAATGTATTGACATACTTGCTAGTTTGGGCTAGCAAGCAAGATTGCATTGATGCACTGGTGTGGGAATGCGCAATGTGCATGTGCATAACACCAGTTGTGAACCCCCAAACAATATGTACACAGGTGCTGCGTGTGGTTGTGTATGAACTATAATCAATTATTTATGAAGTAGAAAGCAGAAAATTCTAATAATTTCAATGAACATTTAAAACACAAACATAATAAACATCAATGATAAATGGTAGATTTTAGTACTGCTCAAACACAACTTACATATATGATGCATAAAAAATTAACTACATGTAAGCTATACCATGTTGTTGTTAGGGCTTAAAATCTCTTGTATAATATAATAATACTTATTTTTAATTTTTTAGACTTTTTTTTAAACCCGAGTTTTAGGGTGCACCCAAAACGCACCCAGGGTGTGTTGAGGTGCATCTGAGATGTGTACGTAGTGTGGTTGAAATTTGATTGGGTGCCAGGTGTGCAGGTAAGTCTATTGTCAAGCCACATATCCCTATATTTTTTGACCAGAGCATGTTTTTGACTATGTTCCAATTTGATAGAAAGATTTTGATAACCATGTTTGGCCGTGTAACTCTTAGCTTCTATTCATCCCATGTTACTTTAGGAAGGGATGTCTAGCTCAATTGGTTTAATACAAAGAGTATGCTCCTGCTAGTATTATATCTGATGTAATATTTGTGACGTTGGTACATTTCAGAGTCCAGGCAACAATGCATGATTTGTTGATAAAATCTTTATGTTGTTTTTTGCAGTTCATGGACGTTGCCTTTGGTCTGATGCAAGCACCTTTTGGTGATCGATAATTTTTCTATAGTTGTTTCTAATTTGAATATGTAACAGTCGAGTAAGGTAGTAATCTCATGGCACAGGTGGCCTATTTGCAACATGTACATCTAAAACATGTCCAATGTGTGTGCTATTTTTGTTGCAGGGTCGACAAGCCATGCAATTACCATTATTTTTCGTTCCACAAAAGTATTATTTAGAAAGGAACACAGATGCAAGAGATTTATAAATATTGATTTGCATTTGTGCAAACTTGTCAAAATTGGAAGATCAGTGATGAGCATAGTTATCATAGTTGGCCAAAAGATCCACCCTCAAGTGTGCATATGATCTAAATAAATTAATCTGAAACATAATTACAGACCTGAAAAACAAGAAGGAACCTTTCTTTTCTATTTTTGCCTTAGTGAAGGAATTGACTATATATTAGAAACTGAGGTAAAGTTTAAAATCACAACTTCTAACTTCCATCTTTGTCCAATTTCCCTTCTATATTTGCATGTCTATATGCATGCGAATGAAACCTTTTTTGTTTATGATGGCCTTTCTCTTCATTGGATTTTGCTTTCTTATAAGAACAATAAACACTATTTTCCATACAAACATCCCGCCAAATTTCAGAGTCACTGAAGGGAAAAAGGGAACAAACACTATTGGTGAAATTTTTCATGTTTTTGTTATTTGAACTTGACGTCTCTTGTGCAATAGGAGCAACATAGTTCTAATTTTGTTATAACTGTTTGTGTCTTAGTAGTTAAATATCAAGCATTTTGCTTTTTTAGACACACAGATGAAACAGGGGTAAAAAAACCCCAAACTCGAGACACCCATGGAACAGGTCCACTCTATGGTAGACCAAGCTGAAACAGGGCAGACTGTCAACTTAGCCTGAACAATACATCCGCAAACTGAGGGAACCGCAAAAAGAAAGCTGAAGCCTGTCCATCCTTCTGACGACAACTTCCTGGGAAAGCAAGTCCTGCCTTCCACCCTACGACTGTAACTCTATCTGCCACACTAGAAGCTCCGTCCAGCTCGAATGAAACAGAGGCCATAGATCAAAAATGATTTGGCCTGAAACACGCATACCCTAGAGAAGGGTAATAAGTGACAAACAAGCGTAAAACTAGCTCACCAATTGAAAATGTCTTAGTTCAGCACAAGCTTTACTGAGAAATGGAACATCACCTAATCTTCAGGTGAGACATGGGTTTTAACAGGGCCAAAAACCTTAAGCAAGTCTGGATGATAATATTGTGAAGCTCAGAATGGCACAACATGAAATTGATCCCATAACAGAAGATCAAACATCTATTCAGGGCCACGAGGCCTGACTTAAATGGAACCAAGGTTCGAACAGCACAACGTCCGTTGAAACCATCGCCTTTCAAAAGACAGCTGGGACTCAAACACCCTTACACCAACGGGGGTATCCAAGAGGCAACCGTGAAGCATGGTCATAGAAAGATAAGATCCTGAACAGCCGTGAGCTCGTCAACTAAAAACTAGGGCCTGTCGTGTTTTATAAAGACACCCACAACCTCCTAAACAGGAGACTCAAAAAAGCCTCAAGCCAAAACCGACAACATGATTTTCCAAAGGGAATCTTGAAATTGAACCACCTTAATTTCTTGACAAATTGATAATTATTGGTGGCCTCAAAGGTAATTTCTTGACAATCTGCAAAGATGAGGTGGAAGATACAAGTTTTGGTTTCCTTAGGTGTCAATTACGGAGCAGAGACTAGACAATACACAAAGGCTAGGGTGTAGATTACACTCTGCATCACATTCGATGCAAAAATTGGTATAAATTATGACTCTTTAAAATCATGGCAAGAAAATTGCAAAAATTTTGGTGAACACTTCATTGGAAATTTGTTTGAGAAGATAGGCTTGCGCCAACATTTTCATCTTTGCTTGACCAATTCTCATATCCCATCTAAACATTGAAAGATCTCTGATTGATTGGTAAACATTTATTCTTCTAGCAAAACAAAGAGAGGAATTAGGACAAGTTTTTGAGTGGAATATGGGCATCTTGTTGTTCACTTTATGATTCATTCTATATGGGTTGTATAACAAGACAATAGTTTTGTCTATTGAATTTATTGTAATTTTACTATGTAGCTGGATCCGCTCCGCCCTCCCCCACCCAGGGAGCATGGGGGAAACGCTCTCGGATACGGGATTGTGGGGGATACGCCCAAGGAGCATCCTTGGGCTGCAAAAACGTCTGGGCAAAATTGACAAAAAAAAAAAAAAAAAAAAAAAACATTTTTAACGTCCGGGAGCGCGGGGATACGGAAATGTCTGGATACATTTGGATGACGTATCCCGATGTTTCCGCAGCCCAGGCCACTCCTTGGGCATATCCCCACTCCCGGATGTTAAAAACGTTTTTTCTTAACTTTTTTTTTCAATTTCGCCCAATGAAGAGTCAAACATGGACTTAAAAAAACAATTAAAAACAGTCTAAAGTGGATTCCCAACCCTAAAAACAACATTCACACTCATTTTATCAAACGCTGCGTGAATTTTTTTTTAGAGGGCTCCGCCCCTCAACCCCTAGGCAAGGGGGGCTTAAACAGCCCCCCCTGCTACCCCACCATGCCAGATGGCTTGTCATACCACAAATAATATTGCCATGGGGATTACAAGACGTCACACCATTACAGTTGTTGGAGGTCTGGATATTCACTTCACCTCCTAACACATTGCACATTTGTTCACTCTTGTTCACTCTTGGACTTCAAAATATAGCTATGGACATCATATGGAAGTTTTTATTTAACTTATTTTGTTTCGTCTATGCATATTATGTGGTTAATTTTGCTTATATGGCTATATTTTTATATTTTTAATTTTTTATATATATTTTTGGAGGGCCGTATCCAAACGCATCCAAACCCCTCCCAAAAAATACCTGTATCTGCGTATCCGATTCTCGTACCTGTATCCATATCGGCAACCTAGTAATTTTATTATTGTCATTCACGAGTAATATTGCCACTAACTCCCTCTAACCCAATATACATCGAGTACTAATAATTATATCATTTAAGTTTTGTAAGTGGATGCTGGAATGAGGCTACAAAAAGAAGAAACTCCAAAATTTGATTATGGGTTACTTTGCAGTTTTTGTTCAAGCAACCGATCTTTCAGTTGCTGATAAAGATCCTCTGAGTTATTTAAGATGTCGAGTCTGGCTCTTGTATTTAGGTCTTGAGGGATTGTAACTATTAAATGGATGGATTATTATTTGAGAGGTCAATAGACCAGCAAAAGGGTCAAAGTGAGTTCAAAAGCCTTGGATTGGTTCTCTCCATTGGCTTCCATGCCAAAACACTAGATTTCCACTTTTCTAAGTTCTATGTATGTGAATATTATCAAGAGAAATAAACATGGAATCAAGCACTTAAAATTGCAGCAACTGGTTTGGTGTGCTTTGCCTAGTAGTGCCTTTGTTCAAGAGTTGGGAGAAGGCTTTGAAATTCACACGTTTTTCAATAGTTGCTTCACCAATAAACGCATTGGTTGCTTAGCATCAACCATTCCTTTCTTGATTTGGGAACAGAAAACTTATGATGGGTTGAGATTTATTTTGGAGTAGCAGCAAACATGCAATGACTCAAAAGGTTCAATCCAATGTTGGTAGCAAGGAAGGTTTCATGTGATTGAATAGAGAACTAATTCTCCTAAAGTTTATATGGTGGAAAATGTGATTTATTGGATTTCATTTAACACAATGTTTCCCCATTTACTAGATCTATTTATGTAAGTTCTCCAAGCCATCAGCTAATTTTTTGGCTTTCAAGGGAATGCGTGCTGTGTAGTTTCCCTACAAACCAAACCAATCTTATTTTCGTTAGTATAGATGGGAAGTTCCAAGACTTTTTTTGCTGTGGAGTCTGCCCAATGCATAAGCCTCTACCATTCATTGGCGTTGGCTACTTGCCCTTTTGAGTTTATGAGAAGGCCACCAATGACAACACCTCTGATTTTATGTTGATCGTCTACGTCAGAGTTTAAGTTCATAGAAAGGGTGTATGGGACGACCATCATGAGTTTTGTTTAATGATAATTTAGGAAAGGTGAAATGAGTTGGTAGGTGCCACTAAAGTAGTAATCTATGGGTTAGGTACCATCTTGGTTTTTCTCTTGCCACGGACAAGTGAAGTTAATGTCATTTGCATCCGAATGATGTGACATTTTTCTTCTGAGAGTCATATTTTCCTGCAAAAAATAAGCTAGTTGAATTTAAGCTAGATTGAGTTTTTCTATGGCCAATCAAGTAATTTTGCCATTTCAGGAGGGGACGTGAACGAACCATTGCTTGATCTTTGTCTACAAGAGCTTGGCTACAAGGACATTGTTTGGAGATTACCTTTATTTGGGCATATTAGAATAGAAAATGTGTCGTAATAATTTGTCCTACACCCATTTTATCTCATGAGGAATCTACAGTTACATACGAAATGGAATTTGCCCTTAAACACCCACTTTAAGTTTGGCCAGGAGTGGGATTGGAATTTATAATTCCTTTGGCATTCTTTCGTAGGGTTCTTCCTCTCGAAGACCTACTCATGTGCTTCTACATATTCTTTCTTATATTCACCTTTGGAGGGTTGGGGTTACTTTATAACTTTGGCATTTCATGTTATTTAAAGATTTCATAGGTCTCTTCCTCCCTTAAGGGTTTTTCTTATGCTTCTACAAATTCTATGTTCTTTGTAGTTTTTTTGCCAACATTTTATAGCACTTAGGGTTTCCTTTCATGAAATCGGGTTCCCACTAACAAATCTTATGTCTTCATTGTTTGTAAAAAATGCATGCCTTCTGTTTACATTCTTGAATGCTTACTTTCGTTTAGATTTATAAATCTTAATCAAGGTATCCACATAGTGTTCAATCTCTTTCTTTTTCAAATCTGCAATTTAAATTTTTTTGTTAAAATTTTGTAGGTTGGAGGTTTTTAATGCAGATCTAAAATTCTTTTTATTGTTTTTATCCTAGTTGTTGTGTGCTTGATGTTTAGTTGCATGTATTAAGAGTGGTTGATTGTTTTTTAAACTGTGGGATATATTTATATATATATATATTATCCTAGTTGTTGTGTGCTTGATGTTTGGTTGCATGTATTAAGGATGGTTTAAGAAAATAAAACAAATTTTTTTAACTCAGATAATATATATATCCATTTTGAAACATCCTCTGTTTTTAAATGAAAATGGCTTTATTCAGTTTTTAACAATTAGAACCTTTTTCAAGGCTTTTTCTTTCCATGTTTGTTGAGGTTGCCCATTTCCACTTGGTTAAATAAAGGGGAGTTCAACCTTTACTTTGACTCGATTTCAGTGTAAGAAAACTATTTTTCATGCATATTTCGAGTTACATCATATTATTTATATTTTGGTTAGTGTATGCACTCATTATGTCAATAGGGATTTTACAATAGTAGGAAGGAAGTGTAATGGAGTGAGTTGCTCACAATTATGTTCGACCTTAAATTTGACATTCATTTAATCATCATATGACAATTTCATCCTTAAATTTGATGTCTGTCTGACTATCTCTTTGAAGATGCATCATTTTGTTTGGAGAAGTCAATCGCAAAATTATAATATCATGGAGATTGGACCCTGTTGTTTTTTCTTAGATTTTTTTTTTCGACCCTGACATAGTGTTGTAGGTAGTTTGATGTCATTTGTCACCAAGGAGTGGAAAATTGGTGGAGAATGTAATGGAATTATTAATCAACATGGTATGTGAAAAATCTAAGATAAGAAATTGAGATTGATCTCTCAACATATTTCAGATAAATGTATTTAAGATATTTGTTCTAATTTATTACTTAATTTTAGCACTTAAAAACTGGAATTAAATAATATTGTGGTTTTAAGTTGAGGCAAAAAAAAAATAAAAAATCATTTAATTTAAGTATTTTTATCTAGAGGGGAAAGCAAGATTATTTGAAATGGTTTTTTGAATTTTTGAATATGTGAAATGATTGAATTAGCATATGAAGACTCTTTTATTTGCATATTTTTCTCACTTTTCGAACTCTATTGCTACTTGTTAGCTCTTTAATTACATTTCTTTTCAAAGTATTTTTTAATATTTTGCGGCAAATTGTTCACCATGAATTTTAATTTGCAACGGGTGAGATAACGAAATGATGCTTGGTTGATCATATTAGGCAACAACTTATTAAAAAGGATAATGTGATTGTTGTTCTTAAGTGTTAACTTGAATGTGAAACACAAAAGACTCATTATTAATATTTTAATAAATAAAGAAGAAAAATATAAAAATTAATTGACATCTTAAGAAAAATGTATTCATTTGTGACATCACATGATTTTTTTTTTCTTTTTTCATTAATGATTGGCTATTCTTGTAATGTTTTAAATCCAAATTTAAATTACGAAATCTACCTTGGTAAATTGAATATTTTCCTTTTCAATTTTTTTTTAAGATTTTGTTTTAACGAATCTGAAGTTTATATTGTTGGAAAACAATAAAAATAAACTCAATCAAAGTTCAAACAAATTTGGATATCTATAAATTTGGTCCCTTCGATGAAACATGGCATTCCCTTTTTGGGCAATCCTCTTTTGAGAAGGGTATTATTTCTTTTATGAAAGGTCAATCTTCCTCCTTTTTTCCCTTTCCATGGTTAACATTTGCCTTGTTTTCTTGCCTTATTTCGGTTAACCTTTAATGTGATTTTTTATGTTGTATTAATCATATACGATGATTTCTATTATGTGTGCATATGATTAATATTTTAATATGGGGTTACTATGGACCCACTTGTTATGTTTGTTGTTATTCGTCTAAAAAAATACATCTCCATCTTTTCATTGAATGACTAAGCTCGAGTTGACAAAAAACTGTTATAAAATATGATTTACATACAATATCATGCAATAAGAGTAGATTTAAATGAAATAATTTTTTTAAAGATTGATGAAACAATGTCCATAACAAAGTGTCAAATCCTTTATAAATATATATTGCATAGTTAAAAGGAAGCTTGTCAAGAAATAGAGAGATGCTATAAACCTTTGAAAGATCTAAAAATTACCAATATGAAAAGAAGGTAATACATGGTTATGCAAACATAAACCTTTGAAAAATCTAAAAATTCTATAGCGAATTGGCTACCCCAAAAAAAAAAAAATCTCCTAACTATAAATGGTAAAATGGTAAATACAAAAATGAGGAGAGTGATCCATACCTCTAAGGATATCAAAAGCTTTGAATGAGGATTAATCAACACTTAAAAGATCAAAATGCATACAAGGGTTAGTGAGAATTAATTAACACTTAAAACTATCAAAATGCAAACAAGGGTTAGTGAGGATTATGTTAGAGGTATAATCATTGAGTGGGCGGCGAGGTGGGAGCGGGTTGGAGGGGGTTTCGGGGAAGGGGTGAATCAGTGATGCAAGATAATCCAATTCAATTTCTAACTCTTAAATATTTTAGCATACATCAATTTGATCAAGCAGTATAAACATGAAAGCATATACATTCAAAACATATATAAGAGTATACATCACATGAACACATCATATATGTAGGAACCCTCTTGGGAGATAAAACCATTGAACCTTGCAAGATGAATTATAGCGCTATAAAACAAGATCCAACATTTAGACCAACACCCACTAATTAAGGAACACTCATCCCTTAGTTTAGTGAGACACGCATTCCACAATGAGGAACCAACCCCTTAGGCAATCAAACTCCCACTCAACTACCTTGATATGATCTCCACATTTGATCTAATGTCTTTTACATTTGATAATGGACTTTTCTTGCATTCTTTTCCTTTTACACTCTCACAAACTTGCACACACAAGCAATGCATCCAAAACAACCTTTTGGATCACTCTTCACTTCTAAGCACACAATCAGAAAACTTGCAACAACTTTGTCACATCACCAACATGCTCTGTAGGTTATGTATGCACTCCTCAACCTGCTCAGCTCTTCAATCCATCTACTAAGCACATTCACTCAATCAACCTCTAGGGCTTACTCATTTAATTTGCCTCTTCTAGGCTCATTAGGTCCAATGACCTATATGTTCACATTTATCAACTTGATCATATAAACATGGCCGATTTTCTTTGCTCTCTGAGGTTCCTCATTGATTTGTACCTTGTCTTTCAAATATTCCTTCGCCTAATGTCACATTTGCTCTTCTCTTCACTCTCAATTCTAGAAACAATTGTCTTGGTTTTCACTATTTATAGAGTTTTCATGAATATTAGCTTCTTGGTCGGCCATAAGACTTACCTTAACCCTTAAGACATTTATCATGCTTTGACATAGCTCAAATACATTGTCACAGGTCGGTCATAACATCTATGGGGCACACTTAAGCAACTACGTCTTTCAATTAGGCTGCAATAGCCCTTATAGGTCTCATGGAGACCTATTCACCCATTTAGTACTTCATCGAACAAATTAAGAACATATGATCACTTTCAATTATATGGGTTCATGTCATATTATCTCTAAGACATCTTTAGGTGATTGCTCTCGTGAAAACACTCTTCTACTAAAGCAGAAATTGCCCAAACATAATTCTATACACAAGAACACCATGAATAAACAAATAGTCAACTTTGAAGCTCTATAACTTTGACTGTACAAACATTCAGATCTAACCAGATTCTTTGGATGCGTCTTGGAGTCCTCTACAACTTTGCTTTTTACTGCATTAAGAAATTCGTCCTAGATCAAAAGTTATAGCTCAAAAACTAAGCATGGGTTTTCCCTCGTTAATTTGAATATTTGAATTCCAACAGTCATTGTACAGACACTAAACATCGAGCACCTTAATCTCATCTTGTGCTTCCTGGTAGTTGTGGACAAATACGCATTGTCGATCTCCTATGAGTAGCTCGGTCTTTATCATGCAACGCTCATCGTTGATATTAGATCAGAGCTCTCGCGATTGTGGCACTTGGCAACTCTGCATGCTTTCTATACATTTGAATTTTGACTCGACCCGCACCGTCGATCTTTGTCAGTACGAACGCTTGCGAACCATTGATATTCTGTCAACTCAACGAGATAGTGACACTTGTCACCAAGGCATGCAATATGAACATCTTTTGACAATTTGACTTCACTCGCACCGTTGATCTTTATTCGACAAGATCATGTGTTATATTGGATCCTTATCCAATCAAATAAATTGCTCATCGTTAGATCTTTGATCTGATTTAACGTTGACTGTCGATCTTCGATATGACAAATTTGGCTAAGTATGAGAATATAGTAAATTCTATCTGAGAAGCTTTCTCTCTTAATAACTTTTGTTACGCTCAACTTCATGACTTGAAATTTGAATCATATGATCTCTTCACATAGGGGAATCTATCCATATATCAAACTGTTCCTAAAACCTTCACATAACGTCATCAATATGTTCACTCAACTTTATCTGTCAAGATGACTACTTGAACATAAACATACATATGACTGCTCTGATGAAATCTTTTCACTTCCAGAAGCACTCCAAGCACTCATAACATCCCATAGGGTCTCTGCAACATGTCAATATCATCAATATCAACCATCAATTGCCCATCCAAGTCAAACACTGAAGAACCTTGCATGAACATTGAAGCACACTTTGTCATTGTCAATCTAATACACATGACACCTCATCAAAGAACCTTGGTCACCTTGGAGACATCATAAACAAACCTCCAACAGATTAATCAACACTTAAAAACATCAAAATGCATACAAGGGTTTAGTAAAGCACTGATAGGTGACAAGTTTTCTCTTTATTTTTTATTTCTTTCTTCCATTTCTTGGAAAGTATCTAGGTTACGTATTAGAAAGGCTAGTAAAATGGATGTTTGTACTCTTGGTAACGAATATTCTTGGTGTTAATATATCATTTTTTTTGGATGTTGGAAAAGGAGGAGATTATGTATTCATTAATGAAGATGCATTTGAGTTAACATATCTGATTTTTTTTGTAAGTTGGAAAAGGAGGAGATTATGTATTCACTAATGAAGATGGATTTGATTGTTCTTCCCTTGAAAAGTTCCCTTTGTTGAGATCTTATTTTCCCTTGAGACCTAAGAACAAATCTTTTGAAAATCATGTCGAACCTAATCCAGATCTTAGAGGATAAGGATGTAATATTTTGAGTGGATGCACTATCATAGTCAAAAATAATAATTTATATTTTAGTTTGGTTTGCATTCTTTTGGGATTTGTGAAGTCCTTTTTGCTACTTTAGCCTAGACCAAACTTGGATGTGGTTTATTTTTTTTAATTTTTAAGGTTGTTGGTTTTAATCAAGAAAGATCCTTTCTGTTTTGGGAGTAGAGCGATGGGATTTATCGTGTGATTGTCTTAGATATCCATAATTTATGAGCGTTAGATTCAAATGGTAAATTCTACTTTGCCTTTGCTTTGGATGTTCTTCATACAACCAGTGAACAAAGGGCATCTGACCTATTCCCATGGAAACGTGTAAGTGGTGGAACATCTTGCTTATAAATCATCAGTGTCACTGTGTGCATGGTTGGGAAATTTCTATTTGGAAGGCAAAGACAACACAAGTAAAATGAAATGGTGGATTTGCAGGGATTCTATATTTGTTGTTGTTTAGGGATATTTTTGTTGTGGACATAAGGAGCAATGGTAGCAAGCAATTATGGTTAGGCATGAGAATGGTATTGTAATGGTTGTTTGTTTGGTATGGGGTGAATTTTTGTTAGTTTAGTACCTGTTAAGCTAATTTGTGGTTACATGGATGTGAGATATCTTGTGGTATTATGGTGGGGAAGACCAATCGTCTAGTCTAGCTATTGTATGGTATTCTTATTTATTTGGGATTTCTAGATTTGTTTTGGAGAACCCAAGAGTTAGTTTTTGCACTATGCAGAGTTCCAAAAGCATAATTTTTAAGGCGTGGATGAAATATTTGCTTTAAGGGGAAACATAAAATAAGTAGTTGGTAGCACACAATGCAGTAGGTTGTTTTCTTGGTATTCCTTTTGTGCTAGAGATGAACATGATGGTGGTTGAGCATGGGGTATCCCACATAGATAACATGACATCAAGAGGTATTTGAAGGTTTGAGTGACTAATGCTTAGTATTTTGGGTGGTTACCCATGTACACTGGTAGATAGGATTTGCCACATAAGGGCACTCACAAGTATTGTCTATATGCCCATCTTCAAACATATTCACATGGCAAGAGATAGAATTCTTTGTAGAGATGGTAGATAGTTAAGACTTCCCTCTCTAAGCTTGGGCTTGACATGATACATGGGTTTCAACGTATGAATTAGGTAGGTTACACAAAGTTAGTGCACATGGAGATGCACTAGGAAATGCCAAATGTGTTAGGAAAGGTTGTTTTCAGCAGGAGTAGGTTAAGTATGCAACCTTTAATATAATACTCATGGAACCTAGATGCTTGGGGTACATGATCCTCAAGGTGTAAGAGTCGATGCAACAATAGAAGAGAGGATACACATAAGGCACACAAAAATGAAGAAGCACAAGGTGACCATGTGAAACATTGAAAAATTTTGTGTATAGAGTGTGGTGTGCATGATAGTATTAGTGAGTGACATGGATGGGTGTGTAGATGTGAGCCCATGTTCTGAGGACTAAACATATAAATTATGTGGGGAGATTCTTAACAACAAATATGGTATTTTGTGAGAGACAATTGAGTGAGTTTATGAGTTTGTTGAGGAAGATATCTTGACTAGGATAGCTGACTTAGACTATCATGCAAGACTATTGAGAGTGATAGTTCAATGAGACTATTGCATGAAAAAGTTAAGTGGGATAATTGATCAAGACTATTGCGTGAGATACTTGAGCCAAAAAAATAAGTGAGATTGTTGCAATTTCATTCAAACCAATTAAAACTAAGGGTTTTAGTGATTTAGTGTGCCAATGTATTTTTGATGTATTGATGTGCACATATTAGTAATACACGCACCTATATTATTTAACACATTGTCGTATTAGAGTTGTATCAATAACTTAGGATAGGTAGTAGCTTAGCACACAAGCTTTAAATTGGAGGTGTAGGCTCATTTTAGTAGCTAGGTAAGAGCTAATAGGGTTTATTTAAGTATGAGTAGCTATAAGAAGTCTAGGGTAGAGCTTGAGGTTTCCTTTGCTCACTTGCTCACCATGGGCAAGAGAGACAATTCATGTATTTCTCATATCATTGATGGAATATCTTTTGTTTTAGTTCATTTCTTTCGTTGTATATATTATTGTTAATGGTTTCTTAGTTATTTTAGTTTCTTATTAATTTAGATAGTTGTACATTTTGATAAGAGAGCTATTAATTTCTCACATGAATGTTCATGATAAATATTTTTCTTTCATTTTATGTTGGTAAGGGGAATTAAAATCTATGACAATTCATGTTGGTTATGGATATTAAAAAATATTTTTCAACCAACACACATAATTATGTCAAAGAATAGTAGTGTGTCCCACTTTTGTGTTAAAAAAAGAATAAATTAAAAATATCCCAAAAAATGTTTAAGAACTTATTTTTTGAAAGACATGCAAGCACTTCTTCAATTATTTAAGCTAAAACATGTTAGTTTTATTATTATTTTAGATAGTGGAACTAAGGTTTCCCTTTATGGATGCTTGATAGTCCAATGCCTTAAACTACCAAAAAGTGTGATGTACTTTTATGATATCACCCATCTTTATAATCACACTATAAAGACCATACTTCTCATTTACAAATAGCATTATTCATTGTTGCAAGGATTTAAGATCCAAGGGATTTAATTGAAATCTCATCGTGAATTGTCACATTACATCTATTTTTTAGAGCTTTGATACTAATAAACACCTTAATTAACATTTTACACATTTTTGTATACAATGAAATTTATAGCTTTTTAATTGCCAAAAAATGAGTCAAAATTTTGTTTTTGCAATCATAAGGATGGACTCAAACACAAAGGACCTCACTACCAATGCATTAGTGACTCATTCGGTTTAGAATGGACAATTCATCATATAGTTAAAAAACATAATACAAAACATTTCAGGACAAAGGATCAAGTTTAAAGCCATTTCATGCATCTCACCCCATCATCCATTGTCTCTTTGTACAAGTTACACATCATTTGTCATTATATTTATGATATTCACTCATTGTATGAGGCAATTTAGTTGTGATTTCATCATCTTTTTCACATTCATTATTGGCATAAGGTCAATGTAAGACAAGAATCCTAATAAGGTGTAAGTATAGGGGCATCCAAACATTTCGGTCTTAGTATAACTAAACTCATCTAAGTGTAATATTGTTTGTGTTTTCATCTTTCCTACCATAGTTGATCATCCTAATCCTCAAGGAGGACCAACTTACATATTTAGGGTATATAAATATGTATAAAAGAGGACAAATCAACATGAAAGAATGTTTTGTTTTATTGAAATCCAAAATACAAAACCCATAAATTAGAAGGAAATTGGTATGCATCATGTTGTAGCTAAACAATCAATCTCCTTAGTTGGCCTCATAAGATCTTGAAGTCTCAAAGCACAATTAGATTTGGGTTGGATGCCTCACATTCCATTCCTATTTCTTACCAAAAAGTCTAGTCTACATAGTGCCTGTGGGTTTTTAGGCTCAGATGAATGGGTGAAGTATGTTTAGGGAGAGGTGCAAAATTTATTAGAGTTTTATCTTATGCATGAAGATAATATTCAATCATTATGGATCACAATTCAACCTTACTTATAGGTACAATTCTAGTTTGGAAGGGTGCATTAAGTTTGTATATCAAAAGTTCTTAGGGTAGAGACATTGATAGGGCGCACTGAATTATAACCTCTTTTCCTAATGCCATAAACGTCAGGGTAACATGTAGCCAAAATCCCTGATTCAATCAATTTTCAGCATAACCTAACATCGATGTGTATTTCAATATGGCCTCTGCTAATACAAAGAAGGCCACAATGCCTCAAAAAACACCAAAACTAGGTATTCCAAAAAGCAAAATCAAATCCATCCTCAAGAGGATAATAGTCAAGAAGGAGAACAAGCCAACTAAGTTGATGTTACTTCCAAAATGCAATAATTTGTACAAAACAACCACCTACATATAAGAAAAACCCTCAAGGATACCCTACTCATCGTGAATTCTTGTATCAACACTCATACCAATAAGGGAAATGATTTATTTTTAGGCTTGGGGGCAAGTCATGTCAACAATACAAATTGCCTTACCTATTCCTCATCTACATTCCTACAACCACTACCACCATGGTTGGTGCTACAACTAGTACCTTTTCCCCTCAAACCAACACTAATGCCAGTAAAACAAAATCCACAAGTAGATTATACTTAAAACCAAATGTTCATGCAAGTGTTGGACTGAATGGTCCACACAAAAGCTTCAACCAATACTCAAGTAGATTTCCACCTAAAATCAACACTAATGTTCAAGCAAACCAAAATTCACAAGTATATCAAACTCAAACTCAAATGTTCATGCAAGTATTAGATCGAATGTTCCACATGGAGGTTTCAAACAATACCCAAATGGTGCAAATGCAAACTCAACTTATGCAAATGTCACATAGACCTCAAACAATTCAACTTGAATTACCTAATCAATGTACCATCCCTTCGCTCTAACAGATTCTAATGGGAACCCAATCCCACAACTTGTCATTGACAATACAATTCCTCAAAACTTACAAAATGAACTCTTATCTCCCTACTTTACAACCATGCACATTAGAGGAATAACTCCACCATTTATATAGTAGGGCCATTGGCCCCACTTTACATCTCAAAGCCTTTGAAAATATTTTCAAAGATTGGCTTAATACAAACACCTATGTGAAGACACCTAATTTTGGTGCAAGGTTTATTACTGCAATGCTTTTAGCATGGTTTAGTGCTTATGGATCATCAATTCAAGTAAGGTACTTATTGATGCCTTTCCATATATTTTCTTTCACTTTCTTTTCAATGTTGCTCCATCCCTCATATTTATCTGGTTTTATCTTTCCTATATGTGTTTTTTGGCTTGTGGGGATCCCATTCTCTCTTCTTCCTTTATTGTTTCTTTGTTTGGGACATAATTGACTATTCACTGATTCTATCACACACACAATTGGCCAACCACTAATTGTGTCCCTTTTGATTTTGTGGGATTTTTACCCTTGTTTTGATTTGTCTATTTTTATGGTCATCTTTTGTTATTTCCCTCCCTTTCTTGTGTCGATTTATGTGCCAATGTGTCCCTAATGCAAAGTTGAGTAGTCTATATATACAAAGCTTCCAAGAGGCATTTAACAATAAGTATGGGACAAGTATCAATCAATTACTCATTATAAAAAGTCTTAGGACATTACCTAATATTTATTTTTTGTCTTCAATAATTTTCAAGGTTTCAATTAGCTACATAATTGTGTTAAGATAAGGTATAAGCGAATGTTCATGTAATTGTACTTGATTATCTAGGGAGAGAAGGTGAAGCCCTATATCTCACTTGGGTTGAGATTACACTCAAATCATTAGAAATACATTGGCTTCAATTCTAAGATTATATAGGAAGAGAAATTGAAGCCATATCTCTCACTTGAGTTGGAATTACATACACAAAGTACTAGAGATACATTGATTTTTATTCCAAGCATGTGGAATATGTAGCTAAAATTTTGAAGAGGTTGTTTGAGTCAACTAACTTTATATTTCTATTCCTCTTGTGACATTGTGGAGAGTCAACATCAAAGGAAAAGAAAAATAGACTATTTTTCCCATCAAATATGTTAAGCAAATGTTGCATTATGCTAATCATATATCTCTAAAGTTGCCTAGAAAGTTATAGGATTCAAAAACCAACAAAGGATGAAATTGTTAGTACAAGGACAACTAACAGTGTATCAATTCTGACCCAAACATTATCGACGACTTGTCGATTTTGACCCCTTTGTTACATCATTGTTAGATCTCAAGAGTAAAACTTTGTTAGTTCCAAAATCCCATTTTCAGATTCAAAATCCAATTACAATGATTTTGTGTGTTTGTTTTAGGCATTCGTCTCTCTTCTTTCTATTTATTTACATCTCTATTGTTCAAATTTATTGATCTATATTTTAGGCATAAACCATCATTTTGTTAAATATAGATATATTCTAGTTCAAATTAACATCTGAAATTATTTTTATCATTTTATAATATCAATATTAGAATTCCATATAGCTATCATCGATTTTCATCTTGTTTTTTGGTATTAGATATCATACATTTTACATTCCAGTTTAGTATTTTTTGTATTACATATCATATTTTTTGGAATCTATTTTGAAAGCTATTAGAAATTAATATAAAACAAATATATTTTAAATATTTTATTGTGAAAAATATGGCACTAATTAATTTTTGAATTTTAATTTGGCGAATCATTTCAATATTTTATTGCAATAAAAATGTCATAGCATAATTATTTAATATTTTATATAAATTAATGTAATCGATTCAAATTTGGCCACGATAAATTGTAACACATTTATCACAAAGTTTATATTTTTTTGTTAATTTTTCTTGTGCAATCTTTTGTTACTTTTTAAGTGATAGTAAGAAATTAAAATTTACAGAATATAAGTGCAAACAAAATAAATTATCACAAGCATCCACAAAATGTTTTTGTGTGGTAAAGTTATCATGCATGCAGTTTTGTAATTTTTATTGTAGAGAAATGTAGACAAATAATTTGATATAAGAATTCTAAACACGAAAATTTATAAAAAATATTTAGAATAGTTTACATAATATAGTGTACATATTAATTTTTCTATACCATAAATACAAAGGTCACCAATACTCTGTTTATAAATACTCAGGGCAATTCATTTACTACCTACGTTACATCTGCGACATGTTGTACAAGTAGCAACATCGGCCATAATTCATGAAGTAAATAATTGTCTTCATAGAAATATTTGTTAAATGTTTTTGCTATAATATAGTTACGTTTATTGGTAAGAAAATTTTTCTTGTAAGAGTCATCAACTAACACCATCATGAATTGATTGTATAGACCTCCACTATAATTTCAAACGAATTGTAGTGGATTGAAAAATATTACAAGGTTTATGAAACCTTTATAATCATTCCAGTGACCTGATTTGCATTGTTTTTGAGAATATATAAATTCAAACTTATTATGTTCCAATGTTATTTGTTGAAGCAACAATATCATTAAGTTGTCTACTTTTTTGGAATTAATCGATGTCCATATACTGATTTTGAAAATAGATAGACAATTGTGCAAGAAATAGTGTGGTCGAAGGAAGTAATACTTTGTTTTGAGTTCAATATCCCCTGATATGCCAATTTTCTTTGTGACAAATTTTTATGAACTGTATGATTAAAACCCCATTCAAGTCAAACACAATCAAAGTTGATTGGTGTGATTTGCAATTTACACATAATAAATTGATTTAAATTCAAAGCCATTGAGACAACTACATCTTAAATATAATAAGAATAGATTTTATCATTTTAAAGATGATTATTTTGATTTTTCAAGAATTCAAATTTAAATTATCTAAACTGTGACTTATTAATATTTTATACTCAAAACAAAAGAATATGTTACTCAAAAACAATTGATTTGTTGCTTCACTAATTTTTTATAACAAATTAAATAAAAAAATAGTTTTATTAATAATTTTTTTTTGGAACAAATTCAACAATAATTAGTTATAGTAACACATTGAGATACAAAATCATTTGATTTAATTATAAAGCTATTTGCAACAAAATAAACTTTATTATAGTTTGCTTCAAAGCAAAGCAACATAATCTTATTCATTAATAGTTCATTTAAATGTATCTAATGAGTGACACATGTTTGTGTGTGGTCCTACATGTTCTAAACACACACATAAGTGTGTGAATATTTTTCTATCGGAATGTAGTGTGCCACCAAATTTTCAACTTGAAGGCAATCCAAAATAAATTACATCTTGTTTGTTGGAATTGAAACATGTTTTCTTGTCTATGAACAACATATTTTCTGTTCCATAAACATGTTTGTATTTGTCGACATTCATTTGTATATATTTTCATGTATACCTACACAATTTTTTTTTTGATATAAAGAATTTCACTTATATCTCAATGTATTACACCCCAAGTAAAATCAAATGAATGAATTAAGTACTCTTGATTGTAGATAAGTAAACCATAACCCAATATCAAAATATTTGTTTACAATCCTCAATAAATCAGGAGTAAACGTGCAACAAAATTATATGTAACATGGATGTGAAAAATTGGTTTTCTCCATGTCGATCCAAATCCGGTAATCCTTGGAACTCTAAACAATAGTCCTTCCAATCCCAACATTAATAATTTTTTTTGATCTAGAATACAATTTAAATACGAGAGAAAGAAATAGTTTTTAATTTCAATGTAATAAGTTGCAATATCTACTTTATTATTTTTAAAAAATAATTGTCAATCTTAAACAATGGATATGCAAATAATTTTGAATTTTAACCATTTGCAATTCTATGATTGTATTTCATTCGAAATAATTTATCAATAATATTATACAATCTCTAATAATATTCAATATAACCTTTATGCATCATAATAAATTAAAAGAGAACAACTACTTAAAAAAAATTAGTGTAACATGTGGCAATGACATGATTGTATTACATTCAAAATATCTAAAAGAATAATAGTCTTAAAAAGATTCAAAAAGAGTGTAACTTGCATACAATCAAACAACAATTGTCTGTAATCATAAAGTCTGAATTGGATGATTATTTTTTCATTAAAGCCTTATGACCTTAATTATTACTTATATAAGCATAATAATACACATAAAACATAGGACGCTTTAAAAAATTTCTTATATGCTCGCCATGCCCAATCAAGGTTAGTTGTGTATCATCATTAGTCATTTGTCTTTTTTGAATTCTTGCCCTTAAGTGACTTTCGTGGACACAATAAAATTATCACTAGCGATACCCTTTTTTATGAATAAACTACAATAGTGTTTTCTACAATATAATAAAATTGAGCATCTATCTAATTTTTATCTAAATTCTTGATAAAATTTTCTTCTTACACCTCAACAAAACAAAGGTTGCTTGTCCACATTTGTTTGTTGTAATATTTTTGTTGTAATTTTTCCTACGTTGTTCTTTGTATTAGACGAAGTCCAAAATACAAGTTGAAATTGTGTAGACGTAACAATTAAAAAATGGGTTACCATTCATCTTATTTTATAGTGCTCATTGTTTATTTGCAAGGTTTCTTTCTTTTTTGAATTACATCTTTGTACTAGAAACTTATCTAAATCAATAACAAACAAGTATTATTTGGACACTGTAAAAAATATTCATATTTATATTCATAAAAAACTATAAATATAATAATTAAATAATTATATATTTAACCTTTGAATTATAGTTTATATGAAAGTCAGATGTATAAAAATCAAATTAATAATAAAAAAGTAATGAATGATTGTCAAGTGTTAATTATTTTTGAATAGTACTTAATTGGAAGCCAAAGTTAGGGATTGATATCGATTGCTTTGGTGTACCTATTGTGTTCATCACATCATTTTTATAGCATACTGACAATCATCACAGTCTACAGTCGTGTAATCTCTATGTTCAATAGAGATATTTATTTCTCCCAAGTTTGAATGTGCTTATGTCTATTTCTTCAATTATAGACATCTTTGATTGTAATGGCTCAATGAGTTCTAATTAAAAATCATGCAATGGAAACAAATTTATTAATATTAATACAAAAATGTAAGACTATTCTATGAGATCCTTTTATTTTTTCTTTTTCATGCAACTTACCTTGATTAGCTGTCTGATATTTGCAATAATGCTTAAACATCTCCTATTTTATGTTCTCAACAATGCATATTACTAAAGTTATTTTAAAATTTGATGTTGCTTGCAATGCATTTGTCCCACCATAAATAATCAGAACAAGAGATAAGTTTGTACTGCATCTGTTAAGCATATGAGATCATTTTATTTTTTCTTTTTCAAGCAACTTACCTTGATTAGCTGTCTGATATTTGCAATAATGCTTAAACATCTCATATTTTATGTTCTCAACAATGCATATTACTAAAGTTATTTTTAAATTTGATGTTGCTTGCAATGCATTTGTCCCACCATAAAAAATCAGAACAAGAGATAAGTTTGTACTGCATTTGTTAAGCATATGCTCCTAAAATTGCATTGATATCTTAAATTTGAATAGATGATCTAATATAAAATATCAATATCCATTAGGTGCACAATATCCAAGGGCTCTATATCTGACCAATTAATTTATATGGTCACATACTAAACAATTTTATTTGTGCTAAGAATTCTATATATACCATAAATCACAGAGAATCCCTGAAACCCATCTCCATCATCTAAAATTCTATAACAAATTTATAAAATGATTTCATTCATGTTTTTAAAAATTTCAATCTAGATGCAAACAACTTTAAAAAATAAGTGAGATTCCACCACCGAAATAAGAAAGCTACAAATGCAAACCATTGCACTAGAACCAATGCAAGAGAGATCTATAATATCACTTTCTATGATTTTTTTTACAATACTACAAAAATATGTAATAACAACTTCAGGGCTAAATAGAGGAAGATGTTCTAATCTTGTCAATATTCTTAATAGAAATGGAAAAGAAATTTCACATGTGAACTCATATGAATCTTCAATCCTCACCTACGTGTTATATATATATATATATATATATAAGTGTTTTAACATCCTTAGACATTGTTGTCTCTTCATTCATTTTTTTCAACTCTTTTTCATTGTAGTAGTACTAGTTTCTCTTTTATGTTTTATTTTCCAATCACCAAATTATTGACAAAGTTGATTAAAGTGGCTATCATGAACAATTATTTTTTACACAATATTAGATGTAGTGCACTCTATCAAAGCAAGTTCTTTAGGCATTCACGAATTGAAATAGCCTACAATTTTTGCCCATGTAACTCTATCTTGTTTTAATTTTTTGCAATAAGCACTTTGAGTTTATGATTTGATACCAAGTTGTATGGTTGGTCTTAGACAAACTTCTCCAATTAAACCTTTATATGGAAGTATGGAAAGATCTTCTGCAGACATTCCCCTTCTTCCTTTGAAAAAATTGTGATTAGATTGTTAAGATAATTTGGCTGAAAACTTGGGTCACAATCCATTTTTGAACAACATGCAATCCCACAATTTGTATATAGTTCAAAACACAACACATATTTTCCATATATTATCAGGCAAAAGGCAAAACGATAGCGTATCATTCAAGTTATTTATTTTCTATTATAAAAATATTCAATATTTATTTTTCAAGGCTCTGATTCACAACATGAAAATAATAAGAAATACATTTGGAATATATTTCTTAATTAATTATTTATATTTAATTACAAGTATAATTAAATACCTTCTATTTTTTTATATTTTTATGGTTGGTACCAGGTCACGACGACCTTCTCTCTATAATCGTGGTTGATCTTGCTTTGTATAGGTGGTCAATAAATTTGGTGTGAACCCATACCTTATTAACCACATTATGTTGTTTGAAAATGCTGATTATTTTCTCTATTTTAGCCTTCACTGATAAAATACGAGTAAATATCTATTTTATTCTATCATCTACATATGTAAAACTATGATTTTTCAGGTTATTTTTTTATGCTTTGATAGTATGTTGCCCATCGATAATATAAAAATGAATCTCTAGGTCAAGAAAGTCTTGCTCGAATTTTATATTTACAATTTCACTAGTGTTTTTTTTTAAATGATAATAATACTACATCCCTTTGAGGAGGCACATGGTTACATAACATTGAGTAACTTAATTGGTCAACACTATCTCTATTAAGAGATTTGTATTGATATTTAGGTGCAAGGTGATAATGCTCAATTCAAATTTTAAAAGTTTTTTTATAGAACAAAACTTTGAAGCTACTGAGTTGTTGAGGACTCACTATTTTTAATTTTTTCTTCAGCTTGTTTCAAAATAGTCTTCTGTCGCATTGATTATTTTAATTCAAATTTTTTTGATAATGAGGTATATTTTTTTAAATGTACCAAATTTTGTCTTCTCATTAAGTGTCTATTTTATATCCATAAGAATAGCATGCATCATTTTGGCATTTGTCATAAAGAAGGGTGCCACTTTTTCTATACAAAGACAACTTCAACTCCATTTGAATGACTTGACATGAATGTTCGAAGTTATTTATATATTCTACCCGAACAATAATCAAATGTTTAGAAATATATTTCACATTGAATAGAATTTTAATAGATTCATGTACCCCTAATATTGAATGAAAAAACCACAAGTCATTGTAGTAATTATCTAGATAATTTTTTTCTACAAACCATTCCTCACCTCTTCTCTCCTAGTCAATGGAGCCATTTGTGAATGTGATGTCTCTATAATAAGTGTGTCCAATCAAATCCATTGTTTCCTACATTATCAATCAATTATCAAAGTTATTAAAGGCAAGTAAATAACACACATTTTGCACTTGGTCAAATTCAAGTTGATCAGAAAACCTAGATATAGATTTAAAACAATTTTAGATGTCTCTCTTATTTGAATGTCTCTAATAATAAACAATCATATTAAGCTTAACAAAAAGAACTCTATCTTAAGATGTATGAAGTAACACAAATCCATTATTTAATATATTAATAATAAGTAATCATATTTTTGACATTAAACATTAGAGTGAGCGGCCACCCACTCCAAATGAGAACCATTGAAAGGGCCTTGTGAAAATTTGGATGAGTAAACTAGAAAATGCAAGTGACACACTGTTCAAATTTATTTTGATTCATTTTTTCTACAATGGATGGCTGCCCATTATATGATAGTACAATTTCATTACAATGTCTCTAATATCCAATCATGGGTGGCCTCACATTAATTTGTGATCATTTGGATGAGTAAGCTTGAAATGTAAGTGACACCCTGTTTGGACTTTGTTTAATTAGAAGTGGACGAACTTTCATTGTTTAAAAGTCCCATTTCATTTCAATGTCTCTCATCTCAAATCATGGGTGGCCTTACAGTAATATGAATTGACATGTACGAAATGACACTAACTTGGATATTAAATTAACAACAAATAACAACAATTTCTCATTGAATGGGATTGGGTGGCTGCCCACTCCAAATGGAAACCATTGAAAGGATTTTGTGATCATTTGGACAAGTAAGCTTAAAAATGCAAGTGACATACTGTTTCAACTTTGTTTGATTCATTTTTATTAGAAGTAGGTGGTCGCCCATTCTATGAAAGCCCCATTTCATTGTAATGTATCTTATCTTCAATTATGGGTGGCCTCACAATAATACACATTGACATGTACAGAATGAAACTAACTTGGATATTATATTAACAAAAAATAATAAACCTTTATCATTGAATGTGAGTGGGTGCCACCCATTCCAAATGAAAACCATTGAAGGAATTTGTGATCATTGGAACGAGTAAGCTTGAAAATGCAAGAACACCTTGTTTTGACTTTGTTTGTTTCATTTATTTTTGAAATGGGTGGTCTCCCATTCTGTGAAAGTCCCATTTCATTGCAATGTATCTATACTCTAATCATGGGTCGACTCATACCAAATTGACACAGTGTCTCTCATCTACAATCATGGGTGACCTCATATCAACTTGGAAATCTAATGCCAATATTTTAATTATTACTTATGTTTAACATTTAAAACTTAAATTTTATAAATAGGTCCAACTAATCCTATTTTTATTTGTATAAATAAGCTCTACTTATAGTGGGTTCAACTAAGTAATATATTTTAAACCTTATATATATATATATTTTGCACGTCAAGTAATAAATATTAATAAACTTTAACTTTACATTAACATTGTTCTAAATTAATTAAATGTATTTTTTTTTAAAATAACAATTATAAAGATAATTTTATTCTTTAAGTGGGAAATTATATAAACTATTGAATATAAATTATTTGAGATTATGTATACAAATATAGATTTTTAGTGTTATGTATTTTTGAATCGGCTAAATTAATTAGATATATGTATAAATAGCTATATAAGACATTTAATTATAATAATTACACACACACACACACACACACACACACACACACACACACACACACACACACACACACACATCTCTGTGTGTGTGTAAATATTATAATTAAAATTATTATATAACTATTTATACATATATCTAATTAATTTAGCCGATTCAAAAATACATAACACTAAAAATCTATATTTGTATACATAATCTTAAAAAATAAATCTCAAATAATTTATATTGAATAGTTTATATAATTTCCCACTTAAAGAATAAAATTATCTTTATAATTGTTATTAAAAAAAATACATTTAATTAATTTAGAATAATGTTAATGTAAAGTTAAAGTTTATTAATATTTATTACTTGACGTGCAAAATGTATAATTATTTTGATCATTTTAAACAATGTTAATTTACATTCAATATTGTAAAAGAACTCAATAATAAGTTCAACTATTAGTTAAAGCATTTGAAAAAATATATTTAAAAAAAAAGTAATGTGTATAAATTTGTAATGTATTTTTATTTAATATAATAAAAAATCTATAATTATTTATAACTATAAGGAAAATTTTACTAATTAAAAGCTAAACAGATATATAATGTTATCAAAAAATTATAAATCTATATAACTATATATACATCTGTGTTTATATGTAATTAAGTGATCCAAAAATACATAGCGATATAAACTTTCTATATTTAACTTATAACATCTTATATGATTATAATCAATTTAAAAACACGGGTATCAAATAAACTTTTTAATATTTTCCATTATATTTAATATATTTTCTAATAGTTTCTACTTCAAACTTAAAATTAATTTTTACAATTTTTTCATGTCTTTAAAATATATTAAGTTTATTTAGAACAATTTTATTAATGAAGAAAATCTTCTTAACATTAAACATTTAATATGCATAATGTTAAAATATTAACAACTATAAAAAGTTCACAAATCTATTAAATTATCTGAATTTTAACAAATAAAATAAGAGTTCAAAGATATAAACACACACACATGGGTTGAAAGGGGGCACTCACCCATACATACATCAAGATCGAGAATGGTAGAAAAAGGAATACCCATAAAATGGATGCAAGTCATTTTGGTGGGAACATTTAGTGATCACTCCTAAATTTAACCTGAAAAACATCAAAGAACAAACCCTAAACCAAAACATACAAACCTAGATACATACATTTACACTAAAAGGGAAAAATACAAAAATAAGCTTAATATGAAAGTCCTTTATAACCAAGATTAAATGCCAACCAACAAAAAGTAACATTCAAAAAATAAATTCAAACTCCCAATGCCATGCTAACATCGACTTCATTTCTATTTGACCCCTGAAATGACTGAATGACTAATTTGAGAAACTAATTCCCACTTCACCATTGCCACTTAGAGCATCAACCGAGATGGGAGGATATGCAAAGGACCATTTGAAGCTGAAATTTTGTACATAACTACCACTCACCACTAAAAGCTAACCCTCTTACCAAATTAATTTTGTTAGAGTGAATACCCCTCCCCAACTAACCATGCCCACCATTGATTGCATCTTCCAATGAATATGCACAAAATATGATATACAAGTGACATGTTTCAAAGATATATCAGCCAAACCATCCCTCCTACCATGAAAACCCTCCATAACAACCACCGATCCATTTTTTTCAGAGAAATCAACCAAAAACTGGGCTGCCAACACCATCCTCCATGAGGCAAACTGACCATGAGATCTTCCATAGAAAAATCCATTTCCATCACTCTCACATGCTTGTTTAAAACATGCAAAACAATATCTCGAGTTTTCATAATAGTTAATTCCAATTCCTACAAAACTAAGAGGGAATCAGTCCTCAATAATTTGAGCCAAAGAAAGGAAGGAAAAGACTAACACCCACCTCTAGCCTGCTCAACTAAGCACACAAATTGCCAATTAAAATACATGACCTATAATGAATGTGGATCACATAAAAAAATTCACTCGCATCCAAGATGAATACACCATCATGTTTGTGATAAACTTGTCAAAAATCAAATCTAATGATTGACATTTCCTAATGAATTGTAAAGGAACTTAGATTTGATAAATTAAATCTAGTCCTGACTAAGTGTCTATAGTGTTATCAATCATTTGGTCACTCATTTGATCAACCCCCAATTTGATAAGAAGTCTACCTGCTTATTAGCTTACTTGAAATAATGCCCAATCATCCATGATAAAAAATCATCCAATAATGACTATACTTTAACCAGAATATTATTAAGTCTTTATGCCTTAGCATGACAATTGCAAAGGGATTCCATAATGATCTTAGAATCCCCTTCAATAAAAAAATGATTAATGCCACATTGATGTGCCAAATGAATGCCCAAAATCATTGCTTGAGTTTTTGCCTCATTATTCGTACCATATTGAATCTTTATCGATAGGGCTCTGATTAGAGAACCCAAACAATCCTTTAATACTACAACTAGCTCCTGATGAATCTGAATTACCTTTTGCTTTGCCATCAAAATTAAACTTTAAAAAATCCACAAGGGGGAAGCCAAGAAGCTATATTGTGAGCTTATGAAGATTTCTTGCTTACTATTGACCCACTAATGGGGCAATCTATATATTTAATTATTAACGTGTAATGTTGTATTAAAGTCTATATAGTTATTAATATGTAATTAATGTAATATTAACATGTCATTATAAACATGCCAATTCTAGCAAAGTTATCTCAAATAAACTTTCTAATATTTTCCATTACATTTAATATATTTTCTAATAGTTTTCACTTCAAGCTTACAATTATTTTTTACAAATGTTTCATATCTTTAAAACATATTAAATTTATCTAAAACAATGTTTCTTAATGAATAAAAGTTTATTAATATTAAATATTTAATATACACAATATATAAAATATTAACAAATAAAAAAACTTTACACATCTATTAAATTATCTGAATTTTAACAAATAAAATAAGAATTCACAAATATAAATTAATCTATATATTTAATTTTTTTATTTGATAGGGTAAAGGTTACGGGTTTTGAAGATCTCAAAACTTAATACAAAGGAGAGAAAGATCAATCATTTATGCATAAAAAGTGTGCCTTTACCAGTGACAATGGGGCAAGCATAACAACAACATGCCAAATACAACTAACAAGATAAAATAGATAGTGGTTTTGCCCAACCACTTTCTGTGTATGTTTAGTGATCTTTCACTTTCTTTCTACCTCTAACAACTATCTTCTATGGTTCTATTCTGAGTCCCTTCAAGATAGGATTTTTTGCTCACATACCCCTTGAGTGGAGGGTCATACAGGATGGTTGTAACACTACTTTATTACCTTTTTCTTTTTCTGAACCTTTGTCTAGCGTTCCTTATCGTCTATAACAACACAGGGCTAGGATTTGTCTTTCGCTACTGGGTCCTCATATATTTCTGCCCTAGATAATTCCATGCTTAGGTTTTTATTATAGGAGGAGACTAGTGCAGAGGGGACTACCATGTTTCTTGGAGAGATTAGGTATTTCAACAGAACATATTCAGATTGAGGAAGACTTTTAAGGTACTCATTTGGAATAGAGGGTTAAATAACTTCCAAAGGTGACTCACTATCAGAACCCTCTGAATCTTCTTCAACATCCATCTGCAGAAGGTCAAGGTTGTAGTCTTTCCACCAAGAGGATTCATTCTTTTTTTTCCTGAGGGAGCTACAATTTTTGGTTAAGTGGCTTGTATTAAAACAACTATGACAACAAAATAGTAAACCTTAATAATCTAGGGATTGGGACCAAGAGCAGTCCCCAACTTGTAAAGTGATATTTTCAGGTAAATTCTTGGAGGTGTCAATATTCACCAAAATTCTAGCAAAAATAGTGCGATAAGAATGATCATTAGCTGGATGCATTTACAAGTAATCACCTAATGAATTACCAATAACCTTTAGATTGGATTTAGTCCTAAACTAAAGAGGACGATGAGGCAAGCAAACCCAAATGGGTTTAACATTGAATGGTTCTATGAGGGAATTGAAGGCAGGGGACCATGGTTTGATGACCAAAGGGTGGCGATTCTAGCACCATAAGTTATTTTAAATCTCTTCCTTGTCTTAAATATTATGAAATACAATAATAAAGAAACTTTTTGCACATGGGTAAATATCAAGAGTACCTGTTAAGAGGGGTTGTCAATGCTTCAAGATCCAAGTGTGTAGCTTTTAAAGTTTTGGCCAGTAATCCATGAATCTACAAATGAGACCTTTTGTTGAGAAGAATTTTTTTGATCTGATCACTTGTCTAATATCCTCCTCATCAAAGATCATAATAAGGTTAGAAGATGTAAGTTTGAGAGGTATGGGATCTACTTTTGGATCTATCTTATGAGATACTACTTCAGTGAATGATAAATGCTTTCTAGGGTTCACCACAACTTCCAATTTCATGACATCCAGGACTCTGTTGGAAACATGGGTTATATCATAGGCTGAGTAGATTTGAGTTGAGTCAACTTTGTACTTTGCACCTTATGCTTAAGTCTTCTGCATAGGGTCCGTCATTTGCACAATGTCCATTTTTCGCACTGCCTCAGACTTTTGCATAGTGACAACCTTCTACCCAGATTTGTTAGACACAGAGAGGATTTTGTCATGAGTGGGAAGGGAAGCAATGTTAGTGTTTTGTGTAATGACTCCCTTTTGCATAAAGTTGCTAGACACAGGAGAACTTCTACCATGAGCATGAGGGGAAGCAACATTGGTCTTTCGTGTAGCAACAACCTTCTGCCCAGAGTCTCCAAACATAGGGGAGCTTCTACTATGATCGATAAGGGAAGCAATGTTACTCTTCCACATAGAGATGACATTCTACCCAAAAACACTAGACATAAAAGAGATTCTTCCATGGGAATGAAGGGAAGCAATGTTGGTCTTCCATGCAGTGTTGGCCTTCTACCTAAAATTGCCAGACATAGGAGAGCTTCTACCATGAGCATGAGGGGAAGCAATGTTGGTATTTTGCATAGTGATGGCCTTCTGCCTAGAAAGGCTAGACATAAGAGAAATTCTACCAAGAGTGTGAAATTAATTAGTGACAGTCTTTCGTGCAATGATGACCTTTTGCCCAGAATCTTCAAAACCATGAAAACTTTTGCCATGAGCGGGAAGAGGAGTGTGAGGACTCATTTCAAAATATTATAATCTATAAGTTAGTAACATGTAATTAATATTGTATTAACATGTAATATTGTATTAAAGTCTATATAGTTTCATACTGATGTTCTTGATTTCATTTTACTCATGTTATTATTATGAATTGGTTCCATTTAATCTTATCATTGGTTGGTCTCTCTTGGTGGTAAGTGATAGTTCCCTAAATTATCACATTGTTTATAGAACATATATGGATATTGCATTTTATTTATCCCAATGTGATTGCATTATATATTTTAAAAATCTCATGTTATTTTTCATGAATGTTGGGTTATATATTATATAGTCATACTTTATGTGAGACTTTGGGGTTGTTGAAAATGAGTTACACCCCACATGAGGACCTTCTATTTTATAAAGGAGACAAGGCAAAGATAAAATGATAAGAAGGAATTTAGTGTAGTTATTGAATCTTGTCTAACAAGCTATTATCAACCTTAATTAAATTTAGAAACCTTAGTTTAGTCATTAACTTACCTAGGTCATTGACTTAACCCATGTGAATGCAATTTTTTTTGAGTTTTACATGGTGGAGAGTGAAGTGCTTTATGGTTTGGGAGAAGAATGTGTAAGTTAAAATTACTTCAATTTCACCAAGTTTGATAGAAATAAGGATATGTCTAGTGAAAATGGTCAAAAATATAGAATCCTATGATATAGGAAAAGGGAGAAGACCATATTAGATTGAACATACATACATTAAACAATTACAAAGTGGGACATGAATATAAGCAAGAGTGTTTTGTAATAAGGATATCAATGATAGAATTAGGAAATCTATACAAGGGATTGATGAATAAAGACTCATCTAGATTTGAGATGTAAAATAGATATGCTAAAGAGAGATAAATTTAATTGTGTGGTAATGAAGATGTATCTAAACTAAGGGGTTGTAACTGAGAGGTATCTAAACTAAGGTTCTAATCAAGAGATGTAAAAAAAATAAAAAAGTATGTAAAGATAACATATACTAACAAGCATATAATAATCTATGCATGAAAGACAAAAAAATACCACTATAGAGTGTGCACACACACACACATATCCACCAAAGTAAATAAAGCATGAATATAGGGATATGAATACTTACCATGGGTTGATTTGTTAGCACATAAATCTCCCTCTTAGCTCAAGTGGCACTTTAAGAAAGATGTTGTAGGTGGAGCTCAATATGTAAAGAAGAAGACATATGTATTCTTAATTATGGACTCAAAATACTAGTTGTACGTTGATAGTTCAACTTCTCTCCTCAAGGCCTTCAAAGACCTTGTGAAAATTAACCTTAAAAAAGTGTAATATCATCAAACCTACATCCTCTTATTCTTATTAAGGGTGGATTTTCATGTGAGCGAAAAGAAGATCAGATGCATTTATTATTAAAAATGGTATTTGGGAACCCTCTAAATACATATCAAATCTATAAAAGTCATTTATCTTAAAGCTAATGGTATTATATTGGTTGAGTAATACTAAATTTTGGTTAAAATAGTAATGTGTGGGCCGCCCAATTGATATAGTTGGGAAAATTTATAGTAGAGATAAGACTGTAAAAAGGAACACTATATAACTATCTCGACATGACTATTATAGTAGGAAAAAAACATAAACATGAAGAAGAGGAGAAAAAGAGGCAAAATGGGAACAAATGGGGCTATATTAATAAGATGATATGATAATAAATATAAGTATATATAGTAGATGGCCATGGGGGAATCTCTCACAAAGTACCATGAGTCTACCCACACCAATCTTATTGCACTCTTTAGGATGTGTACTTAGGGATATTGATGTGTTGATGGGTCCTACAACAAAAATTGTTATTAAGTGAAAAATATATGTGTATACATATGCTCCACCTAAAACTCATCACATGCCACAATAGTGTAATACGGGATGATGATTTGGGAAAAAACATAGTGACACAAGATATAAACCAAGTGTTGTAAATAAATGAATGAATTAACTAAAGGTAACATATACTTACATTGACTTACCTTTACATTAAAATAGATGTGTACAAATACCTTAGTTTGATTTTGGTAGCTGTAGAAAATAAATATGGTAACCCTAATGATACAAGGATGAGAATAGATAAAAATAATGAACACATTCACAAATGAGTCCAAAAAATGGATGTATTCAAAACTCTTAGAAAAAAAGGTAAAAATGAATAAAATCTAGATATCCATGAGGTAAAGGCTAGATTAAGTTTAGATGAACCAAGGGAAAAAGATTTAAAATAATAAAATAAAGAATAAATGGGATTAGTTAGCCATAATGGAACTATTAAATTAGGTCTAAATGACCCAAAAAAATAGAACTTAAAAACTCAAGGTCCGAAACACAACTAAGCTAAATCCTATAAAAATAAGGCAACTACCAAGAGAACATCTTGCAACAAATCAAAGATGTAACATATATTCAAATATGTAATGTTTAAAGGGGAACCTTTGAATGCTATTACTTGCCACAATGCTAACATGTCTAAAAGATTTGGAAAAAAGAGGATACAAATGATGGTAGAGATTTTGAAATAAGTATGTCTATCAAGGGGAAGATATGGAGGGAGAAAAAAGAGGGCACCAGTAAGGTGAAAACATATTATTAAATAGAGACAATGCATTCGAATTAGTTTGTAAAGACTAAGAATTTTTGACATCAGTTTCCCTAGAGAACTTGACCCAACAAACATAGAGCTTCAACTAACTAGTGAAGTATGAAAATCATCCCATGAAGGCTATATGCATGAAAATTAAATGATCATATATTTCCATGACATGTTACATATTCCTTAGACCCTGGATCCATATATAAATTGTGAGCATTGGGTACTTGAGTGAAAAAGAGGTGGCACTAATCATTTATAAGTAAATCCTCCTACCCTAGTATAATAGTCTATCACAGTCCAATAGAACTCGGTTCTACCATGAGGAAAACTATGGATTTTTAACTTCAACTAAGATATGGGTGTGTCAATGATATGATTACATATTTTGGTGTGAGGTTGAATTTTGAAATATATTTTTCATTTTTCATTTCCTTTTCATTTCTCTTTTTGATTTTGATATTTTGAATTCTAATTTTATTGTATTTTTATATTTTATTTATCCATATTCATTTATAACACCAAATATAGGTGATTAATATGACTAGCATAAGAGAGATTACACAATTGCTAAAAAGATAACCTAGAAACTAAGACACCTAAATACTTTAGAGTTGCACTTCAGAAAAGAGTGTGATCTTGAAACTAAGTTTGGTGTGCCAAAAGAGATGTGAAAAATATGAGAAATTATAGATGATAATGAGAATGATTGGGTTACTCCAATCTTAAAAAAAGATATAAAGGAAGATGATACAAAAAATATTAATTTAATAATTTAATCATAAGAAGGGAAAATGTGGATGAGAGACATGTAGATAGACTGTAATAGTTTTATCATAAGATAATATAACAAAATCTAAGATAAAAAACCACTGTTGGCCAATACCTTATCCTTATAAGATAACAACTATCCAAGGTTGTGAGTGAGAGTAAAACATTTTTGGTAATATAGGTGATGGGAACTTGTGAGGAGGGCTTGGTTATATTCCCTAATGTCTTACCATGAAAATAAAAAATTGAAAGCTAAGTTGCATAAATATAAGTATGATAAATCCATGAGGCATGAAAATTAGTAGTAATAGATATAAGACAAGAGATGTGAAATATAGTGTAAAATTGAAAGATCCTAGAGGTGAAGAATAAAATAGTAATGAGTTGTAAGAGGCAAGAGGTGTAATAAATTTAATAGTAATATGTATAATTCAAGAGGCAAAAAAATTAGGAGGGAACCCAGAGGTGAATATAAGGTATGGAAGCCTTTCCAACTTCTTTTGGGTCACCCCAGGAAGCATCAGAGATTTGATCACCCAATGGAAGCCACCTTGGGATTCCCCCCTTGAAATTTTGGTGGAACTTGGCCCTCCCCCATATTTTTTGGGAAATTTAGTTATCTATAAATTCAATCATCTTTGATAACCATAGGCCCTCTCCCTCCTCAACCTTCAAGATAATCATGGCTTTTGTGAAAGATAACTAGTTGTCATTTGATTTCTCCTTTGATAAGCCTAATTCCCCTCTTTACTCCCATATTCTTGGTCACCAGAATCTTGTTCTCCTAGGCACCTCCCATAATTAGGGTGTAGACAGATCTAAATTCAAGTGGTCTCATCCCCTGCATAATTGGCTTAAACTAAATTTCGATGGGGCTACAAAAGGCAACCTAGGTCTAACGAGAGCATGAGGTATCATCAAGGATTCTTACAAGAATATTAGGGCTTCTTATGTGGGACCCCTAA
This sequence comes from Torreya grandis, assembly GCA_037957365.1. Classification (NCBI taxonomy): domain Eukaryota; kingdom Viridiplantae; phylum Streptophyta; class Pinopsida; order Cupressales; family Taxaceae; genus Torreya; species Torreya grandis. Next base: position 614,283 of record JARHVA010003981.1, read on the forward strand.
GGACCTAAATGAATCATGTTACAGAAGCCCAATCAACTCTTTGGGGTATTGATCTCGCTATCAAGTTGGGCATAGAGTTTCTTTAAATCGAGGGTGATTCTATGAACATCATAAATTTCCTAAAAGGTTTGACTCACTCATCGTGGAACATTGTAGGGATTATAAACAATGATAAAAAATTGATGTCTCAATTCAAAGGGGTGTCTTTGGTGCATGTGTATAAAGAAGGAAATAAAAGTGCTGATAAGATGGCTAATATTAGGGTACATTCTAGCTCATTCCTTAGTTGACATGGTACTAACCTCCCTATTGACATCATTCCCTTAATTGATTTAGATAAAGGATAGGATGTACAAATAAATGATGACCCCTTTAATGATGAATCTAATTCAACTTAAGGGAATTGTTGGAAAAACATGTAAGGAGATCATTACCTGGTCCTTTCTTACAATCTTGCACGCTCATCCTAACTCGACATTCCACAACATTAAATTAATTAGCCTCAATTCCAACATGCATTGTATTTCTAAGGGATTATATTAGGAAGTCTATGTTAGAAGCTTACAAAAAAAACCATGGGTGGTGATCGTGACTGGTTTGAGCCCATATCTTATGAGGATGTTAAAATGGATGAGTATGTTTGGCATAAAATGGTTAAAGGTGGCTTGACAACCTTCATGGAGTGACTGGTCAGTTATGATATGAGATTGTCCAAGGACTTTGCCAAGGGTTAGAAATATAGGGAAGTTCATATGTATGGAATGAGAATAGTGATAATAGAAGAGATTATTGGGGACATTACTGGCATGGGATATTTTGGTGTCAAAGCATTTAAGGACAAGAAGAGAAAGGAAGAGCTCATTAATATATTCTTCAACAAGGAAAAGAAAAAACCCAAAGTAGGGTCCCAAAAAGGGTTTGCAAGTATTGAATTTTTGAGGAAGTGGCCCAATGTCTATTTACAAATCATGTAGTATGTTACTTTAGAAGGTAAACACATGGTGTTTTTCTCCCACCACTTCCTCTTACTCAATCATTTCAAAGGGCACAACATCAGTCTCCCATTTTTTTACTAAAATCATTGGAAGCCACAGTGATGAACTTCAAAGGCAACCCTTCAGTGGACATCATCCATCAAGACTTGATTTTTATTTTGGCTAAGAGAGGGGAACCTTTGTGGTTCAAAATTATCTTGGAAGTGATCAATATTACCAGTGAGCAAGAGGATTTAGACAAGGATTTATTTACCAAGTCTGACATCAAAAAAGATGGTAAGGAATAGTTTGAGGGAGTCAGAGGCAAGTCTTCCTAGGGGGACTCAAAGTTGAGAGGCATCAATAGGGGCATCCTTGTTCATGTGTCCCCTATCTCTAGTAGGGATTAGGGGCTTTCAAATCCTAAGAACAAGGAGGTTATTGAGCATTCAATGAACGAGCTATTTATTAAGATCAAAATGCAAAAAATGCTCTATAATGAGATCATGGAGGACTTCAATAATCTCAAATGGATGTTAGGTCTCATAATGGCAGATATGCAGGTTGGCATAGATCCTATTGGTATTGAAGAGTTCACCTCACAGGTCAACAATATCACTTAGAGTGAAGAGGTGAAATATAACAGGGAGCTCGAGTAGGAGAATGAAGGAGCCAAGGTTCCACCCTAAAACACAAGAGGAAGGGTGACAAAAAGGAATAGTACATGAGTAACTACACTAGAGGGAAAGTGAATATCAAAGGGGAAACTTAGTGGCCAAGAAACTGGTCATTTATTTTGAATTCGATTAGCCAATTTTCTCTCTACCTTCTTTTGATTTTCTAAGATTTTGGTTGATGTTTAGTGTCTTTTTGGTGGGTGGCTATTTTTCTATTAGGTTTCTTTCTTGACCCTCTCTATTTTTTGATCTTTCATGTCTATCTCTCAATTTATTTTGTACAGGAATGAGTCCCCTTAATCCAGTTTTAACCAATCTAATAAAAAAAATATAAGGTATGGAAGATAAAAAAGCAAGAAAGAGCCCAAAGTAAAAATCATAGGGGATGAGCATTTGTGAGGAGGGCCTACTAGTATTCTCCAAGGTCTTACTGTGTAACTAAAAAAATGAAAAAATAAGAGGTGTAAAGGTAGAGGATCCTAGAGGTGAAAATAACGAGGTGATGAGATGTAAAAAATCAAGGCTATATGATAATGACGAGGATTCTAGAGGCATTGTCAAAGCATGTGATAATAAATATAAAGGTGTAAATAAAGTAAGCTAATATGCAACACAATAAAGCTAGGAAAAAATCTACACAGATTGATAGCATAAAATAAAAAATAACTATATACAAGTATGAGATATTTATAAAATATGTATAAAATGAAAAATATGAAGAACATAAAACAAGAATAATATTTTTTTAAAACTTGAGTTTTGGTTGGATATTTGAAAATTTGTCCTCCATTTTTTTGATTTTATTGTGTCTGTGTGATGTGGATAAATGATGGGAATTGTAAGATGCCCCTAAGTTCAATGAAGAATGAGGGTGGACATCTTAAGGTGCCCATAGTATGATTTGAGGAAAGGATGGGAATAATTTAAGAAGGGTAATGGATCATGGTACTTGATATCAAATTTGAGATCAACATATTTACTACCTTTGCTAATATATTAAGTGCAAATCTATCTCATAAAAATATTTTTGGCATATAGGAAAATTTATAAATCTAAAGGAGGTGTTTTGAATATTTTGTGAAGGTGTTAGTAGTGCTGAGAGCATTAGGATTGTCTATGTTATGTTTGATGGTATAAACATGGATGAGGTGGTTCATTTGGTCTATTTTTTAAAATCACATCATGGCATGTAGTCAAAATTTTATACATTTTTATAATCTATATCAAATTGACTGATAATGTCATATTTGTTTAAACTTTTCTGAAGTACATCCTCATTGATGCAATTGGATTGGCTAATTATTTTTGAATTATAGTGACCCAATCAATATAATTGGAAGTTCATAAGGTTTGAACTACACTATAGATGATGCAATTAGACTTGTATATTTTTTTGGGACTGTTTCAGCCTGATCGATATAGTCAAATTTTTGGAGGTATTTTGAACAATATCAACTTAGTTATTATAGTCAGAGTTTTATTTAGTTTTGGAAATATTTTTGAAAGTGATTGCTATTAGGGGTTGTAAGGAAAATCTAAGATTTACTATAAAACACATATATAAATTTTTAAGTGTGGATTAACAAGAGGTACACAATATATTTGCACTTTATTCTTTATCACTTAAATAAAATTGGTGATCAATTTTTTTAAGAAAGGTGGAGTAAGTTGACATCTTAGTTGAAATCATGTATTTCAGAGAGGATATTATTATAATGAATCACATCCAAGTGTATTTTTTGAGCTTGGAAAACAATATAGGTTTCATCATAAGATGTTGAAATAGTGCATAATTAGTTAAGGTCTTGGATATATTCACTGGACGAGTCGTTGGTTGATATGCCAAGTTTACTAAAATATCAAGGAGAGAGTAATAATGGTTTTTGAAAAATATTACCCACCCTATATTTATTTTATTTTTAAGTCTTCATCATAAGAAGATTCATTAGCATTGTAAGCCGGTGGGTTATCACTATCATCTTTGATCTAAAAAAGGGATAGATCTCTTAATAGGATAAATGAAGGAATCCACTTCAAGATTTATTGCAATAAATTAGTTGTATTAATCACATTTTTGAATCTCATTTGGTTCATCATCATTATATTAAACATGGGTGGCTTTATAATTAGGATCTATATTGATGAACTCGAGAAAGGGAGCAATATTAATATTTTTAGTAGTAGGAATGGAAATTATGTAGTGGGATTTGATAACTTGATATCCTATGAGATGGAATCATATTCATGTTTTTAATGAGAATAATCATTAATATAATTTATGTATTGGATATTAGAGGAAGAAATTTCTCTCATGCTATGAGTCTTAGGATGACCTAAGAGCAAGTTGTAAGAAAGTGGAAGATCATGAAACATAAGCTTTGTGCATATGGTTTTGGGTCATAAGGTGAGAGGAATACAAATGAAATCAAGATGATTTTTGTTGTTTTTGTCAAATAAACAAAACTTATGTCTTATCTTATTATGTTATTTTATGGAATATCATATTTATTTGACTAATCATTAAGAAGTGACATTGATGTCCAGGCTTTCATCCATAACTTTTATTATTTTAAAATTAATGATTATGACACTAATAAAAATAAGTGGGGTTTTGGCTTGGAAGATAATTTAATCATTGATCATATCATTTTCATGAAACACTATAGAGATTTTTTAAGGTGGTTCAGTATGGGATGTGGTTTCAATGATATGGACCTCAGTACATGTTGGAACTTTATGAGGTTGACTATATAGTTAAAATTTAGTTGTTCACGGTGATTATTATATATCTTGTAATTATTGCATGAAATTTTTTATATAATAGGGTGACATTCTCACGAGTTCCATTAAGGGAATTTCTCAAGGGATAATAGTTAAGTTGTTCTAGGAAATTATATTGAGTTTATTTTTGATACAAACCAATATGATATTTATTTGGGTGGATAAGATTCAATTTAGAAGCTATGGTAATTGGCATAGGTGAATCATTGGGTTAGGTATTCATTGGTTGAGTGGATGATTAAATAGATGGGGTGTCACTACTTGTATTAGATGTTGTTGTATCTTTGGTAATATGCATTTTTAGGAAGGTTTTTTAGTTTTGGTAACATGATATTTATGAGTAGGCTTATGTCAATAGTTAACCTTTACCACACACATATTAAGAGTTGATGTAGTATTTATCATAATTGTCATCAATAACACCTACACAGTTGTTCATAGTGAAAATATTAGAATTGGAATTTTGTTGAGGTTTGTGTTGAGATAGATTAGAGTGATATGATTAATTCAAGTAATATTTATAATATTTGATATATAATTTATTATGCTATTTATTAATAGCTTCATTATTGGAATTTTCACCTAGCATGAGGTCATAAGAAAGTTTCTAGAGTTCATGACAATTTTCATGTGAATGACTAACATTAACATGCCACAAATAAAATGTACTAGGACTAAACATGGTGGGATGGGCTTAGAAGGGTCAAAATTCAAGGGTATAGAATGTGGAATCCTTTTCTTGAGATTTTAGAGACTCAAGGGAGGGCAATAGGGTGTAAATTATTTAGATTGTTTGAAAAAGATATTATGAATTTTAGATTTTTGGGAATATTTGATTTGTGATGTTCTAGCATTTATTACATTAGTTTATGTTTGAAAATAATCCCTACTATAATTTTTAAATGGTTATAATTGGTTCATTAATTAATATTTTGACTTATCTTGATCATAGTCTTCTTTCAAAGTCTTAAAAGAGGATATTTCTTTGTATTCAAGTTGAGGATTTAGAGTGGTGATGAAGAGTCACTAATATTTTGATCTAACTTATGTGCTAAAGACTTACTTCATGTGATGAAATAATGAGATAATTTTTAAAATAATTTTTTGTCTCTAATTAATTTTAAAAGGCTATTTATGTGGAGATCATGACATTATAACTATTTAATTAAAGGATTGACTAGGTTTTCTAGGTTTCTAATTGAATGGCTTAGATGTTGATTGCACCATTCTAACACATTCCAAATAGAGTTTTGGCTAGGAGCTTGGAGTTGCATAAGTTTTGGTTTCAATTCATTATTATTATTGGTTTCCAAATGTTCTAAGATGTAGTGTAGGATTGGTAGTCCCATATTATGTTATGGTTGAAGACACAACCCCATAGAAATAATATAGGGAGATAGAGGTTAATTTTGGAGTGTTGAAAACATTATTTGTGAATAGAAGGTTAAGGAATGAGATTACCATTAACATATTTGAGGAGAGGAGAAGTGGAATGTTGATTAGGTTTACTCTAAATATTTTTTGAGGTTGATTAACAATTTCCCAAAAATGAATTTTCACTTGGAACATTTGATTATTTTTGGTAGATTTCATAAGGGTCATTTGGTCTAGAACATTAGCGAGGAATTTTTTACAATCAAGAGGAGGATTTTGATTAGAGTTATTTCAACATTTTTAATAGGAGGATTTCCAAGAGAAGGATTTATAATGTCATTATTAAGACTAGGAATGTAGTTTGATGTTATAGTTGTTTATGTTTTTAGGGTTTCAATATTTAAAAGGAGTAAAAATAGAATGTGAATAAAGGTACTTGATATTCTTATTAGGATTTTCATGGTCTCTATCCAAAGAGAGTGAAACCATATTACATTGGATAGATCAAGACTGATATTGAGGAAATTTACACCATGAGGATTTGCCTTCAATGGTGTGTATGGAAGGGATAAAAGCAATACCCATTGTTAGAGGTATAATCAACAAGAGCGGGGGGTGAATCAGTGAGCCTAGATAATCTAAATTCAATTAAAAACCTTTCAAAACCTTTAATAAATTACCACAAGCATTCATGAAACATACACATCATTCATAGTAATAAACAAGAGAGATAATGCAAGATCAAGCACATAACATGACATATGTGAGAAACCCTCTTGGGGGAGAAAACCCACTGAAACCTAAAATTAGAATTCTATCCTATAATAACAAGATCGAATTTAGACTAGCTATAACTGATCAAATAACTACCATCCCTTATTTTAGTGATATTACAATCCCACAAGGAGTTACTACTCTTATCTAACTCAACTGCCAGAACAACTAGACCTTTAGCAAGAGTCACCTTGCAAGGAGGCTACAACCCCTATATGTTAAGATACCAAAATAAAACCTATGAACAAAACATCTCTTGAACACTAATTTCTTACCAATCTAATGGAGATATAAAGTATATCATCTCTCTTCAACTCTACACACTCAAAGCATCCAAAACATCCTTTTGGATCACCCTATACATTTTTGCTCATCCTCAACCTATAAGAGCACTATTATTATATCAACAACATGACCCACATGTCATACACATAGTATTCAATCTACTCTGCTCATCAACTCATCTACTGGACACACTCCTTCTCCTTCACTCCACAACTCTCACATGTATATTCATTTTACAAGTCGTGCATAAGTTTAGAAACCATCTCATTTGGTTTCACTATTTATAGAGCCTTCATGATTATCAACATCTTAGTCAGCCATTAGGCATTCCTTAACCCTTAAGGCATCTAACATGGGTCACACTTAAGGACAAAATACTTTCAAATAGGCCTAAGTTATCTTTTAGGTACTATGATGACCCTTTCACCTCTTTGACACTTTTCCAAGCAAACTAAGAACACATGAACACTTTCCAACTCATGGACCCATGCCACATGATATATAGGTCCTCCTTAGGTGACAACATCCATCATAACACTCTCTTGCTAACCCCAAATTAACTCAAACACTTCTCTATATAGATAATCATTATTAATGAAAACACAATCAACTTATAACCCTTTATTTATACTACATATGATTGGTCAAACCTTCATAATGCACATAGATGGTCTTGATGGAGTATACAATATTATCCAATAGCTAGCTCACCTTTAAACATTGAGATAAAAACAAGCATAGATCAAATACCCTTCTTAGGTTACTTACAAAACATGCATGAACATAGTCTAGTTTGAACCTCAATATCTTTGACTATACACACTTTCAGATATTTAAATCTATATTTATAGATGCGATTTGGAGTCCTCTACAAATTCACTTTTTGCACCATGATCAAATTCTGCATAGATTGAAAGATACAACCCAAAAATCATACACTAGTCTTTCCTTTGATAAATTCAAATATTTGAATTCAAACAGCCATAGTTAAAATTTGATCACCATGATATCATATCGTGTCCTCAATACTTATATAAATTACGCACCATCAATATTCTTTGAATTTTAACTCATAGTGCGCCACTACCCAAACGTTCAACTTCAAATACTTAGCATCATCTCACTTCTTCCTAACATCTTGGAACAAACATGCTCCATCGATATCCTATACATAAATTTATCTTTATCTATTTTTAAACATTGGACACTTTGAACTCATTTCACTCAATATACTTCATTGATCTTGATTAGGAAGAACACTCACTCACCATCAAATCTTAGAAGAAGCTCTGCCTATCATTAAGCAACTATCATTTTGACCTCTTTGAATCGATACATGCTATTAGATAAATTTTTATTATCTCTCATGAAATATTATATCTCCATTTGGTCCATATCAACTAGCCAACTATCTATCTATCTGAGAAACCAACTTTGAACCTCAATAACTTTTACTGTGCTTAGACGCACGATCTAAAAATTGGACCATATGATATCCTCACATAGAAGAATCCAACCATTTATAAATATGCTCACATAACCCTCATTTATGCAAGATATAATTCCATTAATTTTCTCACTCAGATTTTATTTGCCACAGAGTCAACTATGTCAAAAACTACTTGGGAGGCCAACTTTGAACATGCATATCTTTTATCATGCTTTATTGCATGAATTGAAATTTAGTGCATATCAACTAGCCACAAAAATGAACAAATCATATGATCAAATTTTACTAACACCTTCACATGTGAAAAATATAACACCATCAAAATGCCTACTCAACTTTTTCTTACCACATTTCAAATTTGGTTAAGTATGGGAAAACACTATCAAACTGCCTAAGAACCCAAATTTTTACTTGCATATCTTATGTTGTGATTCATCGCATGACCTAAAATTTAGTGAATAAAAACTAGGCATAAATTTAATCACAACCATATGACCAACTCCCCTTGACTCATCCACATGTGGTAATGGTAATGTTAGCAAACTACTTACTCAAATTTTTTACCACTAGACCTAAAATGTCTAGATGAAAACAATGATCAACCAGATGAAATACACTATGCACATAAGCACTAAAATAATTTGACTTTTGATAATACCCCTTTCACATCCTAAAATAACCATACTCATCCCTGAACATCTCTAACCATGTCAAAATTGAAGATTAACTAAGCCTCCATCAAACATACTAGATAAGCACATTGCACACTCTGTCATTGTCACTTAGGATATCAAGGCACTTCATCCAATCATCAGAACACCTCCATGACATAAAAATTTCATCATTGACAACTCTCCAATACCCATATATAATATAAATGGGTGGAGGATTTATATAAAACCTAAGAGAAGACATTTAAAATGATTGATAAATTTATGGAAATAACCCAACACGATGATAGAATAAGATTCATTTTGGGTTCACTAAAATGTATGTAGGGTGAATAAGGGAAAACATTTAAATATAATATAATATAATAAAAGGGATAAGACCATACTAGATCCAACATACATACAAAATTATGCACCGTAAAGTAGGGCGAGGTTGTAAGAAAGAGCTATTATAATAAGGACATCAAAAATATAATTAGGAAGTCTATGAATGGAAATGATTAGTAAATACTCACTTAGATATAAGATGTAAAATATATAATATAAATAGAGGTAAAAACCATTATCAAGGATATTAATTCACATGCTATTTATACTCCTATTTAATATTGAAACCCTATAAACATCAACAACTAGAGCATTAAATTAGATTCCTATTCTTAACAATGAAATTATAAATCCTTATCTTATCAATCCTCATCTTATCAACAATTCTAGAAATAACTCTACTCAAAATCCTCATCTTGATAATAAAAAAGTCTTTGATAATGTGCTATACCAAATGACCCTTATACAAGCTGCCAAAAACAATAAAATGCTCAAAATGAAAATTCTTATTTTGTAAATTGTTAATCAACCCCAAAAAGTTAATTTGAATAAACCTAATCAACACTCTTATTCTCCTACCCTCAAATATGCTAATGGGAATCATATTACTTAATCTATTATTCGTAATAATATGCTTCAAACACTCCAAAATTAACCTCTATCTCCTTTTTTTATTTCTATCAGGTTGTGTCTCCAAACATAACATAAGACATGACTACCAATATTTCACTACATCTTAGAACATTTAGAAACCTATAAAAATAATCGATTGAAACCAACACTTATGAAAATTCTTAACATCTATCCAAAACTCTAGTTAGAATGTGTTAGATTGGTACAATAAAATTCTAACCCATTCAATTAGAAACCTAGGTAATCTTTTAATTAAAAAATTATAATATTATGATCTCCCCAAAAATAACCCTAAATTTTTTTATTAGTGCTAAAAATTTACCTGAGGAATTATTTCGTGATTGCATCAAATGAAACAAGTCTTTAGCATATAAGTTAGACTAGGATACAAGTGAGTAATTTTTTTTTTCAAACTCTTTATCACCACTCTAAAGCCTCAAATTCAATACAAATAAATGTCTCTCTTTTAAGACTTTGGAAGAAGCTTTTGATGAAGATAAGTGAAAATATTATGTTAGAACCAAATAGAAACTTTCAAAATTATAGTAGGGATTATTTACAAACACAAAGTAATGCAATCAATGATATAAAATCAAAAGGCAAACCTACCCAAGAAACCAAATTGATAATATTATTTTAAAATAGTTTACTCTTTACCACCCTTCTTTGAGTATCTAATAGCTTAGGCAAAGGATGCCACCTTTTGTATACTTGAGTTGCTGATTTTCCTAGGTTGTGATTGATTAGAAAGATGAGGAGAGGAAGGTCCAGTTTTTAGGAAGTGGAATGCCACATCCTAACTAAATTTTCTAGTCTAGGAACTAACCATTAATATGTTAGATACATATAACATTCTAACATGTGGGAGAGATGGATAAGTGATTTATGATACTCAAGGCATGCAAGTATTAGTGATACATTGGGTGCAAGGCTAATACTAGTCTAATTATGATGGTAGTTTAATTATGCACACTACTATGATAGTGCACAAGCTGCACAAAATTCACCAACATGTGAGGAGTACTTCTTGGTTATTTAGAAACATGAAATAGTACAAAATGTATCTATGGGTGTTACATATGTGATGCAAAGGTGTGCATGTTACATGGGCTACGTGATCATGCATAACATTATGCACATGCAAAATATTTCCTTCATGTTTTGCACCAACTTTGGATTGTGCTTAACAAGTTGAGAAATGCCTTAGGAGATAACACCATGAGAAATATGATTTTAAATTTTTTATGTAGGCCAACTCATGAATGTCCTTGTGGTTGTACACAACCTTGGGGTGTGAAAACAAATGAAATTCCAAAGAAGTAATGATAATAGTGATTTTATTGATTAAAGGTGAGTTAATTGAAAAGATTGATCTATCTTAGAATATAAATATTTTTTTGGGTATTAAATGATATTTGAATATAATGCATTTTTAGAAAGCTTAGCCTTCAATCTAGAAGTTCACCTAGTTAAATTTTAGTATTAATTTATTGTGAGCTATGAAAACACTTCAAAGGTTTTTAAGAATTAAATTTAAGCTATGAAATAATGTATGATATGTGAAAAAAAAACATTTCACAAATTTGAATGTATGTGCACAAATAATTTCTATTTTTTGAAGATAAATTATCCCCACTGCATCCTCAATTAGCTATAAAAATAAAACTTGAAGCCATTGAATATTGTACCATTGGTCTTGGTAGCATGGTGTAATTGCAAAGATTTTTGGATTAGCCAATAATAATAACATGCCATGATACCAAATTTTTAGTTGAAAATATTATGAAGTAATCTAATAAGAATAGTGCGATGCGATATTAATGTTGTCGATCCTGAAGTGGACCAATTAGGCAACTCTTGATTTCAATGATGTTTGGAGTGGTGAATCATGAGTTAAATGTCCAATATCAAGATTCTTCATTATAAGAGTGAATATGAGAAAATCCATGCATTCTATACTTATGAATAACAATGAAGCTTACTGTGTGGGCTAAAGACATGATAAAAAGTTGACTTATTGATGATTTGAAACCATAGATATGTTGGTATAAAATTCCCTATGTAGACAAGGTGTGCAATGTGAAGACAAGCTACACTATGTAGATACCAAGGTATGTGCATACATATAACATGATGTGTTGTTATATAGTGATTTACTAATATAAGATTATTTACCCTTGAAAGAATACTACAAATATCAAGACAATTTCCCCCAAATAGCAAGGTCCATCTACCCATAGTGTAGTTCTAAAAAATGTGCAATTATTTGTGTAGGAATGTCTAAGAATAAAAAAGTCTATGTGGAATGGTTGTTTCTTCCAAAAATACCACACGTATGAACATCCATACACTTATAGGTTGTATGACCATTTTGATTGTAATGGTTTCATGTAAATAGAGATTTTGTTATGTATATTTGTTGAGAATACATAATTTAGCCATGATATTGTTACACTAGTATTGAGGTATACATAATATTTGGTGCTACTATTACATAGGTTTTTTTGGAGAATTTTATATGTGTGCATGGGGTTACTTCTATACAAAGTGTGGAAAATAATATTGTACTTATCAAAATATTTCCTTGTGTATGGAGTGTTTCTAAGATTCTCACATAACTTCTTAGGATTTCATAAAGAGAGGATAAAATGAGAAAAATTGTGCCAAAGTGGAAATTATAAGACCATGTGATGCAAAATATGATGTTGAAATGAAAATCATGCTTGAAAATGGGGAGAAGTGTATGAAACATTATCTACTTTCACTTGAACCAGTGTATCCACGACCCATGTTGCATTGTCTCATCTCCATATGCAAGGGATTAATGATGCTTTGACCATATATTTCTAGGTCTAAGACTTATTATCATATTGGAATAAAATTTCTTGGTGTGCATCTCATAATTTACAAATAATATTTTTGATGAATTTGACTATGGGGAATGATAGGGACCTTCTAGTTTCACATCTATTATTTTATGTGCATTGTAGGTATAAATTGGGTGTGTAGGCATGCTGATATTTAGAAGATCAATCACTTTGAACTTTTCACACTTTACCTCAAGTTGTGTAATTTATTTATCCATGGAAAAGAGTCATTGTTTTAAATTATGAAAGGTACAAGTACTTATATCATTGGATTGAACAAGACCATGGAGGATAGGATCGAAGAAAAAAACATTTTGATCCATGATAACTATTAATTATTCCATGATAAGATTGAAACATTTTTTCTTGGATTGGAGAGTATATTTAAACCATTTATTCTTATTTGTGAGATGTTGGATCTCCTTACACATGTGCTTGTTCTCATCCATAGATGTTGAAACTAAGGCCTCCAACTAGAGACTATTCACATTCCTATGTTTTTCCCATGAATGTAACATTAAAAAGATGAGTGTGGGTCAGATATTAAGTCTCTTAAATTAATGATAAAAAATAATGACAAGGTGGTGATCCATAATCATAATTATGATACCAATGATCCAAATTCATCCGAAGAGGTTGTGTGGAGGGCAATGCTATAAGTTATTCCAACTAGATATATTTAAATTTTTTTTTGCAGATAGTAGATAATATATTGGAAATTAATAAAAAAATATGGAAAAAACTATTAAAATATCAATACATGATATTGGAAAAATAGTGCTACTTCTATTAAAATGAAAGAATCAGTGCAAAGTATATATGCATACAATATATAGTAATACTAAGAGTGTAGTGTCTTGTGATCAAAAGGGGAAGCATACTTGTTGATTTTTGTAGGCTTCACGTGACCAGAAAGAGGATGAGAGAAATATCTCATGATCATGCATGGGAATGAAACATCCTAACTATTTTTTCTAGATTGGGATTTGACCATTCATATGTTAGATACATAGATCATGCTAACATGTGGGAGAGATGGATGACTAATACATGATACTCTAGGCTTTCAAGTATTCAAGATACAATGGGAATAAGGATGATATTAGTTTTATTATGATGCTAGTTTGATGAAATGCATTATACACACACACATATACATATAATAAAATAGCTATAATATATGGTTACAAAAAGTGGATAATTAAAAGAATGGTTCATTTTATGGTCAAGTGAGAGTTCAAATTCCTTGCAAGTTTGGTGGTTACTTCTAGTTGTGTTACATCATTGATAGGATGCTTGATCAATAATACACTTAGAGAGTGACATTAGGCATGTCATACGACAAAAGAGTGATGACATGTGGATGTTGAGTTAGTCACAAAACTGTAATGCTATGCAATGTTCAACTTGATGTTATAGAATTACACAAGGGTGCCACCTGGATATACAAGTGATTATGTAAGATACCCAAAAATAAGGACTCATTTTTTTTGTATTTTTCACTTGTTCATGTCAAAAGTGAAAATCACACACATTTCACTTGTTGTAATTGAACTAAAAAATTGCATTAGATTTATTGCAGCTAGGTGTTTGTTTAAAAATCACACATTACCTTATTATCTTGTGTGACACTTATTGATATTTAGCTTTGCTCACAACTACACCCATATTCACAAGGGTATTTTTTTTATCGACATATATTGTGTCCTTAATGATTGGCTTTCCAATATTTTCATCTTAGAATGAGGGAAATCCTTTCCTATTCATTTCTTATTGATCTTCAGATGCTTACTAAAAATAAAAAATGGATACCCCATGTATGGTTTAGTTTATTATCAAGGTGGAATAGGCCAAGTGGCCATCACCAATGGTTATTAGTCTCAAATCAAGACCTTATGCATTAAATACAATTTTTTCTCAAATAGACATCCTCCTCAAATGGATTCACAACTCCTTTTGAGTAATGCACCGATACAACATGTTGCTTCAATAAAACTTGAATGGATCATATGAAGAGGTTGATAATCCAATCCAACTATATAGTTTTCCTTATCAATGTATTCTCAACAACCTTTCTTGATTTTGACTTAAGTTTATAATTGGTTCTTCTTAAAAAATTGTTCTCTTAGTTTCTAATCAATTTTTTATTTTTTTTAATTATGTTTTTTCCCTTTTAATTTTAGGGTTAATATGATTAAATAATATTTATTTATGCATATACCTATCACTTAATCACAATTATCAAACGTTAGCTATAATTTACGTGAATACTTGAATGTATATTATCAAGGAACCCATTACATTTCATTATATAAGATTCATTGATATTATACACCCTTTCCCTCATTACTTGGCTTAATAGATCCATCATAAGGACATCTTCATTACTTTTACATAAAAGTAATTATCATATCGTAACTATTTCCATTTTAAATTAAATGAAATAAATTCAGATAATTCCATACCAAAATATCAAATCTTTATAGTTAGATCAGTGACTAGATTATTATGCTATTTTTTCCTTGAGTATTTCATGGGTATTCACTACTTATATTTATTGTCAATTTGGCCCTTTAAAATATAGTATATAAATGAGTAATGTACATATTAATTTCAAATTTACTTGAAGCATTTAAATTTTAAAAATATGTCCCCTTTCCTTTTCTTGCTATACTGATTTACAAATAAGACTAGTAAAATAGATATTTGAGTTGACATGGCACAAACCCACTCATCAAATATCCTCTCTTTCATTTCCAAATGAGACTTATATTTTTAGAGTATTAGTATTACGTTATTTACTTATGCCATTTTTTACCATGATTAAAAATTAAGTTCACAAGACTTATTCTTAAGTCGAGTAACAAGGTCATTTAATTATAAAACTAGAATTCTATAAATTATTATGATCCATTAGTCATTCCTTAAAAAAAAATTCCTTAATCTATGTGATTAAGTAAATATTCCACTTTAATGATCATGAGGCAAGGGACATTAATTTTTCATATCACATATTTGATTCCCTAACATACAATTCATTGTCAATTTCCTTTCACTATTCCATGGTAGATCCCAATGCATTAAAACCAAATATTTGACATAAGAATCATTCCTGTAATGAAATTACTTCACCAATAAAATAGAATCATATAAATATATCACAATATGATTAAAATAAGATCATAATACTTGAATAAATGATGAGCTATTTTAAAGTGGAAATCTCCACAACCTTCCAATAAAAACATAATATATAATATGATGATAAAAAACTACCTACTACCTCACACTCACACAAACACACACACGCGCGTGCGTGTGCGTGCACGCACACACACACACACACACACACACACAGACCATAATTATGTTATGGAAACACCCTAGGATGAATGCTACTACCAATATGAAGCTATATGAATGATCATATGAAATTTATAATATGATGATAAAAAACTAACCACTACCTCATATATATATATATATATATATATATATATATATACACACACACACACACACACCATAATTATGTTATGGAGACACCCTAAGATGAACCTTACTACCAATATGAAGCTATAAGAATGATCATATGACATAATTAAATATTATTCTAAACATAAGTTGGACACACACATCCTCATACACATTATAGGGTAAGGGTGTAACATGCCCCTCCCATTCAAACTAATGTTGTTCCCAATGCTAAAAATATTTGAAAGCTTCTGAAAAAATGCTTCACCCTCCCATGTCACATCTTCATTATCAAAATTATTCAATTTAATTATATAGTTGGTAATTATCCTCATCCTCAATTTCTTAGTGCATGTCTAAATGATTTCTTCATGCTCCAAAATGACTCTACCCTCCTCATCAAGATATAATAACTTTTTATAAGTGTGAACATTCTATCTAACAACATTATTCAAGTAAGAAACATGGAAGACTAAATGCATTTTTGTTGATTGAGGAAACTATTTAGCTTGGAATTGTACCCTTTTAAGAGAGTTCTTTAGGATCTCTCACTTCTAGCTACAAGCATGGGGACAAACTTAGGATGTGGGTATCTTATAGTGAGGTTGAACCTCTAGGATTTTTAATGAAACTAATTCCTTAGGTGTTTCACTTTAGCTCTTGATTCCCACACTAAAATTTACTATTATCTAAGGAAAAGGGATATGAGGATGACTGAAAAGAAATATAAGCTAGGGGAGGTGATGCACCAAAAAAAATGATCCACTTCAATTTTGGAAATCAGTCAACTATTGATGAACCTAACTAGGATGTAGGCTACTTTGGTTCTATTTCAAGGCCATGGGCATGAATATTTTGCATGGAGGTCAAAGGGGAGCCTTCTACTTTGAAGGATAGTGAAAATAGGTCTACGAGAGACATAACAATTTGGTAATACTTTAAGGAGGGATCGATGCACAAACACTTCACATAATCCTACACAAATATAAAAGAATCAAAATCAAGGTGCTTGGAAAAATCAATGATGATGAACAAAAATCATACATTCTACAAACAAAACCAAATGTGTACACTTGTCTTTAACCAAAAATGGAAAGTCTTCCTTGTATTGCTTCAAAAGAGTCTTTTACAAAGTGATTTCTATAGAGTAATCTTATTTCCAGTAGAGGGATCCTTTCTTGTCTCTTAGGTCCTCTATTTATATTATAAAAATGGGGGGAGAGGGAAAGGGAAGAAAGAAGAAGTCACCAATGGTTGGGACCCTAATGTCATCCTACCTTCTGTCACTTAATGTGCCACTCATGATTGTTGAACAATCCTCTCGAGTCCCTCCCATCTTCTAGTTTCTCTTTGGCATATCTAAAAAGCCATGCTACAAGTAGCTAGAATGCCCCTTCCTTGTGTGGCTAAAATGATTTTTTTCATTTAAAATGGTGTGGTCACTTTCATTTTCATGTGTACCACTAAAGAAGAGGAGTTATCCATCTATTTTAACTACCCTGAGCCATGCTGCATTTAAATTGAACAACTATTTATTGATGACCACGTTGAAGGATGAAAAAACTTCATTAAATCTCCATCTACCAACTACTTAGACTCTCTCACTCTGATTGGTTACCTTTGTGCCACTTATCCTATAATGATTGGCCATTAGACGTTGCCTCAAATCTTTGACTTGCACCATTGGACTGAGCTTGTTAAGTCATGCAACGTTGGAAACCCAATTTACTCCTTGCTATGTATTTTGGATTTTTTTTGCTTGTTGAAGTCTTCTCACTTTGTTTTCTTGAAGTATTTGGGTTTTGTCCTTTGTGAGCCTTTCAAACCTTACCCTTTGCTGAAGAGCACTTTCCCTTTGGATCCTTGAATATGAACCTTCCCAAAGGGTACATACCCTTTGGGATTTTGTAAATGCACTTTTATCGAAGGGTACATACCCTTTAGGACTTCATCTTTGTCCCTTTAGAACTCTATTTTGATCTTTCCCAAAGGGCACCCGCCCTTTGGGATTTCTATAATGTACCTCCCTGAAGGGAAAGCACCCTTCAAGATTATTGATTATACCTTTCTCTTAGCCCTTTTTCTTAGTGAATTTCCCATGGATCTTTTTATCTCCTTCGACAATTTTTATTTTGGTAGAATTGCCGAAGGAATTCCTTCGATAATTTCCCCGAAGGAATTCCTTCAGGATTTTTTCCACACCATTTCCTTGACAAATTTCCAAAAGGCCATCTACCCTTTGGGTCTCTCATAAGTGTTCCTTTCAAAGGGCACCTACCCTTCAAAATTTTGCTGAAGACTTTTCTCAAAGGATAGGGTACCCTTCGGGCCTTTTGAATGAGTGCTTTGAAAATGAATGAAGTCCTTTAGAAAGCTTGAAAGAGACCTTTCGAAAGGATTATGCCCTTCAAAAAGTTTGAAGTAATCATGAAGGAAAAACCCAATTGACACTATAGAAGACCACTTCAGAGTCTTGGGACAAGAAGAATTACAACCTGGTAAACCTGATTAACACTAAAGAGAACAAATTGGGTTTTTGAACCCACACTACATCTTGTGAAAAATTTATAAGTGAAGCTCTACTAAAAACCCAATTAGCAAAGGAAAGAGTAAATTGGGTTTATGAGGGGGAATAAGTTATTACTCATAAATCTTTATAAGACAAGTAACTCAAAAAACCTTATTTGTTCTAGAGATGAGCAATGAGTAACTCAGGTTTCTTGAGCAAGAAGACTTAACACATGGAAAATCCAATTTTACATCGAAAGTAGGCCCAAAACACTTTGAACCTTTGAGATTTACAACTTATAAGGAAATTTAAGTAAATTAGTTCCATTGATGGAGTCCATAGTTCTAATGGAGTCATGCTTGAAATCTTGAACTTCTTGGTTTGCCATGAAAACTACTCAAAAACCTTTTTTTGGCTCTACAAACCTATCCCTTAAAATTTGACAAAATACACTTTAAGCAATCTTAAAGTGTTTCAAAAGCTTTGTTAGCACTGTAAATCTTTTTGGTCCATTCATTTCATCTAGAACATCTACTCATCTATTAGCAACTGGATCCATCTAGGCATAATTTGGTATGTGGGCTAAAAAAATGGCCAACATCTTTGGTGACTCATAAGGAAGCATACCTACTATGCTTGAGAACCTAAATCATTTTATTTATCCGATCCATCAAGCATGGAGTCACTAATTTCTTTGACAAGATTGGCCCTATTTGGAAATTCCCCTTGAAGTAATAAGAACAACCAAAATAAAACAAACTATGCCCAAGGCACTTAAGGAGGGGAAACACAAAAAAAGGGAAAATTGCACAAGGAACTTAGAAGAAAACATAAAAAGCTATATAAAATGTATAATAACATATCCAATCGCTAAAAACTCTTAGTAGCAGGGCTTCAAATGAATCCCATTGACTGGGATGGGTAATACCTCTCTATCTAATTGGGTGTGCTAGAAGGCGTTATGTTGTTTGAATTTGTGGATCAAATAAGGGTCACTCTACAAGCTATCAAACTTTGTATGGTTTTCTGGTTTGGCCCTATTTGAATCCCATTTGAGGACTAGGTCTCCCTCTTTGAAGTCCCTTGCCATGTCTCTCTTGTTAAAAGCTTTCTTGACCTGAGCCTGATGTGACTCTAGCATCCTCATTGCAAAGTCTCTTGTCTCCTCAAGTTCCATGAGTTTTTACAATCTCACATTCAAGGGTTCATCTTCTAGCAACTCTAGCTGATGGCCCAATTCTAATGTAGGTAGCTTAAGAGAGATGGGTAACTTGGCCTCCCTTCCATATACTAGAATATATGAAGAATTGTTAACAACTTTAGGAGTTACCCAATTGGCCCACAAAGATATCTTCAACTTGGTGTGCCACATCCTTTAGTTTTCCTCCATAGTCCTCTTGATCATCCTCATTAATTTTTTATTTGTGGACTCAGCCAACCCATTGCCTTGAGGATAATAAATTGAGGAAGTGTTGAGGTAAATGCCCATCTTTAGGGCCCATTCACTTGTTTTCAAACCAAGGAAAGCCAATGCATTATCAAATATGATAGTGGATGGAATACCAAACCTGGTCACAATGTTGTCATAGAAATCTAGTATTGCACTTTCATTAGCTTCCTTTAATGCAATGGATTTCACCCACTTGGTGAAGTAATCAATTGTAGTAAGCACCCACTTATGTCCTGCACTTAATGGGGGTTTGATCACACCAATGAAATTCAAACCCCACTACATGAATGGTTGCTCCATTTTAATCAGGTTGAGAGGGAAAGCTACTAAAATTTGCTTACCTATGAAGAGAGCACATTCCTAACACCTCTTCAGCCATGCATAAGCATATTTGAAGAGGCTAGGCTAGTAATAACTATCCCTCATGATCTTTGCTGTTGTAGTCCTTGGAGCAAAATGACCTCCTATAAGTCCTTCATGGAAATTATCTAAAATCTTGGCTACTTGATAATCATCTACGCACCTTAGGATCACTCCATTGAGGTCCCTTTTGAATAAAACCCCCTCAACCAAAGCATAAGGTATGGACTGAAGTCTAAAATACCTTCTTTTTGCTTTGTCCATACCTTGAGGGCACTCACCTATTAGCAAAAAGTGCGTCATATCATGGAACCAACTAGTGTGAGGTGGAGGTGCATCTACTTATGGGTTAGCTTGTGTTACCAAGATGGCCTCTTTGTCTTCATGAATATTATCGACCATATGCTCACATAACCTTTTACCTCTTAATATCATAGTGACCTTGATCTCCATGTCATACTCCATGACCTTAGTAATCGCACAAACTCTTTTATCTCTCAAGTCCTTTTTAAGATGGAAGTCTCTTACTCTAGGATGAGATACCATAAGGTAGATTTTGCTATTGGAGAACATTGGCCTAAAATTCTTGAGGCTCCTTACTACTACAAGAACTTAATTTTTTACAAAGGTATACCTCACCTCATACCCTTCAAGCCCTTGAATAAAAAATGTTAATGGCTACTCAAGTCCTTCACCATTCCTTTACATCAGCATAGCTGATATGTTATTAATATTGAAAAAAGCATACAAAATGAAATCCCTTGAGAAATTAGGATTCATAAGTGTGGGTGCTTGAGCAATGGCTTGCTTGATAGCCTGAAATGCTACTTATCTTCATTTGACCAAGTGAACACTTGGTTCTTATTTACCATAGCAGTGATGGGCTTGACCAAACTTGTAAAACTAGGGATAAATCTTCTCATGATGTTTATCTTTCCAAGGAAACTTTGGAGTCCCTTATTCTGCTTGGGTAAGGATGAGGCCAATATGACACTTATTCTATCAAGATCAATAGATGACCCTCCCTTTGAGATGATGTGGCCTAACAACTTACCTTCATGCATGGAAAACATGCACTTATTAGGATTCAAAGAAATCCCATACTCTCTACATCTCTCAAAAATTATCCTCAGGTGGTTCATGTATTCACTAGCATTCTTGGAGAAAACTATGATGTCATCCAAATATACTAGCACCATTTGATTTAGCAGCCCTTGAAAATCCATGACCATGGCTCTTTGTAAAGTTTTTATAGTATTTGATAGACCAAAGGACATATTTGGTATGCATATGTGCCCCATTTGATGGGGAAGGCAATCTTGTACCGATCTTCATCTTTCACCCATACTTGGTTGTAGTCTGAAAATCCATCCAAAAAAGAGAAGCATTTTGATCCTGTAACTACTTGGAGAAGTTACTCTATGGATGGTAAAGGGTAGTGATCCTTCAAGGAGACCTTGTTCAAACCTTTGAATTCCAGACACAACTTAATCTCCCCACTCTTCTTCCTTACAGGCACCAAGTTGGCTACCCATGATGAGTGTTTGATGGGAAAAATGATCCTGGACTCGATTAATTTGATTAACTCTTTCCTCATCAACTCTTCTATCTTGGGGTTGAATTGCCTTTGCTTCTACCTTACATGCTTGGAATTGGCCTCCAATTCTATGGTATGCTGAGCTAACTTTAGATCAAAACCTTTCAAGTCATTGTACTCTCAAGCAAAAATGTCTGCATATACCTGGCAAAGTGATATGAAAGTGTGCTTCTCAGCTTTTCTACTTACCTTCCCAAGCTTGAGAAGCTTATCCTAGAAAATGAAGATTCTCTCATAATTTTATTCATTAGTAGACATTACTACCTTCTCTTCATGCAGTCTCCTTCATAAAAAAGGCCCTCAAGTGTAACCATCCCCTTAAGAAGTTTGTTCAACTTTAGTTGAATAATTTGATCTTCATATTAATGCTTTATTTAGCTTGATTGGAGGAAGAGAACTCAGCTTCCTATTGTAATAAACAAGGAATTTGCTTGTCACTTTCAAAAACCTACAAGTGAGCTTAATTATTTGGCATTGATGCCCTCACCACCACCTTGACATGTGGCTAAACTTTAACTTCTTTTAGCTCACTTGGAATGTCAAACTGAGTTCTCACAGCTACCAACTTGTCAGCATGTTGGTTCTAATTTCTTTGGATAGCTTAAATGTCAAAGGCCTCAAAATATTTATTTAGGTCCCACACTCATTTTTTGTAAGAACTCATCAAGGAATTCTTTGTAACCTTCAGTCATCTGACTTGGTTTATTATGAGCTTGTTGTCCCCATAAACTTGTAATAATTTGATTCCTTTTTTATTGGCCCATTGAAGGCCACAAATCAAGTCTTCATATTCTACTACATTTGAAGAGCAACTAAAATGGACCTTATAATAAGAGAAAAGCTTGTTAGCCAAAGGGGAAACCAACATTACCCTAGCACTTACACCAATTTTGCTCCTTGAGCCATCAAAGAACAATTTCTATAAACCATTGGGGTCTTCTTTAGGTCCAATGAGGGAATGCATGGGTTAACTCTCTTTATGTAGTAGATAGACACCCATGTCTATTTACTCAACACCTTCCAAAGGGTTGAAAAATTGGTTATCTCCTCATATCTCATCCAAGAACAAGTTTGGAACCTCTTCAGGATGAGTGTTTAGCTCCTGGCTAATTGTAAACTCATCCTCATCAAGGATGATACAATTGAGGTTTATGTTATTTGGTTGATGGGGTTTAATATGGAATTATGTCATGGGTTTAACCTTGATTGCGACCTTAGTTCCATACCTTATTCTAAATGCCATGTAAGACTAATCTACTGCAAGGAAACCCCCAATCTTGGTTGTGAACTCTCTAGAGAGACAAAAAGCAAAGTGAGGAGTAACATGCAGGATCAACATGTCCTAAACCATGAAAATTCTAGGACAAGCATGAAAGTTCAAGCTTAAATTATTGATGATACTTGATGGTTTTGTGGAAGAACCATCAAGATGTAATACTCCCTTGATGTGTGGATCATACTTGAGGTTTAGCTGATCAACTATAGACTTTGACATAACTAAGGTACTGACCCCACTATCTACCAAGTAGTTGTGCACCAAATAATCACCGATGATTAGTGAAATGTAGAATGGAGGGGGATTGGTCACACTACTTGACCTTTCTCCCAAAGGAATCTTGACTCCATTAGTGAAGACCTTAGCTTCCTTACTTGGTTGTGTCAGGATCTAGAACACACAGCTCTGATACCAGCTGTCAGGATCCTCTCCTTAAAGAGTATAATTGATTACCTTTATATAAGCAACTAAACACGAAATTAAACCAGAAGTAATATGTAACTAGAATTCAAAAAAAACACAGAGTATGAGATACGAGAAACAATATAATCTGTATTAACACTCTTTCAGAAGGAAATATAATGAAAAAATCTCACTCTTCCCACACCTCTTGGGCATACAGTAATTCTCCCTCAAGAGTTCTCTCTCTCAATCAATTACAACCAACTCAAACACAGAGTTGTTCCCTCCACCAGTTAGTGACAATCAACCCAATAGTTGTTATTGCCTACTGCCAGTCCACCAAATAGATCTCCTTGATCTTGCACCCTTGCAGATCTAACTGATCTTGCTTATCATGTATATCTCCCTGATCTTGCTACCTGCAGATCAATTGATCTTATGCCCCTTGAGACAACCAATCCAATTATTGTTCTTGCCTTCAAGTTGAGGATCTAATCCTTCTTAGTCCTTTATTACAATACAACCCCATGGGTCTTTTAAATAGATCCCAAAACAAACAATAATTAGAAATGTAGACTTAAGACTAAAATTATTCTTTACATGCAAACTCACTGTCTGTCTAAAATTAGACCAGTTCTAGAAACACACAGGTGACCGACATTGATTTCTGTCTGACCGATGCTGGCCAACTATAACTGATGCCAGTTACTATGTACACTAAAGATGACCAATGTCGGTTGGCCTGACTGATGTTGATTACTCTGTAACTTAGCAACCTCCACCATTTGCATAATAGTGAAGCTTTTAGCTTCACAACTTAATAATCTCCCACTTGGAGATAAACAGCTGCACCTGTACCTATACTTGTACATCCTCTAATTTATTTCTAACTTGTATCCCTCTTCAAGTTCAGTCTTGAAGACCAACAAAATTTGAATGAAGATTCAACTTCTCCTTTGTTCCTGGCTTTGTTAACATATTTGCAGGGTTCTTATCCTTACTAGCCACCGTGACTGCAACAACCTTCTACAACTCTGATATCCAGCTAACCGTCATTCCACCAATAGTGAACACATATCCTGTGGTGTTTCTCCTATCATCCAAGTCACCTACCATATCTGAATCTACATATCCATGTAGAGAAATGCTTGACCCTGCATAACATATCTACTTACTGCTGGTCCCTCTCAGATATCTGAGAATCCACTGAACTGCTTTCCAGTGCTCCTTTCTTGGATTGGCCATAAACTTGCTGACAACTTCCACTACTTGGGTAATATCAGATCTAGTACATACCATGTACACAACCTCATCATATGATTCAAGACACTGTTCATAACTTAACTTGAACTGTCCAACCATAGGTGTGCTTACCAGTTTTACATCCTACATATCAAACCTCTCCACTACCTTATTCACATAATCCTCTTGAGACAAAATCAACCTATGATTTTCCCTATGTCTAGAAATACTCATGCCAAGGATTTTCTTTATTGCTCCTAAATCCTTCTTGGCACATGTCTGAGCTACTTTAACCTTTAGCTCAATAATTCCCTACATGTGTGACCCTACAACAAGCATATACACTACATACAGTAACATGATAATGTAGCTAATATTATCCAACTTGGTAAAATAAACACAATGGTCACATTGACATTGACTAAAGCCATTCTTTGTCATAAACCTGTCAAACCTCAAATATCACTATCCTGGAGCTTGCTCAAGATGATATAACCTGGCCTTCTGTCTCACCTATCCATTCTCTCTTTTTTTTAACCTGTGAATCTATTTGTCTTTCAGTGCTTTTTTTTTGGCTGGCAACTCTACCAAATCCCATGTTTGGTTCTTTCCCAAGGAATCAATTTCCTCATTCATGCCATGTTCCCACTATTTTTTGGATTCTACCTGCATTGCCTCTTCAAAACTTCTTGGTTTTCCACCATCAGTGAGCAACAAGTAGTATAAAGAAGGGGAATAATGAATTTGAGGCTTACCCTTTCAGTCCTCCTCATGGGCATTTGAGACTCCTTGACAGCTTGCTATCCACCCAAATTTTGTTCTAACAGTGACCGATCTCGATCATCTCTCAGTCTACACCCGACTATGTCAGTTCCATGTGACCGACCTGACTAACATCGGTTCTTACCTGATCGACGTCAATTTTCACCTACCTAACATCACTGACTTTGGTCTCCACCAGACCGTCATCGGTTCCTGCCTGTTTGACATCAGTTCTCACCTGACTGACGTCGAAATCTGTGTTTTCTTGTGAGTGAGGATTTTTACCTATGAGCTCATTTTGGATCATAACCTTGTCTAAATCAACATTGCCCTACTCAGAAATATTCAGCCTCTTGAGCTGATCTCTGTCCATCATCTTCTCTTTGAAAACCAAGGCTTTTCAGTTCTTAACATTTGAATTAAGAACATGCATTCCCTTCTCACTCATGTGACCAAGCCTACAGAGCCACATCTTTGCATCTACATATGAAGTAGATAAAATAGAAGGAGAATCAGTAATACAAGTAGATAGATAAAGTGTACCTACTTTCTTACCTCTTGCTAAAACAAGTGCACCCTTGAAAACTTTTCAAGATTATGTTGTGAGAGTTACTGTGCAACCCTCATCATCCAACTTTTCTAAAGAAATCAAATTCCGCTTTAGGACTGGGACATGCATGACATCTTTCAACACCCATGTGTTGCCATTCTGCAATTTCAGCTACACTTCCCCTTTGCCAACCATTTGACAAGGCTCACCATCCCCTAAATAAACTTTTTCAAAGTCTCCATGGACATAATCATGAAAAAATTCTCTATTTGGGGTTGCATGGAAAGAGACACTATAATCTAAAACCCAATATTCTACTTTATCCAAGAAACATATAAGAGCATCCTATATAACAATACCTGCATCATTTGCTTCTTTATTTCCTTCATGCTAATCTTTTACCAACCAATAATCTTTCTTTACATGCCCTTTCTTTCCATAATTCCAGTAGGTTATACCTCCATTTTTGGATTTAGATCTCTTGTCTATCTTTGACCTTGATTTCCCTTACTTGCTCTTCTCTCTTTGCTTTCCCCTGCTTTCAACACTTAAAGCATTCCTTGATGTTTCCCCTATGCTTTTCCTGCAAATTTCTTCATTCAAGATTACACTAACAACATCATCAACTTTTAAGATATTTGAAGCAGATGCAGTATTACTAACTGCCATTACCAAACTATCTCAACTTTTAGGTAAAGAGCATAAGATTAAGAGAGCCTTAATTTCATCATCAAAATCTATATTGACTGAAATTAACTGATTTACTAATCCATGGAAATCACTAAGATGACTATATACCAATCCACCTTCCTGCATTTGCAAATTAAATAATTGCTTCATAAGAAATACCTTATTCAAAGCTGAGGGGTTTTCATATAAATTTGCCAAAAATTCTATTAACTCTACCATTGTCTTTGCCTGTGATAAGTTAGAAATCACAGACGATGCCAGGTTCAACCTTATAGATTCTAGAGCCTTCCGATCAAGAACATTCCATTCTTCATCTTTCATATCTATGGGCTTACATGCAACTCCACCCAATGATAAGTACAGATCTTTTTGATATAGATAATCTTCTATATGCATCCTCCATAATTGATAATTCTTGCCATTGAATTTCTCCATTCTTAGCTTACTTTCTTTTGCCATTGCTTTACTCCCACTCAAATAGAAACCCCTGTAAGTGAACCTATAATCGACAAACACTAACTTGCTTAGAACCAAGGTCTGATACCACTTGTTAGTGATCCAAGCTTTGATACCACTTGTCAAGATCTAGAACACATAGCTCTGATACTAGCTGTCAGGATCCTCTTAATTGATTACCTTTGTATAAGCAACTAAACACAGAATTAAACCAGAAGTAATATGTAACTAAAATTTAGAAACAACATAGAATATGAGATATGAGAAACAATACAATCTATATTAACACTCTTCCAGAAGGAAATATAATGAATAAATCTCACTCTTCCCACACCTCTTGGGCATACAGTAATTCTCCCTCAAGAGTTCTCTCTCTCAATCAATTACAACTAACTCAAACACAGAGTTGTTCCCTCCACCAGTCAGTGACAATCAACCCAATGGTTGTTGTTGCCTACTACTAGTCCACCAAGTAGATCTCCTTGATCTTGTACCCTTGCAGATCTAACTGATCTTACTTACCATGTAGATCTCCTTGATCTTGCTACCTACAGATCAACTGATCTTACACCCCTTGAGATAACCAACCCAATTGTTGTTCTGGCCTTCAAGTTGAGAATCTAATCCTTCTTAGTCCTTTATTACAATACAGCCCCATGGGTCTCTTAAATAGATCCCAAAACAAATAATAATTATAAATGCAGACTCAAGACTAAAATTAGTCTTTACATGCAAACTCACTATTTGTCTAAAATTAGACTAGTTTTGGAAACACACAAGTGACCGACGTCGGTTCCTGTCTGACCGATGTCGACCGACTATAATCAATGCTAGTTACTGTGTACAATGAAGATGACCGATGTCGGTTTTCCTGACCAATGTCAGTTACTCTATAACTTAGCAACCTCTACCATTTACATAACAGTGAAGCTTTTAGCTCCACAACTTAATAGGTTGTTTATTGGTAGCTGTCATAAAACTCATCTTAAATAATCTTTCTTGAAGGATGTCTACTTGGTTAGGCATAGAAAGCATGTCTAACATTGGTACGCTCACATTAGATTTCTTAATTTGTTGCACAATATTGATTGGCATACCACCAGCCTTTGCCAAAGTTTTGGGAGCCACTACTGCTGACTTTGTTAAGGAGTAGTTATAAGATGTTCTTTAAAAGCTTCTTGATTATCACCCATATTCCTTCTCTTAAACCTTGTGTTTATTGAGACTGGGATGCGAACTAGAATAGGGGTGTCCTATTGATTGGATGCATAGTACTCCTCTTATTCACTGATGACCATTATGGCCTCTAGATGGTTTGACACTTGATCTTTGCCTTGTTCTTGTGGAGTCTGCTCCTACTTTGTCATTATGGGCACTTTTGTGCTTTGGGCCATAAGAGCTTGGTTATACCCATAAGTGACAACATACTACCATTGGTCAATGAATGCCTGGTTAGAGCCATTAGTTAGGACAATGGATTGCCTAAAAGAATGAATCTAAGGCATTGTTCCTTCAACCTCTTGAACCATATTATTCTAAACTAGAACTAAGGAATTG
Source organism: Torreya grandis (assembly GCA_037957365.1). NCBI lineage: Eukaryota > Viridiplantae > Streptophyta > Pinopsida > Cupressales > Taxaceae > Torreya > Torreya grandis. The sequence continues at coordinate 643,421 of JARHVA010003981.1, forward strand.
GAAGGGCCTGCAACATCTGATTATAATTATGTTGTCTAGCATAGTTAGGCTGCCCCTATCCTTAAAAATTTCCTTTGTAGGTTGGCCTATTTTCTTGATAAGGATGTTACTAAGGTTGGTATGGAGCTTGATATGGCTTGATGTAAGCTTGCTAGCTCTTGACATTGACCACATCATTCCCCAAGGATTGAAGCATTCTCTTCAGTTCCAAGTAATTCTTTTGCTCTTGGGAGTTGTTAGATCCACTAGTGGAGGCCTTCTCTTGCTTTGGTGAAGGTAAAACAATAATTGTTGGCATTGAAAGTATAACATCAAGTGGAGGAATGACTGTAGGAGGTAGTCTGATCTCAAGAAAAATAGGTATTGGGGGTCTGGGAGTAAGCGTGCCTACCTAAACCAAGCAATTTTCTACTTTAATGGCCACCTCATATGCATTTGTAAGTATGTCCCCTCCCATGGATTAGATCATTACAACTACATCATTTTTGAGAGATTTCAAGTAATACTAAAAAGCAATATTTAGAGATGGTCTAACAGCTACTAGAATTCTATCCCATGCCTTCTAAAATCTCATATTGAAGTCTTGCATGACTTCATGGGGAGCTCTCTTGATTGTGGTTAGCTTCTTTGCATGTGACATATGATCACTCTTATCTACAAACCTTTTACACAGGGATATTCCTAGCTCATCCCTTGAATTTATATAATTAGGAGCTAGGTCCCTATACTAATCTAATGCCTTTCCCTTAAAGGATACAACCAATATCCTAACAACCACATTCTCCACTATGATATTGTGAATGTTGAAAAAATTGGCTATGTCCATTATGTGCTCATTAGGAGTTACAACTTGATCTTTTATGTAATATGGGACACTTTTAAGGTTTGCTACTAGCATAGGGTCATATTGTGGCAAGTTCAAAGGACTATGGCTATTGAAATCCATAAAACCTCTTTAGATAATAATGGTAGTAAGAAGGGCTAACAAGGATCTCCTCATGTAGGTATGCCTTATGACTGGTTTAGGAAAGTATCTTCTTACATAAGGGTGAGTATGGGAGAACCTTAATTTTCTTGCTGAGTTTAAAGGTAGTTTAACAAACTCAAAAGGAATACTTATATAAGTCAATCTTAGAGTCACCTTTGGCATGAAAGATAGTTACTACTCTACCACCAAATAGTTGGGTTTTCTTTGGAGTCACTGTTGATGATTTAAAATTGTGCTTGATTCTAATCAACAACAATGGGAAGTTTCAAGATATGAGACTTGCATCTTGAAATAACCTCCAGATTTTAGAGAAGATAACTCTTCTTTAAATCAAGTATATACTGGGAAAAGGGACATGAATTTAAAGCAGAAACACAATGCAAGAAAGAAAATCTAATCTATGGCGATGCGCCTAAGATGTAATTCAACCTTAATCCTGAGCACTGTGAGACTATACTTAGGATTCATTTACATTTAAGAGAAAACAAGTGCATGATCAATGTAAAAGATTGAAACAATAGAAACAGAGGCTCACAACATAGACTTCTTTTGTTGGGATACAAAAAATGTCAACAAAGGCATACTGTTCAATCTTCTTATTTGAATTTTTGAATCACATAAGAGGCACAGAAACATGTACAATTATGTAAACCTTCCAAATCAAGAAAATGAGACAAAAGCAAATGACATTTTTAATCACAGCTCTAGAAAATCTATAGTCTAGACTACTTTTGCAAATGACACAAATAATATCAACAAAGGCATAGGGTTCAATCTTCTTATTTGAATCTTCCAGTCATACAAAAGGCACATAAACATGTATAGTCATATAAACCTTTCAACTCAAGAAAATGAGACAAAAACAAATGATATTACTTAGCCACAACTCTAAAAAGTCTAAACTTGTTACAATAATTCTTTCTCAAAAATTCTCTCAGATAATGGATGATCTCTGGCGATCTCTGCACCCTTATTTATAGTCTCAGATCCACTCCAAATTGTCTACTTGTTCCCAATCTAATGGCCCAAATCAAATCTTCCCTAACTGATCGTGTCTAACAGAAGATATCTTATAGATTCTAGATTGCTTCATCTTCTGGTAGTTCATTGGCTAAAACAGATTGCAGGATGCTCCCTTCTCTTGAATGCTAGGTTACACTTAGCCAATTTCCTCTTATTACTTTAACAAGCACTAGAGGTTGACACTTGTCATGTTTTGTAGCACCTATTGAAGACACGCGACACTTTTTGCGTAACTTATACTCTTTTGTGTCTTTGCTCAGCCATGTTCTACCTTTGACACTTGTCGCAATCTGCTTCCTCAAAACTTCAATAGCTTGAAGGAAAATTAGACCCACAACATGTCTTACCCAAGTAACTTTAAAAGGGACATAGGGATAGGTGTCGATCTCACTGCTTCATCAAAAGATACGTGGCAATCTCTACTTTACTCATTTGGGGTTACGTGGTGGTCTTCACTTCTTTTAGTTGCCTTTTTAGAAACCTGTAGAAGATGACATGTGGTGGTCTCTGCTTTACTCTGTTTATACCATAGAAACAATTTGGGTCTCATTTCACATTTACACAGACAGTGACACCTGGCAGCTTTCACTTACTTAAGAAACAAAACTTGGGACCCACCACAGTCTTTGTTATATCAGTGAAGCAAAATGAAGATAATTTAGATCATGACACTTGGTGGCTTTTGCTTGATTCTACTGGGATACGTGGCACATTTCGTCACTTTTAGAAAAGCAAAAGTAAGACCTTCTGCAACTACCACTTGGCACTTTCTGCTTAACCCTGATACTTAGCTTGTTAAACCTTTTGCTAAAAAGAGATAAAATGGGGGTGCCAATATGAAACTACGGATGCTGACAATTGGCATGTTCTACTTAGTAACTGTGAGATATGTGGCACATTCTGACCAACTCATAAAAATTATGAAGGGTGCCTCAGACGATAATACTTAGCATTTCACTTGATTTCAACACTTAGAGAAAATGAATCAAAAGGAAAATAGAGCCCACGCTCTATTTTCAAAACTCTGCCATCTCAAACCAAAGTATGTGAAGACAAAATTTCATGGTGCATGACTAAAAAATAGAATGAAATGTAGAGTAAATTTTTACTCTACAGTTATTGGCGACCTCGAGGACTTTTGAGCCTGCTAAAAAAGAAACCACAATTTCCCGCATATAAAAATGTGGCAACAATCACAACTTCAGTAAGGCCATCTAATAAATAGACCATTCAGCATCAAATAGCCCCTGCTTATTTTGTAACTCTTGGAAAGCTAAATCAAGGTTAATGATGTCCTTGTACGAAAACTCTACTTAATATGAACTATAACCTTCAATTAGAATTCAAGCTAGATCAAAACAACTTCCACTTCTAGCACTGACGAATCAGACACATCTAGGGAATTATGGAGATTTGGGAGAGACTTAATGTTTCGAGAGTCTTGAAAATTTTGAAAAGATTTTGAGCTACGACCACATGCTCAAAGAACACTTATTTAAAAGAGAGATCAGGAAAGAAAAAATGGGAAAATAGAGCAACAAAACTGAAAGCAAACTACTATATATATCTAACTAGGTATATTTGCCTCCCTCCTGGATCAAAAGGAAATTTTTTGAAGTTTCCTTCATGATGAGAAGACTTATGATGCTAGGCAAATGGCTAAATGGGATGGAGCTTTGGTGACTTGCTCATCCTGCTTGCCACCTTGATTGGCCTGCATCTGAGTGAATCAAAGACAAACATGCTTCCAATATATACATACTCTTCTTGTTCTTAAAAGCTTGTCAAATGCTGGTTCTTTATGCTGTCGTGTCTCATCAAGAAATCGATGGCTATTGGCTCATCACCATAAGCCCTTAGATATACCTTATTGATTGGCTTATCTCTTTCTGCCTCATTCTTGGGTTTCATTGCATGATCATCCTCCTTGATGACTTCAACCTCTTGAAAGGATAAGTCTAAAATCTTACATCCCCTCTACATACTTATCTAAGTTTTAATGCTATCTTTTCCACTTGAAGCCAACTCACAACCTTCTTGAATAATAGTGTAACTTGCCCTAATGACTTCAAACAAGTCATTCAAAACATGATCAGTTTCATTCTCAAGTTTCATTGCATAATCATCCTCCTTGATGACTTCAACCTGTTGAAAGGATAAGTCTAAAAGCTTGCATCCCCTTTGCATACTTATCTGAGTCTCAATGCTATCTTTTCCACCTAAAGCCAGCTCACAGCCTTCTTGAAGAATATTGTAACCTGCCGCAATGACTTCAAACAAGTCATTCAAAACATGATAAAAAATTATCTCTTTTTCATTAGAGATAGAGGTAAAAGCTTGTGACTTGTCCTCTGGTTCATCAAAGGGTGTACCTATAGTGATTTTTTCTTCATCTGCACTCATGAAATCTTCTTGACTAGCCATGAACTGAGCATACTCCTCTGCATACTTATTTGCTTCCTCCAAAATATATTCCTCTTTGAAAAGGGATAAAGAAGAAGACTAATGGTTATACATATGCAAAAGAGGAGATAATTGTTGAGCTAGAATCAAATGATCCTCTTCTTTCCATTTGTCCATCACTTCATCTATATCAGATGCAGCTTGATAGCTCTCTTGGAGGGATGTAGATGGGGTGTGTTCAAATGTAAGATCTTCTGTTTGATCATCGTCATGAGTGAGAGCAACCTCAACCTCTTCAAGGCTTTAAGCAAAACTTTTCTCCTCCTTCTTTCTGCTCTATGATTCCATTGTTTATTTCTAACTCATGACCTTGTGACCAGAACTTTTCCCTTGGGAAGAGGTATCAATTTTATCTTCTTCAAGATCCCTAGCTGGTTCATGATTTTTCCTCTTCCAACTCAGAATTTGGACATCATGTTGAGAGATTTGAGGATTGGTAGAGGAGGTATTTTTTGGCGTAGGCTCTTCTCTAAGGTCTGAAATCTCTATCTCTCTTTCTCTAAGCAATCTCATCTTTGCCTCTAATTCCTCAACTTGCTTAGCTAATTTTTCTTGAAAGAGTATTTCTTGGAGTTCATAGGAATCATCATAGAAGTGGGGAGTGCATGAAGGCTGCGATGAAAAATAAGAAGCTTCTTGAGGAAGGGTGGGAGGGACTTGAGGGGGAAGTGAGGGTTTAAATTCCACTTCCCTTGCTGCCAACATAAACTTGACATTATTGGGGAAAGAACTTGATAGGTTTGACTTGGCTCATGAACAGGGGCTGTGTATATCTGATATGAAACTTGTGGTAGTGGATATGTAGGTTGATAGATTTGGTAGGGCAGTCTCTCATGAATACTCAACTTCTCTTCTAAAAATGCAATTAAGCCACTCACATCCAACATCTCATATGTAAGCCTTTGCCAATTTGCTCTTTCAATGGGAGCCCATTCACTTTTAATCATATCTACTACAATTCTTACTTGATGGATGACATGATTGGGAATTTATTGGCCTCATCCCCTTCTATTGTCAAGCTCTAATACATATTTTTTATAGCCTAGTAATGCTTTTTTGAAGGTGGAAATGAGATTAGGTTGAGTATGAGATGTAACATATTGGGAAGATTGGGCATAAGACTGATATGGCTCATGACAGGGCTGAGGTTGGTCATATCAGACCTATGAAGGGCAAAACTTATAACCATATGCATCCTTGTTGCTTGATGTGATTCCACAAGCAACCGGATCTTGATTAAAAATATATGAAGAGGCATAAGACCCATAGCTCTGAGTAACAGAATTATACATACCAAACAGTGATTTCTTGATGATACCAAGACTGCTTGACCGACTGATTTAACTCAGAGTCGTCGTTGGTGTTGATCAAATAAAAAACCTCCAAAGGCTGGTTGGCCGAAGAACACACCAATAATTCTTCAACTCCTTGAAAGATTGGTCCCATCAGGCATGCCAAAAACTATTGATGATTTAAAATTGTGCTTGATTCTAATCAACAAAAATTGGAAGTTTCAAGATATGGGACTTGCATCTTGAAACAACCTCTAGATTTTAGAGAAGCTGGCTCTTCTTTAAATCAAGTATATACTGGGAAAAGGGACATGAATTTAAATTAGAAACACAATGCAAGAAAGAAAATCTAATCTATGGTGATGCGCCTGAGATGTAATTTGACCTTAATATTGAGCACAGTGAGACTATATGTAGGATTCATTTACATTTAAGAGCAAACAAGTGCATAATCAATGTATAAGATTGAAACAATAGAAACAGAGTCTCACAACATAGACTTCTTTTATTGAGATACAGAAAATGTTAGCAAAGGCATAGGGTTCAATCTTCTTATTTGAATTTTCCAATCACATAAGAGGCGCAAAAACACATACAGTTATGTAAACCTTCCAACTCAAGAAAATGAGACAAAAGCAAATGACATTCCTAATCACAGCTCTAGAAAATCTACAGTCTAAACTGCTTTTGCAAATGACACAAATAATATCAACAAAGGCATAGGGTTCAATCTTCTTATTTGAATCTTTCAGTCATACAAAAGGGACAAAAACACGCATAATCATATAAACCTTTCAACTCAATAAAATGAGACAAAAGCAAATTATATTACTTAGCCACAGCTCTAGAAAGTCTAAACTTGTTACAATAATTCTTTCTCAGAAATTCTCTCTGATAATGGATGATCTCTGGCAATCTCTGCACCCTTATTTATAGTCTCAGATCCACTTTAGATTGTCTAATTATTCCCAATATAATGACCCAAATCAAATCTTCCCTAACTGATCATGTCTAATAGAAGATATCTTATAGATTGTGGAATGCTTCATCTTCTGGCAGTTCATTGGCTGAAATAGATTACAGGACGCTCCCTTCTCTTGAATGCTAGGTGACACTTAGCCAATTTCCTATTATTACTTTAGCAAACACCATAGGTTGACACTTGTCATGTTTCGTAGCACCTATTGAAGACACGCGGCCCTTTCTGCGTAACTTATACTCTTTTGTGTCTTTGCTAGCCATGTCCTGCCTTTGACACTTGTCACAATCTGCTTCCTCAAAACTTCAATATCTTGAAGGAAAATAAGACCCACAACATCTCTTACCCAAGTAACTTTAAAAGGGACACAAGGATAGGTGTCGATCTCCGTTGCTTCATCAAAAGATACATGGCAATCTCCACTTTACTCATCTGGGGTTACGTGGTGGTCTCTGCTTTTTTTAGTTGCCTTTTTAGAAACCTAAAAAAGATGACATGTGGTGGTCTCCACTTTTCTCTATTTATACCATAGAAATAATTTGGGTCTCATTTCACAATTACACAGACAATGACACCTAGCGGCTTCTGCTTACTTAAGAAACAAAACTTTGGACCGACCACAGTCTTTGTTATATTAGCGAAGCAAAATGAAGATAATTCAGATCATGACACTTGGTGGCTTCTACTTGATTCTACTGGGATACGTGGCACATTCTGTCACTTTTATAAAATTAAAACTAAGACCTTCTACAACTGCCACTTGGCGCTTTCCGCTTGACCCTGATACTTAGCTTGTTAAACCTTTCAGTAAAAAGAGATGAAACATAGGTGCCGATATGAAACTATAGACACTGACAATTGGCACATTCTGCTTAGTAGTTGTGAGATACATGGCACATTCTGACCAACTCATAAAAAGTATGAAGGGTGCCTCAAACGATAACACTTGGCATTTCGCTTGATTTCAAAACTTAGAGAAAATTAATCAAAAGGAAAATAGAGCCCGCACTCTATTTTCAAAACTCTGCCATCTCGGAGAAAAGTATGCGAAGACAAAATTTCGTGGTGCATGACTAAAAAATAAAATGAAATGTAGAGTAAATTTTTAGTCTACAGTCACCAGATAATGGATGACAAAAACTACCACTACTACAAATTGATCAAAATAACATCAAACTTGACCAATCTTCAATAAAAAAGAAAATGAAAAATGGTAGTGTGTCCCACTAGGCGTGCCAAAACTGTTATAGCTTAGAATTGCATCCTTGTGAGAGTTCTTCAGGCTCTCTCACTTCTATCTACAAGCATGGGAACAACCTCAAGATGTGGGTATCTTATGATGAGGTTGAACCTCTATGCTTTTTAATGAGGCTAGTTCCTCAGGTGTTTCATTTTAGCTCTTGATTCTCACACTAAAAATTACTATTAGCTAAGGAAAAGGGGTAGGAGGATGACTAAAAAGAAATATAAGCTAAGGGAGGTGATGTACCAAAAGAAAATGATCTACTTCAATTCTAGAAATCAGTTAACTACTGATGAACCTAACTAGGATACAGGCTACTCTGGTTCTATGTTAAGGCCATGGGCATGAATATTTTATGTGGAGGTTGAAGGGGATCCTTGCACTTTGAAGGATAGAAAAAATAAGTCTATGGGAGACACTACAAAATGGTAATACTCTAAGGAGGGCTCGATGCACAGACACTTCATGCAATCCTACATAAAATCAAAAGAATCAAAATCAAGGTGCATGGAAAAATTATAGATGATGAACAAAAATCATACATTCTGTAAACAAAACCAAATGTGCACACTTGTATTTAACCAAAAATAGAAAGTCTTACTTGTATTGCTTCAAAATACTCTTTTAAAAAGTGATTTCTATAGAGTAATCTTATCGCCAGTCAAGGGATCCTTTCTTGGCTCTCAGGGCCTCTATTTATATTAGAAAAAGGGGGAGAGAGAAAGGGAAGAAATAAGTCACTGATGGTTGGGACCCTAACATCCTCCTCTTTTGTGTCACTAAATACACCACCCAAGATCACTAAACAATCCTATCGAGTCCCTCCCATCTTCAAGTTTCTCTTTGGCATATCTAAAAAGCTATGCTACAAGCAGTTGGAACATCCCTTCCTTGTGCAGCTGAAATGAATTTTTGTAATTAAAATGACATGGTCACTTTCATTGTCACGTGTCCCATTAAAGAAGAGGAGGTCTCCATTTGTTTTAACCTCTCTGAACCATGCTATATTTAAAATGAATTTCTATTTGTCAATGTCCATGTTGAAGGATGGGAAACTTCATTAAGTCTCCATCTACCAGCCACTTGGAATCTCCCACTTTGATTGGTCACCTTTGTGCCACCTATCCTATGTTAATTGGCTATTGGACACTACCTTGAATCCTTGACTTGTGCCATTAGACCGAGCTTGTTAAGTCATGTAGCATTGGAAACCTAATTTACTCCTTGCTGTGTATTTCAAGTTTTTTTTTAGCTTGTTGAAGTCTTCTCACTTAGTTTTCCTAAAGTATTTAGGTTTTGTCCTTTGTGAGCCTTTCAGACCTTACCCTTTATTGAAGGGCACCTGCCCTTTGACTCTTTGAAAATGAACCTTTCCAAAGGGTACATACCCTTTGGGATTTTTCCCTTCAGCTCTATAAAAATGAACCTTTCTAAAGGGTACATACCCTTTAGGATTTTGTAAATGTACTTTTCCCAAATGGAACATACCCTTCAGGTTCCTTGATTTATAACCTTCTTGAAGGGCAAGTGCCCTTCGTGACTTCATATTTGTTCTTTTGAAACTCGATTTTGATCTTTCTCAAAGGGCACTTGCCCTTAAAGTTTATGTAATGTACCTCCCCAAGGGAAAGTTCCCTTTGGGATTCTTGACCATCCCTTTCTCTCAGCCCTTTTTCTTAATGAGTTTCCTATGGATCTTTCTATCTCCTTCGATAATATTTATTTTGACAGAATTGCCGAAGGAATTCTTTCGACAATTTTCTCGAAGGAATTCCTTCAAGATTTTTCCTGCACCATTTCCTTACCAATTTTATCTAAGGGTATCTTCCCTTTGGGTCTCTCATAAGTGTTCCTTCCAAAGGGCACCTTCCCTTCAAAATTTTACTGAAGACTTTTCCCGAAGGGTAGGGTACCCTTCGGGCCTTTTGAATGAGCCCTTTGAAAATGAATGAAGTCCTTTAGAAAGCTTAAAAGAGACCTTTTGAAAAAATTGTGCACTTTGAAAATTTTGAAGTCTTTATGAAGGGAAAACCTGATTGAAATTTTAGAAGACCACTTCAGATTCTTGGGATAAGAAGACTTACACCCTGCTAAACCTGATTAACACTAAAGAGAACAAATCAAGTTTTCAAACTTGCACTACTTCTTGTGAAAACTTTATAAGTCAAGCTCTGCCAAAAAATGATTAGCAAAGGAAAGAGTAAATCAGGTATGTGAGGGGGAATAACTTATTACTCATAAAACTTTATAAGACAAGCAACTCAAAAAACCTGATTTGTTCTAGAGAGGATCAATGAGTAACTCATGTTTCTTGAGCAAGAAAACTCAACACATGGAAAATCCAATTTTACATTTGAAGTAGGCCCAAAACACTTTGACCCTTTGAGACATGCAACTTATAAGGCAATTTAAGCAAAGTATTTCCACTGATGGAGTCCATAGTTTTGATGGAGTCATGCTTGAACTGCTTGGTTTGCCATGAAAATTGCTCAAGAACCTTTTCTTGGCTTTACAAACCTATCCCTTAGAATTTGACAAAATACACTTTAATCAATCTTAAAGTGTTTCAAAATATTTGTTAGCACTTTAAATATTTCTGGTCCATTCATTTCAACTAGAACATCTACTCATCTATTACCAACTAGATCCATCTAGGCACAATTTGATATGTGGGCCAAAAACATGGCCAATAGTAACTCCTATATATATGCTAGACTTCCAATATTTTGAGAGAATTGATAAGGGCCATAATACTTAGGTGAAATCTTGTTATCCTTATTATGTTGTTTCAAACAGATATTATTTAGTTGTAATAAAAAAAACCCATCCTCTGACTTAAAAATGTATTTCACTTTAATGTTCATTTTGTTGAATCATGCATTTTTGTACCATTGCCAAGTTCTCTCATAGACTAAAGTTTACCTCCTGGGTAGTGTTGAATTTTTTATTTGAATGATCTAACCTTAGGACATAATTTATAAAAATGAGGTGATAGATGGTGCATAGTACCCATATAGTGCAAAAAAGGAGATATTTTAGATGAGGTATGGAAATAAATGTATACCACCATTCTGAAAGTGGTAAGCATTGAATTAATCTCCCTTTTTATCTAAAGAAAAAAATAAAAACTGATGCCACCATTAGGTGGCACAATAAGATCTTCCAGTAATAATTCCCTTCAAAAGCATTTACCCAAACACCTATATCAGTTATCACTCTCAATCTCACATCATTGTATATCAATTACAAGGAATATGTTCTAAATCTTCACACTCTTGATATTGTAATATGTACTCTTGTTTTCATGTATGCATGTAACTACTTTCATTCTAAAATACTCTTTTGTAACAGTCCATACAACCTAAAACTCCCACTCAAAACCTCTCTTATCAATATCTAATACAAGAAACATGTTCTAACAATGACTCATAACCATAGATATTCACTTGAATCATCGTCAAACATCTATACCAATACTCATCTAAAGAGCTTAAAGCTTCAATGTTCTTCAACACCTTACAACACTCATCACACATACTCTACCATTAATCACTTGATGGCTTGAATAAGTACAAATCAAAATAACATGGTGAATAAACCTATACACTCTCCTCAACACTCATTTTACTCTTAACACCATGAACTTAGCCTGAATAAGTCTATATACATATTTGCTTTGTTGGTTTCTAGTGTTTAGAGCATTACAGCCCTATACATAAACCTAAAGCTACTAGCCCTATTTCAAGAGTTTTTTTCATCATAACTCTCTTTGTACTACCCATAGGACAACTGTAAAGACATTTCTCAATACCCATTATTGAGATCTATGACATAGGTGAAAATCATATATTATTGTTTCATACAAAATAGGGTTCTTAGACACTATAGTAGATCTAATTAGGTCTCCAAAAACCCCTATTTTGAGGGTGTAGAGAGTATGGAATGGATCTATACCATGAAACTTGTATGAGGGATGTAAAAAGACATATTTAGACCATCTAAATCAAAAGCTTAACATTTATCAACCCTAAGACATTACTAAACCTCTCTGTTTAGTCCCAAAATGTACAAACAAGGCCTAATGATAGGGTCAAGTTAGAAGCCTTACTTACCCTTGAGATAGAGCTCTACAACTTTAGACAGTGGCTAAGGACACTTAAGACACCAAGATTAGAAATTTTTATAATTTTCCACTGTATGGATTCCAAATGCCACAAAGCCCTAATTAGGAGCCAGTGAATACACAGTTAAAGCTACATATGTCATCCAAGGGTTTCAAGAGCTCAAATAAATTAATCTAATCTTGTATTTTTCTCCTATAAGTTTATAAAACATTATAGATAATAAACACATCCTACAAATATCCACTATCAAATTTACCCTTGCTGCCCTGCATAGGAAACATAGAGCAATTTTTACAAAATTAAACATAGTACATAAAATTTTGTCTAAAATGCACTATAAATCTTTACATTATTGAAATTTATCTAAATTAATTATAAATAAACCATATTCATCTCCTTTTTTATGGGTCTACTACCCAAAATTGGGTCTCTTATCCTTAGACACACTAAATTATGGTTCCTAAAGCTACTCCACAGCTCCTATTCAAACTCAACAACCTTATCAACTTGATAAACATGAGAGAGGGGATAAAAATCACCCATATCAGTCAAAAACTCATTCAAACTAGTCTTTTATTGATATCATGGCCATATTAATATTAAGTTATGTCCTACATGGGCTTATTTGGTCCTAAAATGCCTCTAGACTAAGTCAAACTTACCCTTCATCACTCTCATTCACATTTTAAAACATTTAAGGTGGTTTTAGAATTCGAATAAAAATTAATATGTTTAATAAGACCATAAAGGTCCTTTCCATCACTTGACCACCTATTATTTCAATTTTGAGGCCTCCAAAGGCCTTCACAAAGTTCAAATTTTCAAACATTCTATTTTAGAGGGGAAAAAATGGAAAACTTCCATTCAAGCTCCTCTAAATGAGCTCCTGACCTGAAATACCATCAAAGCACATGCATTTTTCTTCTTTGTCATCTTTTGGAGCCACTGAACTAATCTTGAGCCCATGCTCCTGCATTAAAAACCTCTAATAACTTTCTTACCACCTTAGTTTTAACATTAGATTAGGGATGATATGATGGGATACAAGCTAACTTAAGTACCTAAACATGAGAATAAATCAATCCAAAGAATTTGTAAAATATTAGATCATGATCACTTACTACAATCTCTGGTGTCCTGTATAGTTTATAGATTGTAAACATAAAATTTGTTGTTATTATACTTGCTACAAATGGATGTGACAAGGCACAAAAATGGGCATATTTATTGAGTCTATCCATAAACACCATGATTACATTATTACCTTATAATTTAACCAATCTTATGCTGAAATCCATTGAAAATTCCTTCCACCTCTAGTTAGGAATAGATAGAGGTTGTAGAAGACCTAGGGTCTTAATTATTTCACCCTTATTTAGTTGACACACTGTGCATTCTACCACAAATTTATAGATAGCCAATTTTATCCCTTACCAAAATAAATCCTCCTTGATTATATGAAAAATATTTAAGAAACTAGAAAACCCACCCATTGGAGAAGCATGGATCTCCAAAAGAGCCTTATTTTTAAGGGCTACGTTCTTACATAGGTAAAACCTATCCTTGTACCATAAAGTATACCCTCTCCATAAAAAAATTCATAACATGCTTAGATCTTCTTGGAGATTATAAATGATATTTTATGTATTTGTGTCATTCTTCCATTTTGATCTTGCCTCATCTACCTAATTCTACCATAATATGGACATGGTATGCAATAATTCCTCTATAGACTCATCCCTTCAGGATAATGCATCAACCATTACAATATCCTTTTATTTCTTATAACTTATCTTAAATTCATAACCCAAAATCTTTAAGACCTATTAATATTATTATTTAGATAGTGTTCCAAGAATCATTCTAGACTATCATGATCTGTCTTCACCTTGAAGTGTCTTCCCATTAGATATAGTCTTCATTGTTTTATTAAACAAAGGATAACCATATTTAATTCTCATAAATGGTATTCAATAGATTATTACATTTTATTTGGACATTATCAAATTCAATGGGATTTATATCTCACATGAATGTTATACTTGTACCATACCCTAAGGTATCGCATTCAATAATGAAGGTTTTGGAAAAATTAAGTAACTAGAACTAGAGTGGTGCATAGGTTCTCCTTAAAATGATTAAATCCCCTATTGGTTTCCTCATTATAATGGAAATATTAAATATTTAATAATGTTTTTATTGGTATTGCTATGTTACCATAATTATTTAAAAATTTGTGATAGTAAATCATGAGCTCTAAGAATTCACTTAGGTTATTGATGGTTCTATGTACTTTCCATTATAATATGGCCTTGATATTTTGAGGGTCCACTCTGATGTCTTCATGAGAGAAAATATGACCAAAGTATTCCACCTAATTGATTCCAAAATAACACTTGAAAGGATTGGCATAAATATGATGTTGTTTAAGAGTTTCCAACTCCTGATTCACATGATGCGGGTGCTCCTCCCATGTTTTGTTTTAAATTAAAATATCTTCAAAGAACACCAAGAAAAACTTCCAAAAATCTGTCTTAAGCATGGAATTCATCAAAATTTGAAATGTATATGGTGTATTTATGAGTCCAAAATTAATCACCAATAATTCATAGTGGACCTCATGTGTCCTAAATTATCTCTTATGATTATACTCATCTCTGATTCTAATTTCATGATACCTTGAAGGAATATCTAGTTTTGTAAAATAAACAACACCATGTAACTCATTTAACAGATCATCAATTATTAGAATAGGAAAATTATATGTGATTTTTGAGTTATCTATAGTCATGACACATGCATCAAGTGTCATCCCTCTTATGCACCATCACCACTAGAGACAAATTAGCACTCTAAATATGATGAATAGTACCTACTCTAATATATCTAATACCATATTTTTGATCTCACTCTTTTTCACATATAGGTACTTATAAAGTCTGATGTTTAGTGGTTAGATTATTTTTTACTTGTTGAATGGAACTATCATGGCATATTTTAGGAGGCAATCCTTATAACATACCCTTAAAAAAATCAAGTTTCCATTTGTAACTACTTGTAGATATGACAATGTAGACACATTTAACTATTGTGCCTTCAATGAAAAAAATTATGCCATAAACCCATATACAACCTTGTTAATAATATTTTGTTACACCATGCCTTGTCCTTAATGAACAATATATATTTATAACAAACAAGTGAGTGTGGATTAGTTAGATTCTAGTTTATGTAGAATAGATGAATACATTATGTTGTGTTTGTTCACTTGGATGGCTACATTTTCTATTCTAAATATTTTTTTTTAGTGATTTTATTTATAATAAAATCTATGAAATTATAATTTAAATTTATACATTTGGACATGGACAATACAATGGTATTCATATTATTTAATTTTAATGATTTTACAGTTATAATGATATAAATGTACTAACTACTTTTCTTGTCTGGATAGATGCAAGACATATTTCACCCTCACTAAGATGTAAAGAGGGAGAGCATAATAGGGGTGAGGGTGGTAGATCATGAATGTTTGAAGTGAAAAATACCTAAAAATAACCTCTATCACATAAATACACACACCAAGCTATTTAATTGATTATTTAAGTTTTCATTTCAATTTCATAGTGAGAGTCTTTGATTACGTATTATATTATTGATGATGGTTGAATCATTATGAGGATGCGTGTTATTTCCATATCATAGTACCTTTGGATTCTTGACTATCTTGTTTGAGTGATGACTTATCATGCATGCATCTTTATTTCTTACTTTTATCCTTACAGTTTATTGGTAGTTTACTAATTCATCTCTTTGACTATTTATGGAAAAGACTATCATTGAGATCCTTTGTGATACATGTCATGATTTAGTTTAATTTGAATACATCCATGTCAATATCTATGTGAAATAAATATTATGGAGTAATAGACTAATTTGTTGATAACATATTAGGTATAACAACCACTTAGTGGTCTTGGAACATTTATTGTTTATAAAAATGTATATTTTATTTCTTATGTTTTCGGAACCTTAAAAGCTTATTTTGAGAGTAAATTATATGTTAATGCATTATCACAAATAAGTTTCCAAAAAAATTGAGCCAAAAGGTGAGTTGTGGCATATGGGAGGTAATAGATTAGTAAAGTCACTTTTTAGTGACAACTTTAATTAAATTACAATAAATTTGGGTTAGGGATGTGGATAAATACCTAAGTAATCAGGAAAATAAATGATTTGGTTTTTATTGTAATTTTTAAGTCAATGGAACTCAAGTGGGAGTTATAAGGCATTATTTTTGGTCAAACCCTAAATGGGTGGCTCTTAATTCGAGTCCATTTTAGGGAATTTTTTGAATTTGCATGCAAGAAAAATGGTAAAAAATAGAAAATAATTATGAAAAAGAGTTATTGATGGTTTTTAATATCTACAAAAGTTAATGGGGGTTTAGTTGAAGATTTTTGGGGGAAAAATTAAAGAAGAAACGATGCATATGTGTAGTGGGATTTGGTGGCCATAGATGATGAACTAAAATCTAATCATTAAAATAAAATAAATAGATAGAGATGAGTATGGAATAGTACATATAAAAATACTGGAGAAAAAATGAAGAAAGAGGACTTATAAGGAGGATAAATTTTAAGCATCGTACACTAGTAATTTTTACCATTCCCAAGTAAGTAACAAAACCTAAGAGATGGGTATGAATTTGTAGAGTTTTTTACTTGAAAAGATTACTATAGTTATGATGAATGCATTACCTGTGATTATATATATATATATATATATATATATATATATATATATATATATATATAAGCATGAAATCCCATTCTATAATTTGAATACCCAAGGAGTGTATAAGTTGATGGTTAGGGTCCCTTTACACTCTTAGTTTTACACATATATTTGATTTTGATTTGGTTATACCAAAATAGAGCTCATGTTTTATATCATAGTTAGAAGCGTAAAATGTGTTATTTACACCTATGAATGTGTATTAATATTTTGAGTTTGATAGTTTAATCACCCCTATGAACATGGGGGTGAGAGTTCACTCTCACCCACAAGTTCATATGGCAAATTATTTGGTATTTTTTTAAATTATTTAAAACTATTGATAAAATTATATCATGCCAAAATCAAGGTCGATTCATTTAGAATAAATTTTAACATGTCTAAGTTTCCATATCGACCGAACATTAGATGTTTCCAGAAGGTATGAGTTTTTTTTAATAAGGAACTATATTTAGACTTTTAGGTGGTTGAATAACCATCTACATGACTAAATATTTAACAAAGGAAAATATGAAAGTTTAATGAAAATTAGGAAGTAAATTTTAATCTTTGAAACTTTCATTTTTTTAATACTTGAAATCAATGTATGATGTTATAGTATGTTGTAGTGGCTGTCTTGTTTATCAAAGCTGAGGATAATAAGAAATATCACATGGGTTTAAATTATATCATTATAGACTGAGCTACACAAATTTAATAAAGGCATATATAAATACTAACAAATCATAATGAATTTTAAAGGAATTAAGTTAATGAGTAAAATAGGTATTCACTATTTTTATAGGAAAAATAGTATGAGGGTTTGAATGTTAATTTATGATTGTATCCATTGGAAGGAAACACTTTTTTTGGATGTCAAGACAAATTATATTTAGTTTGGTTATAGAATGACTGAGTATGATAAAAATTAAGGAAGATATTAGTAGTAAACCATAAAGAATACAATAGATGTTAATTTATAAGATATGGTTGTGGCTATTTGGCTATTTAGGACTATACTTATTATTAAGTTATTAAGGCAATTTTAATATTGTAAAAAATTTATATGTTGGATGTACAAATTCGAATAGGAATTGAGTAGAATCATTTTATTTTAGAGAGAAATAAGATACTTTTAATAATCAAACTATTGGAAAAATTATAGATTGTATTAGATAAATATATATTTAATATAAGAGTTGAACCTAGAAATGTAAATATTAACAAGTGTCTTTCCTATGTTGTTTAGTCCTATGATACCTAGTGAATGATGTATAATGTGTATGCAAACAAGATATTTAGTTATACGAGTCTTCTCAAAAACCTAAATTAATACTTTTGTTATCAGTTGAAGGTCATATGCATAGAATCTCATAATATATGAATATATTAGTGAAACTTTCATTATGTAGGATGTTGTTTGGTACTATGCATGATTTTGATATTTGTTACCTTCATAAAATATAGTTTTGATTTCTTATTGCTACTCAAGTTGAGTTGGATTACTTTATTAATCAATTCTCTCTCTTATTAAGGGATGATGAGTGATATGCAGGAAGCCTATTTTTAATCAATCATCATTAGTTAACAATTTAGGAAAATTATAATAGTATGTTATTATAATAGTATGTGGACTATGACCCAAATCTTGGGATTTGATAATACTATAAAATTCTTTGGCCAAAGTAATGTATAGTTGTATACATTGTCAGTGCACATTACTTTCTAGTTTTCATGTTTGCTTGGAGTCATATCAAAGAAAAGCATACATAGGGTATGTATGATTAGCTGCATGTAATAGTGATTATACTTTCACATGTGATTTTTGGATGATTATATATAATTTCATCATAATTATCTACCCATTCATGAAGGGAAGGGTCACTCCTAGTGGGGAGGTGTATAGGATACTGATGGTCTATGGTTAGAGGTAAATCTAGATGATGCTCTCCCTCTCTATAGTTCGATCCAAACCTATTCTAACATATACTTGTGGTTACTATTCAGATTTGATGAGTTGGTTCATGGAAGCTTTGTTATACTATTGCACCATTCTACTTGACATTAATGAATTTAACTACTTTAAAAAGTAGTGGACATTGATATGTGTGCACATTATATTTTAGTATAGGTTGTAATTAATGAATGTGGATGATATGTTATACTGTGGTATCCGTTTATAGTGTTTCTCTACCTTTATTGTTATAATATTATATTGATGTATCTTTAATGTTGAAATAATTAATTATTTCACCTTATTTTTGTAGATGTGTGCCACTATGTAATCTTATAGTTATTACACCTTTGAGAACCTTACATTGGTTAATGTAATAAATGTGTATATGCATATAATAATGAGGTTTCTGAGAAATTTATGCTTATTTTATTGAATTCCTTTTAGCTTTAACAATAACATTATATATGAGATAAGTTGTATTAATTATAATATTACATTCATGGTACACATGCAAATAATAATTATTTAGAATAACCACAATTACTTAGTATTTGTTAAACTTTAAAAAAAGTAAAATTTATGATTTAAACCAGTTAATTTCTTAACAAGTGGTATTAGATCATAGGTTTAAACACTTATAAATTATGAGTCCATTAAATATAACCTAAAATTCCCCACTTTAAGAATGAGAACATGATGTGTGCAAGAGCTAACGTTGAGGGAAAATCAAATTAGGATCAACAACTTTTTCCTAATTAGTTAGTAGTAGAATAAACTACCAAGCTCGATCAAATCCTTGTAGTCATGTGGAAAACTTGAGATATGGTAGCTAACCTATAATAATAATTGCATGGTCATGAGGAAAAAGTAAAGCATGAGAAGAAACAGGCTGATCAAGAACACTGAGAGTAAGAGCATGATAAATAATATCAAGCTACAAGATCATAATTGGCTATAGATCTTGTGCATGATATGAAAAAGGTGAATATAACTAAGTTTGATGGAGCTGAAGGTTGTCTCACAAAAATGGAGAATAATTTATCAAAATTAAATTAATATGAGGTGACCTTGAAGTAGTATGAGGAACATACTAGATAGAGGGTGAAGCAACAACTTGGTGGGCCAATTAGAAGATGAAAATGGGTATTTATTCCACCACCACCACTTGGGATCAATTTATTACAATATTCAAGGAAAGATGGTTACCATAAATTTAATTTGATAAAAAAATGATATATTCTTAGAATCTAAAGCAAGGAGATCTATTAGTGATAGAGTATTATGATCAATTCAAAAAACTTCTCAAATATGTGCCCCAATATCATAAATATGAATGCTTCTAGATTAGAAAGTTTATCATGGGTTTAAGGCCTCAAATTGGATGTGAGGTGGATGTTTTAGTGACCTAGTTCCATGGATCAGGTATATGAGAAAGTTGTTAAGGAAGAGAAAAATATTAAATCACTTACAAAAGTGAAAGAAAAATATTATAAGTTTGATGGCCCAAAAACTTATTTCAAAAATAAGAATTGGAAGTATAATAGGAATTCAAAAAACATATTTAATAATAATCAAAATTCTAGGTTTAACAATTCTTCAGGGGAAAATAAACCAGGCAATGGCTTCAAATAAGGGAATAAAGGTGGTAATCTATATGGGAGAAAAGATACATTATATGGAAATTTCACTTATGGAGGAGTTAACTATGCTAAAGACTATCCTCAGTGGAGATAGGGAGTAAATTCAATAACCCTTCATAATCATTTGCTCAACATGGACCTTTCTCACAATGAATTCATGCAACTTTTGAAAATCATCAGGAAAAGTTATATGCCTCCCCAATCAAGGTGTCAATTACTTTGTTTCTTTTTAATTTTGATAGATATTGGAGCTACTAAGTGATTCATTTCTCTTATTTTGCTTAATAAAACACCTAGGAAATCTAGGGTTATGGTAAATGCATGGACAATGCATCATGGGAATCAGTCTAGGGTAAAATTAGACAAATGCTTTATAGAAGTAGAGATGGAATTACCTAATTTCACCATTATAGTAGACTTGTTTTTAGCTCTGAGAGGATCATATTATGTGATCTTAGGAGTGAAATGGATTTAAAAGCATAAGGTCAAGGTTTATTGATTAAAAAATAATATTAAATGCTTAGATGATTTGGGGAATCAAACCCAAATCCAAGGTGAGAATGAGTTAAAATTATGATAGATCTCAACCATTCAATTAAAAAAGGCCAAAATAAAATGATTTTAGGTGTTTGTGTTTAAGATAGATGAGATTGAATAATTTAAAGAGTATACCTTAAATATTATCCTTTTTTACAAGAATTTTTGGATGTGTTTCTAGAATATCTACCTGGATTCCCTCCTAAAAGGGAATTCAACTTCACCATTATATAAAATTTTAGGATTTTAGCCTTAATCCAAGTCACCCTAAAAAATGAAAACAACAAAGTTAATAAAATTCAAAGCCAAAATTTTTGAGATGTTTTTCAAAGGGTTAATTCAATCGAGTGTTTCATTGTGGAGGGTGCTAGTGGTGTTAACTAAGAATAAGGATGGAAATATTCATCTCTGCATAGACTATAGGATGGTGAATAAGGCAACCATCAAGAACACATATCCTTTACCCCATATTTAAGATATTTTTGATCAAATGAGATGCACAATGGTATTTTATAATATTCAACTTAGATAATGATACCATTAGTTGAGAATCAAGGAGGAAATTCCTAAAAATATTTAGGACAAGGTATGTGCACTATGAATTCATAATTCTTCATTTCAGATGAATGAATTCACCTAAAATATTCATTAATCTCATGAATAGTGTGTTCAATGATTATCTAGATCAATTTGTGCTTGTATTCATATATGATATTCTAATATACTCCAAGAGAAAGGAATAAAAATTTTGAGCACTTATGTCTAGTTTTGAAACACTTTGAAAACATAATCTCTCTAGAAAACTATCTAAGTGTGATTTCTTCAGAAAAGGTGGAATACTTAAGAAATATTATTTTAGATGAATGAATATCAATGGATCCTAAAAAGATAAAATCCATAATGGAATGGATAGTACCTAAATTTTTTAATGAGGTGCATAGTTTTATTGGTTTAGTGGGGTATTACAGGAAATTTGAACCTAGTTTATTAAAGATAGTTATCCCAATCACCTCCTTACAATGGAAAGAGATTATATTTATGTGGATTGATAAGTGTGAAGAAGCCTTCTAGGTCCTAAAAGAGAGGATTAATTTTGTACATGTGTCTCATGTTTTATATTCTAATAACCATATTTTTGTGGTAACATACATTTCTAGGGATGGCCTAGTTGGAGTTTATTAGAGGAAGGCTCACTAGTAGCATATGAGTCTAAAAATTTGAAGTCTTATGAGGTAAATTATGCTCTACATTATTTGGAATTAGCCATAATAGTTCATGCCTTACAAGTTTGGAGGCATTTTTTTTTGGTAAACCATTTGATCTCAAGACATATAATCTTGGGCTCAAGTATATCTTCATGCAACCACATCTAAATCCTCAACAGAGATGTTGGTTAGAGTTTTTATATAATTATGATTTTGATATTAGTTATATAAATGGAAAAGATAATAGGGATGCATATGATCTTAGCTTTATATAGTACATAACAACAATGGATACTATCAAGAGTACCTTATGAGATTAAATTTTAAAATTCTCACCAAGAAATACATTTTATGAGCAAGTCAATAAATCACTAGCATAAAACATCATGATCATAGATATGAAGGTTTTAATTTTGAAAAATATAGACTCCTAAGATTTAATGGGAGAATATATATGCCAAAAATATAAAATATGATAGTTTTTGTGCTTAAGGAGTTGCATAATGCTCCTTATTCTAGTCATCCAAGAGTAACTAAGCTTATGGTAGAACTAAAACCTTTCTACTTATAGAAAAGAATCAAGAAAGATGCATTAGATTTTATATCTAGATGCATGAAATGTTAGCAAGTGAAGGTAGAACATGTTCATATTACTAGGTTGTACCCACATGACATTCTTGAATGGATATTATAAGTCATAGTATGGATTTTGTGAACTAGGAATTTGATATAAAGGGGAGGTTAGTCTTGTGTTAGTCTCATAAAATAAATGAAATGAACACACTAAGGTTCTAACACCTCTATCCTAGACACTAGAGAGATCTTAGGTAATAAAAACTAAATGAAA
The DNA here is from genome assembly GCA_037957365.1 of Torreya grandis. NCBI lineage: Eukaryota > Viridiplantae > Streptophyta > Pinopsida > Cupressales > Taxaceae > Torreya > Torreya grandis. Next base: position 666,498 of record JARHVA010003981.1, read on the forward strand.
GCACAATAAAAACATAAAAGATATAACTCTTTTACCTTCTTTAGAAGTTCCAAATAGATTTGTTGAATGGCTTGTTCGACTTGTGCATCAAGAAGTCTTTGAAAATGGAGTTTACATGGTTTCTTCTCTCCTTGAAACTTTGGATTTGATGTTGCTTCGCTTAAGATTTTGGCATGTTAACACTAATTGCATGAGTCTTATGGAACAAATACCGCATAATAACTCTATAATATCCAAGATTTTTCATAAAGAGGCATGGCCTTGTATTTATAGCCTTAAGAATTAGCTCTCACCCAAGATGAATCAAGGTTGAGTTTAGGCTTGGAATGGGTTAAAGCTAACCCTTAGTGAGTTAAACATAACTATAGTAGAGTTAATAGTTTCAAGTAATTATGATTTGAAATTACTAGGCATGAATCAAATTATATATTTTAAGATATTTTTATAGAGCTTGACAACTCATAAAGGCAATGATGAAAGACTCTAATATTTTAATTTTTAGAATTTACATTTTTAGATATTCATTAATTACAAATGGATAATTCAACTAGGAATTTAATCTTGTTTAATTTGTTAATTGATTTTGATTTTATTTTTATCTCTTTTAAGATTTAATCAAGTGTGCAAGTGCCCCACTTAATAGGTCCATAGGCTAAATTGATACTTACGATGCCACAAGGTGATTAGGGATGAATCCATGAGAGGTTATCATTGTATATGATATAATACCCTAATTAGGGATGTCTCAACATGATTTTGACTTTTGATGATTGATGCATAAACAAATTTGAGATGTTCAGTGATTCTTAAGCTTAATTTGCAATGGTTGGTAAGAATTAGTCTAAAGTTCAATTGGGAGCTAGTTGTGACCAGTTTTAAGTGTCTATAGTTTTCCCCAATTTAGGAAGGCATTACAAGCTATAGGCACAATAATGGATTATCAAAAAATGAAAAGGTTTTACATGCCTATGAATTCAATGATAATAAATGAGCTCTAGGTTCCCCCTCAAGGGAGTGGTCAATAAAAGGGGTCGATAATCGATCCTTTGAAATAAGGAAATGAGGGAAACAAAAGGATAAAATAGGTATAAGAGACTAATTTGACTACAAGTAGTTATAATTAGTGGCATATAGAGTTACCCTAGTTAGGCAAACAAACAAGATAATTTTCCCATAGATAGTTATAATCATCAACATAGGTGGGACAAAAAAGGTAATGATTTTCTTGAAGGTGGTTATAATCACTGAACAAATTATTAGGATAACAAGAAAATGACTTGCCCAAAGGTGGGTAGAATTATTAAAAAAGAAAACAATGATTTACCCATAGGAAGTTATAATTATTGACAAGATGAAAACATGCCCCAATTGGGTAAATAGAGATAATGGTTTGCCCAAAGATGGTTATAAGCATCATCACAATGAAGATGTGCCCATGTTGGGTAGGAAAAAGATAATGATTTGCCCAAAGGTGGTTATAATCATTAACCATTAGATAGATTTATACATAATGATTTGCCCATAAGTAGTTATAATTATTAGCTCTGTGGGTGCGATGATACACAATGATTTTTTCAAAGGTGGTTAAAATCATTGGCAACACAAGTGGAATGAAATATAATGATTTTTATAGATTTGGTTATAATAATTGGTAACATGATGATGGAAAATTAGAATATGAGGGTGATGAACTGAATCCATACTTATAAAATAAGAGTAAGTCATTACAAAGGAGAAAGATGAATTTGGAAAACCTGCTAACATGGAGATACATGTCCTAATTAGCAAGAGTTAAAACTATTTCATGATTTTAATTACTCTGTATGTGATATGATTTAGATAGATCAAGAATTTGCTAGGTGCCAAGGAGATATATCATGGCCATATTTATTGTAAGTCTTCCCAAATTGATTTTTGATATAACACACAATGATAAGCATCATGATATAACAAACCATGAGAACTTAGCTTAAATATGATTAAATATTGACATGTGATCAAATAAATGATTGAAAATAATGCACTAATGATAAAAATATGATGATAATGTTAATGTATGAATATGAATGGATTCAATAATAATGCACAAAGAATGACCCAATGAATGCATGTAGACTGAAGCAAGGCACAATAATGAAATGAAACAAACAAGTATATAAACAAGGAGGAAGATAAACCACTAAAAAATGAAAAAAGAAAGACAAAACAAAATAAAATAATAATAACAAAATGAAACAAACACAAATAATAGTTAACTACAATGTTAGCACAAATAGAGAACAAACAAGATGACAAACATTGCCCCTAAACTGTAGGAGACAACAAAACAAACAAAAAAATGGGGAGAATAAAAGAAAAGGAAGGGGGTGGTTGATCTAGCTCTAGATGCATTAGGAAAGTGGACACTACATACATAATTTCATGGATGCAAGGTCTAATATAAACTTTAGGCTAAATGTAGTTCTCCTAGGAAATGGGATAGAACAAAAATGATGATTAAAAAACATGATGGATGCTATAGAGGAACGTGGGAATGGGATAAAAAAATGGTGAGTGTGTGGTAATTTAGGCCAATAAAGATGGGGAAAGTAAATGAAAAATGGTTTCTTGTCATATAACAAGGGATCCTAGAATCCTTAAGGCAAAAAAGTGGTCAATTTTTAGGATTTTTTAGATCTTTTATGAGTGTTTTTGTAATTTTGAGGCATCTCAAATTGATAAAAAATGATGAGTTATGAAATAGTACAACTCATAAAATGGAGAGAACATTCAAACTTAAGAAAATCTCAAAAAATGATGAGAGCATGGCAAAGAGTGACTGAGTTAACCTCAATGTGAATCGAGCACTGACTACATAATCCTAAAATAGGACCTCAAGTCATTGTAGTTCCACCTTACATTAGAGGAATTAGATTAGGTAGCAACAAATTCTCAATCAATAGATAAAGTAGGCAAATGACACAATATGGCATAAGAATGACAAGGTGGTACTTCAAGGCATGAAGGATAAAAAGTGTTACTCCTAATTTGTCTATAAGTGGTTATAATTAGGAAACAATGTCATATGTCAATAATACTAATTTGCCCATAGGTGGTTATACTTAGTAAAATGATAGTGGAACTCTGATTTGCCCGAAGGTAGTTATAATCAATATTACTTGAATGGAATAAAATAAAAAATGAAGGATGCAACTACAAAACCACTATCATACTATTCCAAAATATGGTACTTGTCTAGAATACTGAATTAACTGTTAAAACTTGATCAAAATTCCCTCATTGAAGGTGCTTGAAGAACCACTTAAATGGAACCAAGGTCAAAGGGGTTGGGTAGGGAGAGTTAAAACAACTTTGGTCAAAAGGGAAGATATGGTAGAATGGTATATGATAGAATGATATGGTACAAAGAAAAATGTGAATATTATGGTATAATAGAAATGTGCCTCATAGACAATACTTTAGGTGTCTTAGGCAATGTAACGCTTGAGGTATATTATGTTCATTGGCTCATCAAGTTCATCCCCATCTGGCGTAGTGATACTCTATTATCTAGAGCCATAATTTGCAATAATGATATATGGGCCTATCTAGTAGGGTTTGAACTCCCTTGTGTTTCTTCTCAGTTGTGGTATTCTATTTATTTTCTTTGAGAAGAAGATCACCGAGTTTAAATTATCAATTTTTAACACACTAATTATTGTGTCCATGAAGTCTGTTCTGGTATGCTTATAGGCTATTGACTATAGCCATGCATTTTTAATCAACTCCAGCTCTTATAGGCGAGCTAATCAATAAGATTCATCATTGAGATCATGTTTTAGTAAAATGCATAAAGAAGGTAGCTTGACCTAAATGAGATGAATAGCCTCAGTGCCATAAATTTGGGAATATGGAGTGGCTCCTATTGGGATACAGTAATTGGTGCCATTGTCCAGATGGTGAAAAATATTTAGAGGTGTTAATTGCAACCAACATCATTGATAATATTTTTTAAGATTTTGACAATGGTTTTATTGGATACATTTGCTTGGATATTTCCTTATGATTAATAGGTAGTATAAAAATGTTGAGGAATGTTTTACTCGACACATAGTTATTTGACATCCTTACTCTTAAGTGAACCACCATTATTGGATATAATATTGGATGGGATACCATAGTGGTAGATGAGATGGTTAAAGATGAATTTGGATTTTTTTTTTCTAGTCACGTAAGTGAGGGGTATCGATTTAACCCACTTAATGAAATATTTGATAGTGGTGAGGATGTGTTTATGGCCATTAGAGGAGGTCAGGTTTATCTTCTTAATGAGATCAAGGCCTCATGTAGAAAATGGCTAGGGTGTAAGTATTTATTTTAGTGTTTTGACTAGGGCATGAATCATATTGGCATGCTTTTGATATTTTCATACCTTTTAACATATGTAGATGCATTTACATCCATAGTTGGCCAGTAATAATTGCTACATAGGAGATTTTTGGCTAAGATGACCCCACTTATGTGGGCTCCACACGATCCTTCATGAACTTCCCATAATGCTAATTTTTATTCTACAAAATTTAAATAATGAAGTAGAGTTCCATCAAAGCTATGATGCTAAAAGGTTGGTTCAAGTAAGGTATAACATGCAACTTGGTGGATAAAGGCCTTTTTTTTCTTGTGTGATAGGTCAGGTGGCATAAAATGGTCGTGAAGGTAGGTATAAATACTTGAATACCATATAGAGTTGGGACCAACAATATCACATATCATTGTGATGGTTAAAGGTTCATGAGATAGTATTAGAAGATTTTCAATGAAGAATTAATATTCTTTTGCCTTGTTAGTATGAAGAATCAAAGATCCAATAGTAGACATGGCATCTTTTATTATGTTATTGGCCCTTAGTATGTTTTCATATTGTAAATCAACAATCTACTATTTGAGAGTGTCAATTATGGCCTTATATGGTACCAACTTATCATCCTTGGTCTAAAAATGGTCTGTAACTTGATTGATGATTAACTGAGAATCACCATAAACCTTGAGATGTTATACATTCTAGTGTAATGCCTGTTGAAGCCTTATAATAAGTGATTCATATTTGACTCTCTTGTTAGTACAAGAAAAGTTGATACGAAATGATTTAATCATAAGATCCCCTTGTGGTGTAATAAACAATAGGCCTACCCCCAATTTATGTGCTATAAATGATCCATAAAAATATAGATTATAGTGTTACTCCTCAAGAGGTGTTTTAATGATGGTCATAATGGAATCATCTAGGAATTAGAATATTAAAGGTTTGGTATTTACAAGAGGTGCTTCGATAAGCTGATCTATAAGAACTTGTCCCTTGATAGCCTTCTGGTTGACATATTCTATCTCAAAATTACTGAGAAGCATGATCCATTTAGACATGTGGCCTTATAAAGTTATCTTGGATAGTAGATACTTGAGCAGATCTTTTGAAATAACTATGGTCTTGTTGTTTAACATGCAATGTCTCAGTTTTTAAGTTCTAAAGACCATAGCTAAATAGGCTTTTTTAATGGGCATATAATTATGTTCATACATAACCAGTGTATGTATTAGATAGTACATGACATGTTATTTTACTTTATCATCATGTTGAGTTAGAAGTGTCCCTAGGGATTTATTTGTGGCTGATAAGCATAGTTAAAATAACTTTCCTATCATAGGTAGAAATAAAATAGTCAAATTGGAAAGATATTCCTTGAGGTCCTAGAAGGATTTCTAACATTTATCATCCCAATGAAATATGACACCTTTCTTCAAAAAGTGTGTAAAGAGATGGAATTTTTTGACCAACTATGAAATGAAGTATCTAATAAACTGAATCTTGTCCTACAAACTATGGAGCTACTTCAAATTAAAAGGTGGTGGCATCTTGATAATAGATTGTACTATGTGTAGATCAACTTCAATGCCTCTAAGAGACATAATGAATCTAAGTAATTTTCTTGAAATAAATCCAAAAACATACTTCTTAAGATTGAGTCTGACCTTGTACTCATGAAGTCTCTCAAATATTCATCTTTGTGATGTTGGATGATTGACCCTCATCTTTGATTTTCCTAGTAGTCTTCAATAATGTCATGCATCATATCATAAAATATGATAGTCATGGATCTTTGGTATATGGACCAAACATTATCAAGACCAGATGGCATAACCCAATTTTTTTTTCCCCATGGAGTGATAAACACTATTTTATGTTGGTCTTTTAGCACAATTCAAATCTGGTTGTATTATGAGAATACATCTATAAGTGAAAGCATTTTGTAACCTGGTATGGAGTCAAATATCATGTGAATTTTTGGTAGAGGAAAGTCATCCTTGGGGTAGGCCTTGTTTATATATATGAAAATAATGCAAATTCTGATTCCTTCTGGCTTCTTGCTAACTAGCACAACATTTGAAATCCACTTTGAGTAATCAAGTAGTTGAATACATCTCACTTATAAGAGTTTTTATAACTCTTTAATTACTAATATAAAAATTTGAGGACACATCTTTCACAATTTATGTTTGATATACTTGGCATCAATATGTACAACAAGGTAGTGTATAACAAAGGTGAGGTCTAAACTTAGCATGTCTGAGTATGCCTAAGAAAATATGTCATCAAATTCCCTAAAAAGGGTTGTAAAGATGCCACACTCCTCCTCAGTAAGGGATGTACCTAATTTGATCCATTTTGGGTCATCTAGAGTCCTAATGTTGACTTCGATAGTGTCTTTTATGAGGAGAGTTAAACTATCTTCTAGAAAGGTTGATAATGATTGGAATTGCCCTAGAATAGCAAAGTCCTTTATTTGGACTGGGTCTTTAATTTCTCCTAGGTAAGATGAATCATAATCTCCAAATGGTATGGCCATGTGACAAACACTATTAGAAACTCTTAAATGATTCAGTTGAAGGCATGTTGTTCTTTAGAACTGAAGTCAAACCCATATGTAAGTTCATTGTTGGTGGTCTCCTAGGTTATGTTTGAGAAAAGGTGAACACCCCCATCTAATGGTGCCTAAAACAAGTTTTCACTAAAAGACGGGCCTTTCTCTTTACTTTTAACTTGGTTCAAAAGTGCCTCAAAGAGGTTTTTAGTTTAGGACCTCAATGTTTTATTTAATTCTTCATAGCTAAGGGTGTTCACCCATTTTCCAAAATAGGCTATAAGATATAGTTTGATTAATAACCCTTGTTTGTGGTATCACAATAGAACATTGTCTCTTAGGCCTAGAAAATTTTAAAAGGCCTCATCATTCTCAAACTCATGTATAGGCACAATGGATTCTTGTTGGTCCCAGCCTATAAGTTGAGGATGATAAAGAAGAAGTGGATTATGTTAGACTAGTGGGGTAAGAGTATAAATTATATGGGTGTTAAATAGATTGGTATTGTCTAGGTATTAGTAAAGGCTATGATTGGGCTTTGATTCATTGTTGGCATTATCATCACTAATCATTAGAATTGAAACATTAATAAGATACTTGGGGTCACCCCTAGGCAGTTTTAATCTGAGACCATAGGTTTCTTTGTACTAAGTGATATAGATTGGCTCAAGTGTACCCTGCTAATTTGGCTTGAGTCCTCTTCCTTCATAGGCTTTATTATCCATGATCTTATTAGAAATGGGTTATTTGGCATTTTTTGTAATAATCAACCTATTTATCATTGTATAACCATGATTCATTATTTTCAAGTGGGTCCTATTCTTGGCTAGTAGATGATGTGAAAATGATAGGAATTAGAATATGCAGTTTGCCTTTTCTTTTTTATCTCCATTCCATACAAAGTGGATTGGTTTTAGGTCTTCCATAGGACTTGGGGTTATGTGGAATCTTGGCAATGTGAAACATGTCATAGGTAAAATATTATCCTAGGCCATTAGCCATGATGATAAAATGATTGGACATTTCAAGAGGTGGCATATGGGAAGATGAATCAAGGGTATCAAGGTCTATGTAATTGGCCTCTAGTAAATCAACAAGTATTTCTTTCTCCTTGTCCTTCTTGGGAATTATATCTAAGCTAAATTGGTATTTATAGCTTTCGTATTTGGCCTCTAAATATTTACAATGTTCGTAGGGTTACAAATCTCTATGGATGGTGACCTCCATACTTGAATGAGAGAACTTAAGACACTGATGTAATATTAAAGGGATTACATGAACCTCATGTATATAAATTCTACCCAAAATAAAATTATAAGACAAGTCTAGGTTTAACACATGACATATTATATCATGGGTCAAGGGCCCAATGATAACTGGCAAGCTGATTATGCCTTGTGATTCTCGCTCTTCATTGTTATAGGCCTTGATTATGATCATTTCTAGCTAGAGATCAATTATTGTGTATATGAGATGGTTGATGAGCTTTAGAGACACAATATTTAGGCCTGATCTAATGTATATAAGGAAACACTTCACTTTGTGTTGATTAACGACAAATTTAATTTACAATGGATTGTTATGAAGAGGTTTGAGGGATAACATATCGCTTTGGTAAAAGGTTAATTATTGGTCAAGGGATAGATATTCAACTAATGTTTTGGAATTTTTCTAGGCTTATGTCATTTGGCACTTGTGATTAGCCAAAGAACTCTATTAGGATGTTCTTTTGGATAGTATATGTACACAACAAATCCAAAATAGAAATTTGTGCGAGAATTTTCTAAAGTTTTTCCACAATATTGAACATCTTTTCTAACACAATAGTATATGGCTTGTTCCTAGCTAGAATAATGGGTTGGATGGGTTTAGTGGTAGATAGTTATGCACCTAGATTGGTAATCTTTGACTATCAAGTTATGATTGCATAATAAAAAATAGATACGGGACCATTGTTGCTATAAAATGATGGTGGAGGGGGGCCAGATAGGATAAGTCTTAGTTGTTAGTGCACTTGTATGTGGTCATGAGGTAATGATGAGTTATGGATACAAGGTCTAAAATTAATAATCCTTACTTATTGGTATGCCTATATATAGTCCTAAGTCAAGGAAAGATCAGTGACATAGAAGTGTTGATTAGAATTGGTTAGCAACTATCCTATTCATAGGTACTTGGTATTGGATTAATGGTAATGGTGGAAAAGTGACGTCTTATAAGATGAATTAAAACTTAGTTGTAGTCATGTGTAACTACATGGTAAGTCTATTGGGTATTGGCATAATTCTACCCTTGGTTACATCTATTTGGTTGACATTATTGTTATTGTTACTAGTATTATTATTGTTGTCTTAACTATTAATACTATTATTATTAAGTTTTGATTGGATGTAAAATCTCTATTATCCAATGTTATCCCCTTATTTTTTAACATATTTTCAATAAGGTGCTTGATTTGTACACAATGATTTAAATTATATCTATTAAATTGATGGTATTCATAGAATTCATTTTGTCTATACCAATCTAAATAAGGAATGCCCTTAGGATAGTGATTTGGAATCAACCAACTAATCAGATTAACAATGGCTAACTTGTGAAACACAAATTCAATGGGATCTCCAAGGTCACTAAATATGTGATGAGTAGGCACAATTCTACTTAGAGGAGGGGTTTGCAAAGGCAAAGGTTATTGTTCTTGTTGAGCTAATCTAGGTTGCTACAATGGCTATGCTTGATGAATAGGTTATTGGTGAGGAGTAATTTTCATTTACAACATTAGATGAGTAGATGATGTTTACACTATTTGGACATGTCATGACTCGATTACTCCATTTCTAAAAATATTCTTGTTGTAGTTAAACTATTTGGATTTTTTATAATTATTGACCTAGGTTGGTGCTAATATTTACATTTGGTCTTGGTTATGATTATGATTTTGGCCATTTCCTTAGTTTTGGTTTTGATTTTGATTCAAAATGGTAAGCTTGATAATCCCTTTGTTAATAAGGGACTTTTTGATTAGTAAACCCTTATCAATTATCAACTTGAAAGTGTGTGCACACTATTGCTTCAAATAGTAGGATATCTTATAATGCAAATTCTTAGTAAACATAATAGCTAATTACTTGTTTGTTAATCTATGGGTGAAATGGCTAGCAAGTGATCTTGATCACTATAGATTACTTTTTAAAACCTTCACCAACCTTCTGTTTGGCTTCAGTCAGATCTACCAACAAAATCTCATGTTCAAGATTGTAAAATAATGTTGCACAAAATTGTCTAAAATGTCATCAAAATTAGATTATAAGTTCTTCAACAATTTTAAGAACTATTCCAAAGCCTGTCCTCCTAGACTTTGAGGAAACAAAAGTATGAGGTATATGCTACTAGTTAGAAAGCAATAAAGAATTTAGTTAAATGGGCTTTAGGATCACCTTTACCCTTGCATTTGTCAAAATTTAGTGGTTGATATCCTAGAGGAAATGGTATTTACAGATACTCCATATTGAATGGGTAGGAGCACATATCATCCAAATTAAAATTTTTGGTTTGCTTCCTAGCTTGAATGGTGATAATGGCATCCTTCCTTTACTAAAGTTTTTGTGATAGGAAACTGGATGGAATATTGGCTTGAGGTGGAGGCTAGGTGGTCAAAGGTGTATTATCTTGACCAAGGTATAATGGAGGTATGGTTTGTTGTAGAATGTTGGTTTGTTTAGGGAATTGATCAAGAATATGCATCTATGGATTGGGATGAGCTTGTTAAAATTGCATACATTGAGGTACAATATTATGCTTTAGATTTGGTATATAGGCTTGGTTTTGAGGGAATTATGGTTGAGATGGAAGGATATGGATCTAGGTGAAGTAATGTACCTATTGAGGTTGAGTAGGGACTTATTGTCAACTAGTCAAGCTTGGTTGAATAAGGGGAACTTGTTGTGAAACAAGGCCCTATCATTGAATTTGTGGCACATTTGGAATAAAAGGAAATTATTGTCTAATTAGTGCTTATGGGATAATGGTACCTCATTATTACATGAACAATTTTTGTGAAGTAGATTCTTGTTAGATATTTGGCATTTGTTGCTGACCAATAGACATATGTTGTTTATTATATAACATTTATGAAGGTGTATTTATCTGTGACTGAAGAGGTATACTTGTCACTACTTGAGAGGTAGAACATTAGTTTCCCCTTGTTTTGGTGGTAGAATATTTTTCATCTACTACATTGGTGTACTAGATTGTGCCTAATGTTGTGGAATGTTAGTTTTCACCTATTGTGGTGGAGTAACATTCATCACATTTTGTTGAGGCATGACACTAGTTAGCATTTGACTACTTAATCTTTGTGGTTACATTCTTGAAGAAGCAACTGCTTGAGGATTAGAGGTAGATTTTTGTGGTTTGGGGGTAGAAGTTCCTACCCCCTACTATTGTGAACCACTCATGGTATTTACTAAAGGCACTTGTTTTGGAATAGATGTTTATATAGTTAAACCATTTTGGTCTAGATTGGATGACACTTGAGTGTTATCCATTATATTTGGCACATTTATCGATGTAGAAGCAATAGATACTTCTTCAATAGCTAGGGCATTACAAATGTCATCAACTAAAGTGATTTATGTGAATGGGTCTATACCCAAATTATCTTGGCCTATCAATTAGATCAATACTCTTGTTGAAGGAGCTAACTCGATAAGGGGAACATTTAACATGGCCATGTTATTAAAGTTACACATTAAGTTCAAATAAGTTTGATTTTATAGCTGCATTCATATAAAATGGTCCTCCATGAAGCCTTTTCCTATGATAAGCATATGTGGGTCCTAATACAAGATCAATACTAGATCTTGAGGATTTCTAGAAAAGGCCTGTTCATTGGTTTAGTTGTAAGACATAGTTGAAGGCACTCTAACTAGACTAGGCAAATTTTTGTGGGGGAAGTCTATTGGAAACTTTGTCCCTATCTTAGTCGCTTTGATTAAAACTTCATCCTTATTTTCAATCAAGTGATGATCAAATAAAAATGGATCATATGTTAAAGGCATCCTAACATAGTATAGTTGTTGAATTTGGTCTAAAACTGATGGTACGCTATCAAGGTACTGCACTATTTACTCTTGCTCCTGCTTTGAGTTTGGAGGCATGTTAACCAAATAATGAGCTAAAGGATATTAGATTTATTCCCCAAATTAAGTGTTATAAGAAGGATAGGGATCAGTCTCATAAACTACATCGTCAATATAAGGGTCTTAAACAAAGTCTTCTTGTGCAACCACATTATCATATCTTAGATTTTACATGGCTCTGCTACACATATAGTGAGACATATTCAAATCAATGATGAATGTTTTATGAAAGAGGTATAGAGCTGCATAAAATCTTAAAATAAATGTCCAAAGGATGAATGGTTCAAACTTATTATAACTTAGTCAAGAAGTGGAGTTGTATCTCAAGAAGTCTATGATAAAACTTGGTACAAAATAGTTTAACGTCAAATATATCACACAAAAAAGTCAAGTGGATGAATAAAAAAATAGAATGCCAAATTCTAGGTACAAAGTGTTTCAAATAATTCTAATTTAAAGAAAAAAAATGTTGTTAGGTCTTTCAGAGAAGGCACAAAATTTAGGCTCAAAATAGTCATATGCTAGGTCTTTTGGAAAAAGACACAAAATCTAGACTTTAAACAAAACAAAGTATGAGACTTAATCTAAATTTTTTGAAACATTTTGGCATAAACTAGGCATTCAGATTTAAACATGAACCTAGTTAATTAGTATAAGGCATGAAACAATAGGCACTTGGAAGATAGACTCCTTCCCCAAATCTAGGCACAAACAATATTTTTCAAATTGAATAAAGAATTAACCTAATTTACACAACCCAAAAGTGAAAGATTGATGTCTAGACCAAAATTACACAAGGCATAGGTAGAAATCAATCAATGTTTGGATTTAAACTTGTCAAGGTTAATTAAGAACTCAAATTAGAAAACTAGGTTTATTTAAACAAATAAGCTAGATAAGAATGAATGACATAACAACATTACGTATAGATACCAAAGGCACACATGGCTTTGGTTTTGAAATGAAAATTTAGACACAAGTATTTGAAATTATTTTGAGTAGCATAACGATGTTATCACACTTTAAAGATATGGTCAATGGTTTGTTTCAAGAATTATAGGCACAAGATTTGAAATAAATTAGGAAACATAACAACACTCTTTTTAATCAAGTGACACACACACAAAGGTTGATAAAAAAACTAAGGCATATGTACGACGTCAAATGGGTAACAACACCTCCTAAAATAAAGGAGTAATTATAAATAAGACTCATTTTAACATGGTAAGATAGAAAAAATAGACATTTTGAATCAAAACCATGTAAGAAAAGATAAAATGACAAAAACACCTAAGTATAACATTCTAAATCCTAAAACTAATAAGGTTGCATAATACTGTCAAATTATGTCAATATGCTTGCTATTGAGAGGATTTTAAATTATTAATCCAAAAAGTAAAAACATATAAAAATTAGGGTTTTTAGGCCCCATCTTCTCTTAAGAGTTTGTACTATGACATGGAACTTTGGTCTACTTGTCCTGCATCAAAAATATGTACGTAGCAAGTGGGGTCATTCTAAACTATCAATTTTCACTCATTTCTAGATGGTCCCAAGTATAAATAACAAAAGAGATGCTCATGTAAATTAAATCCAAGTCAACTACCTTGTTATGAAAAAGGTCTCATCTTTTTCATAATCACTAAATCTATTGCTTGCTCAGTGTAGTGTGATGTCTAAATTCATCATACATTTTGAGGGCAATAATCACTACCAGAGGCAGTTTAACCACTCAAACTACCATCCAAAAAATTTACTAGATTAATTTATATACCCCACCATAGTGTGGGTTTGAAACAATGTTTGAAGATGAATTCTTGGGTCAATTCTTCCCTAGATAGCCCATGACGAGGTGATGAACTCGTGCTCACAATCCAAAATGCATGAAAAAATAAAGACAAGTGAAAAAACTTTAGGGTTTTTTTAGGGTCACCCAAACCATACAAATTTTGGGAGGGCCTTAATGACTTTCTTTTCATGAATTTGGACTAAAGTAACAAAGTCAAAGAATGATCACTTTTGGTCACCTGATTTCCCTAAAGGGAATGTAGGGAGAACATACATGCATCACTTAGTTTGCTAGAAACAAACAACTTTCAAAAAATAAGCATAAAATGAACAACTCTTAGGAGAATGTAACTAAATGTGAAAGTTCATTTTAGTGCACCAAAACAAAGTATGTTGTGAAATTTGAGCCTCGTGGCATTATTTTTTGAAAAATTTATGAAAAAACTTTAAAAATAACTAAGGCATGCAAAAAATAAGTTCATTTTAAACACCAAAGACAAATTATGCATGATTTAATCATGTTCAAACTTGGATTTTTTCACCTTAGGGCCTACAATTTTTTAGAGGGTTTGCCTACTTACAGCCCAAAATCAAGTGAGAAAATAATATTTAGAATTTCAGGTTTCTTGATTTTTGTATCAGATATGGATCATCATCAATCCATAGAGATTGATGTTGGTCCACAAAGATCAACTTTGGTCCACATAGATCGATGTCTATCCATAGAGATTGATGTTGACCACTACAAAAACATAGAAAATCACAACTCTATTTTGATAGAAAAATGGCTAATAACATGAGCTCAAAACCAAAATATTCCACTAGATCCTAAAATAAAAGGGTTAGGCAAACAAGATTTAGATGCTCAAACACAAAATGATAGCAAGAGAAAATAAGAAAAATCACTACTAACTATCTCTACCATGATCTACTTTTCACATAAGGACTGAGGTCGATTCAATGAATCGACATTGATCTTAGAAAATTGACATCGATCTTTATCAATTTATTTTGAAATAAACCGATGCCAATCCTTGCAACCTATGAGTTGCTAAAAATAGAACTACGTGAAAAACAAACTAAAAACTCAAATTTTAAAGATTTTTATGTATCCATTAGCAAAACTAAAAGTAACATATTAATCTCCTTAGTTATATGGGATATGTTTCATCCCACCGAGCTTGTCAACATGTGAACTAAGAATTTGACATAGAGGGGAGGTTAATCTTGTGTTAGTCTCATAAAACAAATGAAATGAACACACTAAGATCCTAATACCTCTAGCCTAGACACTAGGAATAGCTTAGGTAAAAAAACTAAATGAAAGCACAATAGAAACATAAAAGATAACTCTTTTACCTTCTTTGGGAGCTTTAAATGGCTTTGTTGAATGGTTTTCTCAGCTTGTGCATCAAAAAGTCTTTGAAAATGGAGTTTTCTTGGCTCCTTCTCTCCTTAGAATTTTGAATTTGATGTTGATTGGCTTAAGATTTAGGAATGGTAACACTACTTTCATGAGTCTTATGGGGCAAATTATTTATAATAACTCTACAATATACATCCTTTTTTATGAAGAGACATGACCTTATATTTATAGCCTCATGAATTAACTCTCATGTAAAGTGAGTAAAGGTTGAGTTTAGGCTTGGAATGGGTTAAAACTAACCCTTAGTGAGTTAAAACTAACTCCAGAAGATTTAATATTTTTCAAGTAATTATGATTTTTAATTACTAGGCATAACTCTCAAATTAGATATTTAGAATATTTTTAAAGATATTGATAACTCATAAAGGCAATGATGAAAGGCTCTGATATTTTGATTTTTGGAATTGAAATTTTTAGATATTCATTAATTATAAATGGATAATTAAACTAGGCATTTAATCTTGTCTAATTTGTTAATTGATTCTAGTTATCCTTTAGCTCTTTCAAGATTTAATCAAGTGTGCAAGTGCCCCACTTAATAGGTCCATACGACAAATTGACAATTATGATGCTAAAAGGTGATTAGGGATGAATCCATGAGAATTTATCATTGTATATAATAGAATACCCCAATTAGGGATGTCTTAATATGATTTTAAGATTTAATGAATGATGTATAAGCAAATTTGGGACATTTAATGATTCTTAGGCTTAATTTGAAATGGTTGGTGGGAATTGGTTTGAAGTCTGATTGGGAGCTAGTTGTGCCCAATTTTAGGTGTCTACAGCTTTTTTCCAAGGACTACTCATGTCAAGAAATAAACATGATATGATTTTGGTAGTAATTCATTAACTAACCAGGGTGGCACACTTTATATAGGAAAATTTGACAGATGATTCCCCATGTGAAAATGTTTGTGAAATAACTTTAATGCATGATTTTTTAGAGAATATAATATATGATATAGATCCATGCATGACATATAGGTTTTGGTAAATCTTGAACATAACTTTTAGAATTCAACTTAATTTTGGTACAACTTATCATCTAAAAACATATGGGTAAAATCAAAGGATAAATTAAGTTTTGGAGAACTTTTTGAGAATGTATTGTATGGACTAGAAATGCAAGTGGGAATAATACCTTTCATTAGTTGAGTTTTTCTAAAACAACTCATTCTATTCATCTTTAAAAATGGCACCATTTGAGGCTTTATAAGGTAGAAAATGTAGAACACCTACGAACTATGATAGATTAAAATATAAAGTTATTTTTTAATTTGAAATGATTATTGAAATGGAGAATAGGTAAAATTTATTATATAAAAGTTGGATGAAGCCAATGATAGATATAAAAGATATGTAGATCTAAAAATAATATCAAGGTAGTTATCAGTTGGAGACAAGGTTTTTCCAAGTGTTAAATCATAAAAGAGCTTTGTTAAATTTGGCAAATTAGCCAAATTGACATCTAGTATATAAGACCCTTTGATGTCTTGGAAGTGATTAACCCTATTGATTAAAAATTTGATTTTCCACCAATTTTATCATAAATTAATAATGTTTTTCATGTGTCTTACTTAAATAAGTATGTGGTTGATCCTTCACATGTACTTGATTGGAATGCTTTATAGGTATTGGATCTAAGAGTGGTAAATATAGACCTAATGAAAATACTTGAAACACCATATCAAATTACATTTTAGAGAAGTGTATCAATGAAATATTTATAAAGACCAATATTATGAAGATAGTGCCATTTGGGAGGATCATGAGGAATTTCATAAGTTATTTCCTCATTTATTTACTTGATATGTTTTGCTAAACTTATTATATTTTTAGACATGTTTCATTATTGATAACATCATTAGGATGATGACCTATTTAAGGATAGGAGGATGTTACATCATGTTTGATCCTTAATGAATGATATTATTTTAACAAATAAGTGATTTTGTATTAGTTAGATTCTATATTATGTCTAATATATGGATACATTCTATTATGTTTGTTTACTTGGTCTATTGCATTTTTTGTTATGAATTTTTACTTTGATTAATTTTATTTGTTAAAAAATGTATGAAATCATAGTTTACATTTATAAATTTGGACATGGATAATAAAATGGTATTCATATCATTTTTTTAATGATTTTCTAGTTATAATGATATAAATGGACTAACTACTTTTCTTATTTGAGGTGGATACAAGATATATTTCACCCTCACTAAGTAGTAAAGAGCGATAACATCACATGGGAGATGGTGGTATATCATGAATTTTGTAAGTGAATAGAACCTACCAAGAATTGACATCATACACATACATTCATGCATGCGTGCACACACACACACGCGCACACACACACACACACACACACACACACACACACACACACACACACACACACACACACACACACACACACACACACACACACACACACACACACACACAACCCTCTTTACTTGATTGTTAAAGTTTTCATTTCAATTTCATAGTTAAAGTATTTGACTACTTATTTTATTATTAATGATGGTTGACTCATTATGAGGCTAAGTGTTATTTATGTATCATAATACTTATAGATGTCTAAATGTCTTATTTGAGTGGTCAGTTATCATGCAAGCATTTTTATTACTTACTTTTGTCCTTATAGTTATTGGTAGTTTACCAGTTCATGTATTTGACTACATATGGAAAGGACTATCATTGAGATCCTTTATGATACATGGCATGATCAAGTTTACTTTGAATTCATCCCTATTAGGATATAGGTGAAATTATATTAGGATACATGGAATGACAACAATTTATGCATTGCAACCACTTAATGGTCTTGGAACATTTATTGTTTATAAAAATGTGCATTTTATTCCTTATGTTTTAGGAAACTTAGGAAGGTTTTAAAAGTTTATTTAAAGAGTAAATTATAGGTTAATGAATTATTACCAAAGGAGTTTCCATGAAATTTGAGAAAAAGGTGAGTTGGTGTCATATGGGAGGTAATAGGTTAGTAAAGCCACTTTTTATTAGCAACTTTAATAAAGTTCCATTAACCTTGGGTTAGGGATATCGATAATCACTTGAATAGAAAGGAAAATAAATGATTAATTTTTTATTTTTGTTTTAAATTCAATATAAATTGAGTGGGAGTTCCATGGAATTATTTTTGGTTGATACCCTAAATGGGCAACTACTAATTCAGGCCCATGTTTAGGGCATTGTTAGAATTTGAATGCAAGAAAAGTGGCAGGAAAAAAAGAAGAATTAGGAAAAATATTTATTGATGATTTTTTATACCTATAGGAGTTAATGGAAATTAATTTGAAGATTTTTGGGGGAAAAATTAATGAGGCAATGATTCATGTGTGTGGTGGGTTTTGGTAGCCATAGATAATAATACTAGAATATACATATCATAAGGAAATAAATACATAGAGCTGAGTATAGAAAAGTAGAGAGAAAAATAGTTGATAAAGAATGAATGAAGAGGAGTGGTAAGTAGGATATGATTCAAATAATTCCCACTAGTAATTTCTACCATTCTCGAGTAAGTAACAAAACTTAAGAGATGGATATGAATTTGTAGGGGTTTCTACTCAAAAGTCATACTATGATTATGATGAATTCATTACATGTGATTATGTATATATTTTATAGTAAGCATAAAATTCCATTTTACAATTCGTATACCTAGGGATTGTATAAGTTGATGGTTAGGGCCCCTCTATAGTCTTAGTTTTACATAAATATCTAATTTTGATTAGATTATACCAAAATAGAGCCCACATTTTATATCATAGTTGGAAGGAAAAAATGTGTTGTTTACACCTATGAATGTGTATGAATATTGTGAGTTTGATAGTTAAATCACCCCTATGAACTTGGGGGTGAGAGTTCACTTTCAAATACAAGTTCATAGTGGTAAATTATTTGGTAGGTTATGATTTATTTAAAGTTATTGATAAAATGCTATTACACCAAACTCTAAATTAATTTAGGATAGATTAAACCATGTCTAAGTTCTTATATCGACCCATCATTAGATGTTTCCAGTAGGTATGAGTTAATTTTAATCCTAGAATCTTTCAAATTTTTATAACTCAAAATCAATGTATGATGTTATAATAAATTGTAGTGGTTGTATTATTTATTCATAACCAAGGATAATAGGAAATATCACCTAGGTATAAATGAGACCATTACAGATTAAGCGACAAATATTTACTAGAGGCATGTGCACACACACACACACAAGCAACTCATAGTGAATTCAAAAAGAATTAAGTTAATGAGTAAAATAGGTATTCACTATTTTTATAGGTACAATAGTATGAGGGTTTCAATCATAATTAAAGGTTAATTTATGACCATAGCCATTGGAAGGAAACATTTTTTTTAATTTTGATAGGAATGGTATTTAGTTTTGTCATAAAATGATTGAGTATAATAAAAATTAAAGAAGATATTAATATTAAACCATGAACAATATAATAGATGTTAAGTTATAAGCTATGGTTGTGAATATTTAATTATTCAAGACTATATGTATTATTTTACTTTAGTTTTAATATTGTATAAAATTTAGATGGATATATAGGCTATGAAGGATAAGAATCTTATATTTTGGATGTACAAATTTGAATAGGACTTGAGTAGAAGAATTTTATTTTAGAATTAAATAAGATACTTTTAAGAATCAAACTATTGAAAAAATCATAGAATGTATAAGATATATATCTATTTAATATAAGAGTTGAATTCAGAAATGTTAGATAGTGATGAGTACCTTTCCTATGTTGTTTAGTTCTATGATACCTTGATGCATGATATATAATGTGTATTCAAACAATATTTATTTTAATATACATTTGCTCAAAAACTTGAAGTAATACTTGTATTATTAGTTGAAGGTCATATGCATGGAATCTTGTAGTGAATGAATATCTTAGTGAAGCTTTCATTCTATATGACGTTGTTTGATACTATGAATGATTATGATTTTCATTACCTTCATGAAGTCTAGTTGCAATTTATTCTTGCCACTCAAGTTGAGTTGGATTGATTTATTGATCATTTCCTTCTCTCATTGAGGGATGACGAGTGACATGCAAGAAGCATATTTTTAATCACTCATCATTGGTTAACAAATTATGGAAATGATAAAAATATATTTAAGTAGAGAGTATGATTTATGTGGATTATGAACCAGATCTTGGTATTTAATAATACTTTAAAATTATCTAGCCAAAGTGATGTTGTATCTATATACATTGTTAGTCCACAATACTTTCTAGTTTGTGTGCTTTCTTAGAGTCATATCAGATAGAGGCTTACCTAGGGTCTATATTACCATCTGAATGTAATGGTGATTGTAATTTCACATGTGATTCTTGAATGGATATAGATACTTACATTTTCATTATCTACCCATTCATGAAGTTAAGGCCCACTCCCAATGGGGAGATGTGTTGGAGTCTGATGATTTATGGTTGGAGGTAAAGCATCAAATGATGCTATCCCTCTCTATAACTAAATACAAACCAATTATAACATATACTCATGGATAATATTCTAATTTTATGAACTATTTAATGCAAGATTTATTGTACTATTGTACCATTTTAATTTACATTATTGTATTTAACTAATTTACACATTAGTAGGCATTATTTTACGTGCACATTCATTATTTATTTTATTATATTTCAACATAGGCTATAATTAATGAATGAAAATGATATTTTATACTATGATATCCATACATTTTACCTTTATTATTTTAATACTATATTGATGTATCTTTAATGCTGAAATAATGAAATGTTGCACCTTATTATTGTAGATGTGTACTGCTATGTAATATTATAGGTTGATACACTAACAACTTTACATGGGTTGATGTAATAATTATTCATATACATATAGAAATGAGGCTTGTTGTCTTTAATTAATTTTATAGCTAAAAATAATATTATGTATGAGAAAACTTGTATAAATTATAAGATTACATTTATAGTACACATGAAAACAAAATTTAGTTAGACTAACAATAATTAATTAGTATTTGTTAAACTTAAAAAAAATAGTCCAATTACTTATTTAAACTAGTTAGTTTTTAAATTATTTTACATATAATGAGAGCTCACCAACTATTGATACTTTTCACATGACCCACAAAATTAAAAAGTGTTTACTTCTAATTGAAATTACATGAAAAACTCTTGTAAGTTCATTTCAATGGTTTCCAATGTAACAAGCTATTAGAGTCAACACAATGTTTTCTCCACCCATGGAAATAAAAAAATATGGAAATTTATTAGGAAGTATCCCATGGTTAGCTTTAAATTATGGTATTTTATTGAAAAATAATTATTTCCCCATCTACAATCATGAATTTAAATTTTGGAGTTGGATAACCAAAATAATGTAAGTGCACACCCAACATATTGTTGATGAGTTTGTGAGTACTTTCTGAGTCAACCAATATTATCACCTTTTGTTTTTTCAACAAACACACTACTTTGAGGCTTTGTGGGATTCTAATAATTGAAATTTTATGTTAAGATATTGTTGTATGGGGTTATCCTATCTCCTCTAGCTTATCAACAACCTCTTATGTGCCTGCTTCATCATCTTCTTCTTCATTACCCTAAATATAGAAAAAACTATTTTTGAAACATTTATGTCCTCAACTTATTTACTTTCACAGTTAAAACACAACCTTTTTACTCTTATTTATTAGATTTGTTGAGATGTTACTAGTAGGATTAGGTAATGATGGTATCAAGATGCTATGATCTCTAATGTTAGTGAATTTTTACCTCTTGCTAGACAATAATTTTTATTCTACCTTGCATGCCATGATAATATAAATAGAAATGTAATCAGGTTAAATAGTTTGTTAATATTATTATATGTAATGATTTCCATGTGGAAAGATAGGTTCTAAATTTTATAAATATAATCCTTTATCAAGCTTGTTTTTGATAACTTTGACAATTGGTTGAACTAATTCTTTATTAGACTATTGTTATACTTCATTTTCAGCTCCTACATAAAATATACCATGTGAATAAAAGATCCTTATTCTTATTTTGAGCACATAACCATTGGTACCAAATGAATTTCTTAGGTTTTAGATACAAATATGCCATGGTACACTTCTACTCACATGGGATTTGATGTAGATAATTTTTTAAATCCATTTGGTTGATATAGTTGAGTGGATTATTTCCATTGAACATATACATGTCCATATTTTGTAGAAGGTTATGAAGCCCATAATTAGTGATATCCATTGAAAGAGTTTGTGAAATATTTGGAATAAAAATAGGTTATCTCCTAGATCCACCTTTAGTCAAGTTTGAAACTAAAAACCTCTTGAAAAAATTTGTGAGAGAGGAAAATTTTCCTTTCATGTCATTGCACATATTATCCACATATCTTTTTGATGTAGTGTTATGGCAAGGGTTTTCAATGAAGGGGAACCTTACCAAAAAACCATAAACTATGCACAATAGATTAATAACATAGTTTCATTATCATAATTTAATTTAAAAGGTATTAATGGTTCCTCAATGTTACATAGGGGATATGCATCTCCTTTCTAAGAGTCCTCAGATCTCTCTCTCAACACTCACCCTCTCATCTCTACATTTTGGTAAAGTTTGGAATTTAATATAAGACCTATTATACAAAAACACTCCCAAATTTCATCATCAACTCAAAATCCTTGATCATTAGTAACCTTTGAATGGGACCCCACTTCCCTTTTTATACTAGTTGTGACCTAGTCACTAGTGTGTCTAGTTGAGTGACTAGGAAATGTCACCAAATAGGATTAGTGCCAAAATTAAAAGGCTTACACTAAGGTAACTCCACCAAGTCAGACCTTGAGCCTCATAGTTATAACAATAATCAATTTAGATCTTAGCTTATCTATCATCCTCCATCATTTTAATCCTATCTCTAATTGGTGTTACATTTTTAGTTAGTCGATTGACCACATGTTCCTTTTGACCATTTGTCCTTTTTGGTCTTACTCTCTATTTCTATGGCCTTGATTCTACACTCTCCTACTATAGATATTTTATTTCTACACATTGTTTACTTGTCTATCTTCTCAGGACTCTCCTAAAAAGAATTGTTCTTTGTATCATTTACATGTACTTTACAAATCATCATCATGCACACTTCTTAATGGGTTTCCCCATAAAATTCACTATCTAGCTCTTTTATGCTAACCTATGACACCCAATGTTTCCTTCACCCATTTAATCCAAAAATTTAATCTATGTATGATGGTTGGTTTTATTAGGATGCTCCTGCATTAGACTCCCCAAGTAATTGAATGTAAGCCACTGCTTACATCTAGGATTGACTAATGAAAACACTCTTAAGGATGGATATCTCAACCAAAGTGATCTAATTCACATGTTTCCTATTTAAACATGATTTTTTAGTGATCCTCTATATCTCCTCAAGTTTCTTACTTCTTATTTCTAACGTTATCTCTTTTCCTCTCCTTTCCTTCTAGATGTATTCTCTCTTACTTGGGTCTGTGCCCACTGTATCCTTCCTCTTTTATCAAGTTATATTATGATTCTATCCTAGTGCATGCATTTAAAATATTACTTGTGCACTTTTTCTTTTACTTATTCCATCTTTCTAGTTCCTTTAAGTCATTTAGCACATGATTCACCATCCTTGTGCTAAGGGTTTTTCTTGAAACCCCCTTTACACTCCTTCATTTGTCTTCTCCTTGTGTACACTATTTTTATGTGATCATTTTTAAATATTCATCCTTCATTATATTTTCATGGCATGCATGCATGACACACCCACTATCTACCTTCCTTATCCTTCTACCTCTACATGAACTACTCCATACTTAGGTTGATATCGCTTTATCTTCATCTTCTCAGCTTCGACTAGCTTCCGATTCCTTTCTTCAACTTTTTTTATTGTTCATAATTATATCTTCACTCTCCTTATTAGATAGAATTAAAATATCTTACCTTTCATTAACATCATATTCACCTTTTAATATTCTCCACACATCTCAAATCTTAGCCTATTGAGAAATCTTCATATTTTTCCTCATATTTTATATTGCTCAGTGTTGTAGGTGGACTTCTATTCAATTTTATTTTCTTCCACCCTTACTTTGTGTGTTTCTTTCATCATGAATATTGTGCCTTAACATACTTAGGATGGACTTATTCTAGTTATGTTTTTCACCTTATTCCTTTGTTTCCCTTTTTTCTATCTATCTTCATTATGCATTCTTTTCTCTCTTATGCACTATTTGATTCTCAATGTAGTGCCACCATTTCACTCTTCTTCTATTTGGTTTAGTGGTGCACTATCCTTATCATATGCTTCACCTTATGGTGCACTTACATCCTTAAAATTTTTATTTATTTGAATTCATGAATTTCATTAGGCATGATTTACCTTTATCTCATAGACTACTACTAATGTTATGCTCTTGTGTAATCCTCTCCATAACTGGTGCCTCTCCCATTGATTCTTATTATTCACACATTTCTCTAATTAAAATATAGATATTTATGATAACTACCTCAAGAGTTAAATGATCTAATAGATCAATTTATTCTCATAAAACTCTTCATTTCCTATTATTTTTCATTGGTACATCCCAATCATTTAATCTTCATACTAGCTACCTTAATATTCAATGCTCTACTAGCCTTTAGTTTCACTTCCCTCTTCCTTTATCACATCTATTAAAATTGACTTGAAAACTACGTCAAAGGTCATAAATTAACTAGCTTTAACTACACTCAGCTCAAATTTACCTCTTTTTCTCTTCTTTGTTAGTTGCCTCAACAATTTAGTGACCTAAAAACATCTAGTTTTTTTTTTTTTTAATTTGTATATTTTCATCTCTTTTACTAGCTACATCAATGGTTCATCATTTTACCAACCTTTAGTTACACTCTCTACTAATCCTAATCTTGGTGTGTTCCCTGACTATTATGTCTCTATAATAGTTTAATCATAATTTAATGATTAGCTATCCTTAATTTTTCTCATGTAACTCTACATCATTTCGAACTCTTTGTTGTCTAACTCAATAGTTTGAAAATCTGCCATCCTCTAGTTGTACTCTAGAAACTTTGCATCCTCAACATTCCCTCATGTAACACCTATGTCATCTCTACCTACTCTACATTTTATTCATTTATGACTGCATATAATGACTTATTTTTTATAAAGTAATCATACGTGTGTGGTTTCATGGTGTATCCTCCCATGATGTTTTGGTTTTATTTGGTTCCATTGTTGTATGCCTCATCCATGCACCTAGACACTTATATATATATATATTTTGATCTCTCCCCATTGAATACTCTACCTACCCCTAAAAATCTACTCTAATTTATTTTAAAATATTTTCCTTCTTAGATAAAACTTCTCATCCCAAGGTTTATGCATTTCACCTTACTTCACGATGTGCTTTGTAGATCCTAATTACACTCTTGATAAATATTCTTTAGTGTATTCTCCACATGTTCGCAAGAAAACTTTTGAATTTTTATTCCTACATAAATCCATATCTCTTATGTAGGTCCATCTATTTAAATCAAAAAATTATTCCATGTTATAGATATCTTAATTGAATGATATCCAATTTTCATTCACTCATTGCATTTTGATACAACTGGTTCTCCTTGGACAATCTTACTTATGCACTTTATTCATGCAGCCTTTGCCTTAATA